>CM064345.1:2761751-3012323 GCA_032595735.1 Pelochelys cantorii | reverse complement strand
GGAGACGTGAGGCGAGAAGAAGGGGAACAAGTCACCTCTTCTCAAGCGAGACGTGGTGGGAAACTGCCGGTTCCGGTGCAAGCCGAGCTCCAAGGGCTGGTTCCTGCCCTGGTGGGTCCCTGCAGGGCCTGGCTTGAGAAGCACCAAGAAGTGCCGCGTGTGGCCGGGAGAGAGGGTGGGGAGAACGGAAGGTGTTGGAGCAAGCTGGGGCTGCCGGGTCTTGGGGGATTTGAGCAGCAGGGGGGACCTTACCTGGTTTTGTGTCCCCTTGCAGCAAAGGCTACAGACGTCCCAGAGGCTGCAGGTGCTGCCATTGGCCTTGGACTATGTGGCTGCCACACCCTGGTTCTTGCCAAGGCACCACTGAGGAACCTCAACCCCAGCGCTGCCTCCTCCCATCTCAGCCTCACCTGCCCAGCTGTCTCCCCCGCGCTCCTGACAATCAGCACACACAGGCCACCCTGCACTAGGGGGCAGGCCCTGGAACTGCCTTGTGGGTACCAAAGGGAGCCGCAATAGGAGAAGGTTTTTTGTTTCTGCCTGGCTTTGAGTCAGTGACTTTCTGCCCATTAAGCAAACGTGAAAGCCACGACACCACAGAAACAGCCTTAAGTGCATCTTCTTCTGTACTTACATGTAGATAAATATTCTGTTACTAAGGGTCTGTCTGCACTTGATTGTGCCTTCGAGAGAGGAATGCAAATGTAGACATCCAAAGTTGCAAATGAAGTGGGGATTTAAATATCCCGTGCTTCATTTGCATAATCGCAGACCGGTGCTATTGCGAAATAGCGCTATTGCGAGAGAAAAAACAGGGATATTTCGAGGGAAACTCCTTCCCTCAAAATAACCCTTACTCCTCAAAACATGAGGTTTCTAAGGAGTAAAGAGTCTAAAGACTGTCTGAAGAGTGCAGGTACCTTCAATGGAACGTTTGGAGCCATGCGCTGGGACCGTTCACAGCCGCTCTGCGCACAGGCCTCACCGCCTGGAGGGAAACACCCGTGGCTCCAGTGAGATTCAGGGCTTTACCCTCCACCCTGCTAGATTTATTCCCCTCGCTCTGCGGGAGGGAAAGGGCATTGGGTTAGAGCAGGGATCTGGGGGGTGCTTAGATCTGGGGGGAGGGTTAGAACCAGGAACCGGGTGGTAAAACTTCTGACTTCTTTCCTTTCCTGTGGGTGGGCAGTGGGCATATTGGTCAGATTTGGGGCTTCCAGTCTCTGCTCTGTGAGGACTGTGGGAGCTGGTGTTTGGTGGGGCGGGCAGGGGAAAGGAAGGGATTCTGGGAAGCAGGATTCCTGGGTTTCTTTTCTAGCCAGGCCACTTCTCCCCCCAGTGCCTTTAACTCCACATTGTTTACTTATATTTCAGTAAATATCATAGGGGCAGGTTTTGTTTGATTTGTTAACTTTGTGAAGCCAATTTCTGCTGAGATGTGTTTTAGTAGTTAAATTCCTGGACTGCCATTGCTCATTAAAAGTGCTGTCATATGGTTGGAAATGAGGAAAATATTGCATTTTATTAACATCATCAGAACTGACTTACACAGGGCCTGTGTGTTGTGTAGTCTTGCCTTAATCTTTGTATTCATGCCCATCAGTGTGAAAGAAGATATTTGCATATATATTTGCATATACAGACAACTGTGGATAATTCCCTGTAATATTATCACTCTCATATAACTTTGTATTAAGATCTTCTCCTTTTAGATATATCTCTAAGTGTTCTTATAGAATCTCGGGAACATTTCTCCTATAACTTTGTATTAAGAGAAACTTTCCTTTTTAAGAAAAAAGTGTCTTTTGAGCTCTTCCCTTTCCTTGACTGCCCTGTTGAAATGAATGAGGTGTGAATGGAGAATGAAAGGGGGGCACCTCCAGCAGCAGTTGCAAGGGTGGAGAAGGTCTGGGAGCCAGAACCAAGACAATACCTGTGAAGTGAGCTTATGAAGAAGACTGGACATACAGACGCCTTGGGAGTCAAGCAGCAAGTGCCTGCCCTTGGAAGAACTCTCTCTGAAGCAGCATTAAGAAAGGCAAGGTAATAACTAATTGGCTGCATGAGAGGGATAAATAGGAGGCGTCTTGCAGAGGGACCCCGGGTTTTCGTCTTGTCAACATGGGAGCATCGATCCGGATCGGCAGAAGCCCGGCTCCACCCCTCCCCCATCTAACTCACCTGGCCAGTGCAGTTACGGGGAGCAACTTTTGGTAACAACAAGACGGAGTGTGCTTGTGTGTTGTGTGAGTGCATGAGTGTCATGTGTCATATGCATATGATAAATATTGATTGATCTATGTATGTTCAATAAATGTGGCGTGTTGCCTTATCCCTCTGAAAAAGATCCCGGGTGCTTTTTTTAAGCATAACACAACCACACTTAAGTTGCAGCCCTCGGCATGTGCTATGGGTATCATTGTGGATCCTGTGTGAGCAGAACAGAGGACTGGGGGGGTGGGATTTGTATATTTTGGGAAAGGGTCCTGAGTCCTGGCTCCCAGCCAGGTGCCTTGGCCCCTGCACAAAGTGTATGGTGGGAATAAGAGTTGGGGTAGCAGGAAAGGGGCCGGCCCCTCAGCACCGGCGAGCCGGTGGGAGTGAATCTTGCTACCTCTCATGTGCAGGGGCAGCGCTTTTCCAGTGGAGCTAATTCTGCCCCACCTGCAACCTGTCTCCAGTGCTCCTGCCACTGCCTGGCCCAAGAGGGCTGGTGTCCAGCAGCTCTCTGCCCCAGCGCGGCTGACTTTTGGGGAGAACAAGTAGGAATCACGGGAGGGGGGCTACTGGACCCGCTTAGCCCCCAGGCTGGCTCTGCCAGTAAAAACTTAAATGGGGGTTGTCCTCATCACTGGAGAATGTGGGCATCAATTCCACTATCTCTCACGTGCAAAGCAAACGCTCTACCACTTTAGCTAATTCCCCTGCTATGTTAGAGCCCAACTTTTTGGAGGCTCTTCTCTTCTCCACAGGGACGTCTGTCTTCTAGCTCAGTTAGTTGTGAGAAAGGAGAAGGCTCCAAAAAGGCCTCAAGGCCAAGTCTCAAGGAGCCTCCCTGCAGCAAAGCCATGGGGGGCTCTGAGATGGCCCCTGCCCTGCAGCCTGTCCCACCTGGCCATTGTCATGGACTCTCTGTGAGGTCATCACCGCCCAACCTCCATTAGCCAATAGGCTGAGGGGCTGGAAAAGCCCCTTGTGATGTCACTGCCACACCCACCCCTGCCCTCCAGGGCTAATGTCCTGCCCCAGGCAGCCCCTTTGCATGGCTGAGCTGCTCCCAGGGGTGAAAGTGACACATTTCTTACAGGGACTGTTGTATTGGGCACCACCCCTTGGGCGGGGGGAGGCTCAAGGCAGAAAGTTGAAGGCACCGGGGGGGGGGGGGGAGTTGTGATAGGACAGTACCTGTAATAAATTAAAATGTGGAGTGTGGGAGACTCAGGACAGGGATTTGGGGAGTGTGGTGGGGAGCTCAGGGCAGGGGTGAGAAGTCAGGGCACAGGATTAGGGATGTGGGGGGAGGCTTGGGGCTGGGACTGTGTGTGTGTGTGTTAAGGGGATCAATGGGACTAGAATCCCAGCTTCCGGCTCCCTGAGGCCCTTTAACACACAAGGAATTTCTCTGCAGCGCACTGAGGAAAGGAACCCCTGAGCTAGTGACATGGACTGACCTGGGTGCAGGCCAAAGAGGGGGGTTTCCTGTAAAGCTACATGTGAATGGATCCATCTAGCAACCCCTGCCAGCCACATGCACAGGGAGAAGGGACTTTAGCCAAGGAAGCAGCAACTCTCAGGGAGGTTTGGAAGTGAAGGGGGTTAATCAGATGGAGGTGCGTTTCCAATGCTGGGCTGTGGCCAAGATGGATTATGGGGATGTCACAGGGCACGAGCATGGCAAGGGGAGTAGAGAGGGCCCTGCTGCACTGAGACACATGCCAAAGCCTGGGATTGAACCAGGGACCTTTAAATATTTCATCTAAGGCTCCCCACACTGAGTTACTGACAAACCCCTCTAGTTGGTTATTAACTGTCTGGGATGTTTGGCAGCCGTGTCAGACACATGATGCCGTCGTGCCTGGCCCAGGAAGGCGAGACTGGTGTTTCCTGCCACCTACAGTTTGACTTGCTCCTTCCCCCCATTCCTGCCTTAGTTCCTGAGCTGACCTGGCAGCTGAAGCGGTCAGGGACCCAGCAGCCTGGGCAGGAAGTCGGGTGGCCAGACCCTGGTGACAAGAGTCTTGGTGCTTCTTGTTTCCCTGCCCCCCTCTGGTGCCCTCACTCCCGACCCGCAGCCCCTGTTACCTGCCTGGGTCCCTGTGCTGTGTCAGATACTCAATGAACCCTCCTGTTTCACACTGGCTGAGAGTGGCTCTGGGCTAGAGAACAGGGCTGTGTCATTCCCTATGGGAGCGGGAGGCCCCCGGAGTGAGTGGACTCCCCAAGGAGGCACATGGTGAGAGACAGGCAGCTGGTGTCTCAGGGAGGGGCAGTCCCAGGAGGCAGAGGGGCACCTGTGACTCTTGGCTGACACTCTGCTCCTTGCTTCCCTTCTGCTGTTTCACCTCTCAGGGCTTGTTTCTCCTTCCTTGTCCATAGCAGGCAGCTGAACAAAGGCAAGACACCAAACCAAACAATTGTGGGGCCAGCATGGGGTTTGAACCCACAATCTTGGTGTTATTAGCATCAAGCACTAAACACCTGTGCCAGCAGGCCCACAAGTGGCCCTTTCAAAAAGACACCATAGGGAACTGAAGGAACATCTCTGCAGCTGCCAAGGGCTCTTCTCTGATGGGGCCATGTTGGGAATAATTCTTGGACACACTGGGTGCAGGTGAAGACAAGCGGAGGGTTTATTGAACACACAGCGCTGGTGGAGTGCGGACCAGGGGGTTAGCCCGGAGAGCACTAACTCAATCAAAACATACATTAGATTATATAGGTAACAGATGGACGGAGGAGAAGTGATTTGATAGGTCTAGCAGTGGAAGTGAGATATGCACATAAGCCAATGGCCTACGACAGTTACACAGCATCTTCGCCCATTGCCAGTTAAACATGTTATCACTAATACAGGTAGTTATTCCTAACAAGCTAAATGAGCCAGCATAAACAAAGGCATGTTGATGGTCATTTTGTCGGCCGGAAATATAATGCGTCCCCTGCGGGGGTGGTATTGCCTTGGCGTGATCTTTGGGATCCAAGCTTATTTTCTAGGAACAAAGCAGACAATGAAAAACAATCCCACGCGGTTGTTTGGTACCAGCCTTATTAAAGTGAGGCCCTTCTGTAAGGGCCTCACTTGTGGGCATCAGGTGGCACCACAAGAAACATTTGCTGCAGGCCTGGCTGGAACATGGCACCACTTAAGCATGTTGTTAGCACCAATGTGCCCCCCCTGGTCTGAGTGGGAGCCAGGGACAATCCCTGCAAACCTGGGACCATTGGCCAAGGCTGCTGCTCTTGTGTCTGTGCTGGGATCCCCTGGGCCTCAGGAGCGCTAGAGATGTGGGGCAGCTCTGTCCTCCTAGCCTGGGGCTGCCTGTCTAGGCAACGTCCTCGTACACACTGGCCCCTCCCCTCCTGGGACAGGGCTCCTGCCATTCCTTGGCTACTCAGCCTGGGAGTTGGGCTGATCCCAAGCACAGGCCAAACAGCAGGAGTTGTGCTTACCTGGGCATCAAGGGGAGCCACAATGAGAGCAGACCCTCCTGCTGTTTCTGCCTGGCTTTGAACCAGGGGTTTTCAGCACATTAAGCAAACATGATGACCACTACACCACAGAAACATGCTTAAGTCTGTTTTTTTCTGTACATAAACTTGGACAAATATTCTGTTACTAATTCTTTGGCCTAGGCCTTGGGGAAAGAGGCAGAGCAAGTGCAGAGAACAAGACCCGCCCCCCTCCCAATACTTTTCTCGACCCTTTGCTCCCAACACAGGGTGTGGGGGGGGGGGAGGCTGGCTGTGTGCCTGGGGAGGGGTGACCCACATCATATCCCCAACATTTCTGCCCTTCATGGATGGACCTTTGGGGTCAGGCCCAGACGTCCCATCCTCTCACTCAACTCCTATCACACTCTAGACCAGGGCAGCCCTCAGGGGTAGGTCTGAGCCATGGGGCACTGGGCAAAGGCTACAGGAACTGAGAACTCAGGGACCCATAATGGGGCACCATGAGCCATGTCTCTCTCGGAAAGGGTTTGACTGGGGACGGGAAGAGTGGCTCAGGGGTTGTTGCAGCTTGTTGCCTTGATTAGGGGTGTGGTCACTTTCACCCCTGGCCTCTGTTTGTCGGAGGCTGGAGAGGGATGGCACGAGACAAATCGCTTGATTGTTGTCTTTGGTCCACCCCCTCAGGGCACCTGGCGCTGGCCACTGTCGGCAGACAGGCTACTGGGCTAGAGGGACCTTTGGTCTGACCCAGTACGGCCGTTCTTATGTTCATATGTTCACAAATGTCCACATTCCTCCGCCTGGACTACAGGGCCTGCAGAGACTCCCCCTCGGATCACAGCTCCAAGAGGGTCTTTATCTCTGGCCCAGACACTGACAGTGCCCAATGTTTGCTGCCCCTTGCTTGGTCCTGTGATCAGGGCCAGATTAAGGCATCGGCTAGATGGGCAGCTGCCCGGGGCACCAACCTATAGGGGGCACCTGATGGCAGCTGTAAGGGGCGTGCAGCGCCCCTTATAGCTGCCATCAGGCACTGCGTGCCCGGCTCCCAGACTGCAGGCTGCAGCAGCTCCCAGCAGCCACCCTGCAGCAGCTGCCCGGGGTGGGGGCCGCATTAACCCCCACAGCGCCAGCCAGCAGCACCCTTCCCCCCGCGGCTGTGGGGCCCTGCACGGCCAGGCTTGGCCCGCCCCAGGCAGCCTTGGGTTGCGCACCAGTGGCGGTAGCCAGGCTGGGCCGGGCACGTGTGTCCTACCGCTGCCATCTGAGCGCGCCCTCCCCCATGCGCCGGGCGGGGGCAAGGCCGCACATGCATCCTCCCCCAAGCCGGGGCACAATGGAACTGTCAGCCCAGGGCACCGGAATGGCTCAGTCTGGCCCTGCCTGTGATGTGTCCCTGAAGGGGTCTCTGGGGGCTTGTGCCTGTGACATGGCTCTCCGAAAGGCAGAAGCGCTTGATCTTAGGCAAAGGACCCCGAAACAACACTTTATGGCAAAAAACACAAGGACAGCTCTTGGTCCTCATCCCCGGGCCACACAGAGTATCCAGAAGTCACTTCCCCACCTCTCCCTTGGCTGCTCTAGAGCTTAGCCCAAAGTCCGAGAAACTGTACTCTCCCACCCAACAACCTCTGGGACTCCTCTCCCCCCCAGCTCCTCACACCACGGGGAGCGCAGGGCAGCCACTACGCCAGCAGCACCACTTCTGGTCTTTGCCTAATGGCCAAGAAGTTATGCTTTACCCAAACCATACAGGCACCCTCTCGCCTCCGGCTAGCCTCATGGCAGATGTGGGCTTCCCTCACTAATTTTCCCAGCAGCTTTGCAAGCAGGCATTGGTGGTATAGTGGTGAGCATAGCTGCCTTCCAAGCAGTTGACCTGGGTTCGATTCCCAGCCAATGCAATGTACAGAGGGAGCATCAAGCAACCTGGCTGAGCTTTCTCTTACTTGAACCCTGAAAAAAACAGGCACAAATGGGTCCTGCAGCTGCAGGCTGCCTCTCACTGCTTTTCATCCTCTCCAAGAGCATGCACAGTAATGCGGTTCCTCCCTCACATACCCCTGCCGCAATTCCTTGACCTTGGCTCTGACTTGGTCTAGGATGTGGGGGTAGGAGGGAGGTGGCCTTTCTTTGCTAGACCATTGGCCATTCGGCCATAAATGTCCATATTCCTCCGCATGGACTGCAGGGCCTGCAGAGACTCCTCCTGAGATCACAGCTCCAACAGGGTCTTTATCTGTGGCCCAGACCATGACAGTGCCTGGCGTTTGCTGCCCCTTGCTTGATTTGATTCCCAGCCAATGCAAGGTGGGAAGGGAACAGGCAACCTCCTGGGGGAGATCTTATTTAACCCTGAACAACAGGCACAAGTGGGTTCCACAGGCAAGGGCTCCCTCTCACCGCTTTTCATGGGGAGCAGCTCAAACAAAACGAATCTCTTGCTGCCAGCACCTTGCCTCCCAGCTTCTTCCCTGTCAGCAGCAGCCACAGCCCCTTTCGGTCACTGGGTCAGCCCAGGAAGGGAGGCAGGAATGGGGCCAAGTAGCGAGTCAGGCTGAGGGGGCAGGCAAAGCTCGTCTTGCCTTGCAGGGCCAGTGGCAACAGTTTCTCTCTTGTGCGCTGCTGAGGAGAAAAACACCCTGAGCAGGACCATAAAGACCAATTTAAAAGAGAATTTAGACGGGGCACCAAGGGGCCAAGAGTCAGAGCCTGGCAGCTTCTGGGACACAGGAGAGGCCTCCCCTGGCCACCCGTGGAACTGCTGGTTCAGGAAAAGACTGATCGGGGAGGAGTGTTGGGAAGAAGGAAACCACAAGCCTGGAGCAGGTACAGAGGCTTCTGTGACTGGCACTGGCAAGGCAGGGCTCTGACTGCAATTTCTGGGACAGGAGAGCCAGCACCACATGCCCTTGTGATTCCCTGGGGGTGTCCGTGCTCAGAGAGCCTGAGGGTGCAACCTCTGCAGCCATGGAGAGTTAGGATATGTGGGCATCAGGTTCGTCTCACTTGTGGTTTCCTTCTTTCCAACACTCTTCTCCAATCAGCCTTTTCCTGAACCAGCAGTTCCATGGGTGGCCAGGGGAGGCCTCTTCTGTGTCCCAGAAGGACCTAGGAAAATGTGAGCAAAGGCTGCAATAAGGCACCACTGGGAGGTGAACCCACTATCTCCTGTTCATCAAGTAGGCACTTTAACCAGCTGAGCCATGGTGCCCTCCTCAGGGTGCAGGGTGAAACTACTCTACTCTATGGTCCCAGACACCACCTTTGACTCCCAAAGTGCAGCAATATCCTTCCAGTCCTGGCAGTGTCTGCAGCTGAGATGCAGAAAGAAAGATACAAGATCCCTGGTGGGGTCTTTGCTGGATGAACGTGCCAGAGGAAAGAAGCTGGAAGCGCAACAGACATAAAAGGGGACATGGGACAGTTTGAGTCACACACATGGCAGGTGGCACAGCACAGCCAGGGGCCTTATCCACTCTCGGAGCTTCACAGCTTCTCTCCATGCCCCCAAAGCCCACCAGGCAAACTGCCCCATGGGCTTCACCTGCACCATGCTCAGGGCCTGGGGATTTTCTGTCACTTTGCCAGACCAAATAACTAGCTCCCCCCCTTCTCTGGAGTCTCTGCCTCTCATGGGCCTTTCTCATCCTCAGGCTCTGCTTTGTCTCCAGACAGACCCTGCTCCAGCCACCTCCCTCTGTCTGTCACTCCTGGGCCTTCTAGAGCAAAATATGCCCCTTCATTCTGACTTTGAGTACATGGCCTTTTAGCACTCAGGTCTGCATCTTACACCAGCATTTGTTAGTGAGGGGTTTGAACAGCTTCTGTAGATTGGGAGACAACAACTATAGAGCATCTTTGCAGACTGTTTCAGAGAGTAGAGGAATGTAAACTCTTTGCCAGTGAGAAGAAACTGTCACCCCAGGTGGGACTTGAACCCACAATCCCTGGCTTAGGAGGCCAGTGCCTTGTCCATTAGGCCATTGGGGCACACAGAAAAGACTGCCAGGGAAAGAAATTCACCCTTCTTCAACTTTTAGCTCCTGATTAAGCCCCTTTGAAGAAGCCAGATGCACAGGAAGGGCTGATCACACCCCTCTGAAAATCAGCTTCCCACAGGTATCAGTAGCTGGCTCCGAGTCATGGGGCCTTGACGTCTCCTCTCCCTCCCAAAACCAGGGAAGTGTCTCCCATTGCTGCAGCCTCCTTAGGCTCTATGGCCATGTCTGTACAGCAGGGACAGCAACACTCACAGCCCCCCAGGAGGGCCCCTGGCCTAGCAATGTGGCACCCTGAGCAGCCTGTGATGTTCCCTGCTTGAGCCCCAGAACCAGCCCTGAGTGAGTGGGGGCAGGGAGAGCAGCTCACACAGGCCAAGGGCAGGACATGAGCCTGCAAGGCAGGACTGACATCACAAGGAACTTTTATAGAACCTCAGCTCATTGGTTGGGAGGCAGTGACCTCACAGAGGGGCCATGGCAACTGCCAGGTGGGACAGGCTGCAGGGCTGGGGCCATCTCAGAGCCTCCCCCCCACCATGGCCTGGTGTCTCCTTTGTGAGGTTTCCCCTTGAGGGCAGAAGGGATTGAGGGTCCCATCTGGGAGTGTTGCTGGGGAGATTTTCCCCTTTCCCCAGGCTGCAGTGGGAGGGGGTTGGTACTGAACCACTGGGAGGCACAAGTGAAAGGGTTGCTAACACCCAAGAGGGATGGGATTTGAACCCATGTGTGTAGCGCACAGTACAGTAGCAACCCATCACCTTAACCACTCAGCCACCTCATCTGAACTGTAAAGCTATGTCTACATTGATGACATCTCGTGCCAGAAATATGCAAATGAGGCTAAGCGTGGAATATCTAAGCTGGACCCCAGGATTAGACATTTTCTGTCTAAAACCCTAGTGAAAGCTGAGAGTGAATTGCTTGTAGACTTAGAATATGAGTTAAGTAAGGGCCTCATCTATCATGGGACTTGAACCCATGATCCTGAGATTAAAAGTTTTATGCTCTACTAACTGAACTAGCCAGGCTGCGCAAGTCAAGTTTTCTCATACCTCATTACAGGGGCATCGCTCCAGTGACAGGCGAAGGGGCAGGGTTCAGGATTTCTTTTAGTACAGCAGCAAGGGGAGATGGAGGAAAATCAAACCCCTTTGCAAGCTTTGTTCTCACGGCACCAAGTGAGACAGGAGGGGTGTGAGCTGGGGAGCCTGCCCCCCAGAAGGGGCATTTGGGTGCACCCCGGGGAAGCAAGAATTCAGGCCCTCAGGCCAGTGCATTGGGGACAATGTGTGAGCCGTCCCGTAAGCATTTTCTGCTTCCTTCGGGGGAAGCAGCTGGGCAGGATTGTCGGGCAGCCCACGTCCCTTTCAGCCCCAGGTGCAGGAGGTAACAGAGAGGGAAGGAAAATCCATGGCCAGAGCCTCCTCTCAGCAGGCTGGCCCTGAGGTCAGTCTGTGCATGATGGAACCTTTCCCAGAAGGGCTCGGGCCTGTTCTCTGCAAAATGCTCAGCTGTTTCATTTTTTCACACAGGGTTCATTTACATTGCGTTCCTACTTCGAGGGATGAATGCAAATGCAGATGAGCGAAATTGCAAATGAAGCACAGATTTGAATTTCCCATGCTTAATTTGCATAATCACATTATGGTGCTGGGTTTTTTTACTGCTCAAACTATAACAAGTTCCTAGGGCAGTTTCATTTCTCCCTGTATAAATGTTATGTTTATTGTGCCAAATAATACAAATCTGCATGCTCTGTCTTTTTTCCTTTTAACGTGGCTTGCAGCCACATATTGTATCAACCTCTAGTAGATGGATAAGAGAACCAAAAGTTTGGGGATTTTCGGACTGTTTCAGTACAATAAGAATGCCCCAAGAAACTGGAAGTGGCATGTTGTTCCAGCTTCAGTGTCTAATCAGGTCCTCAACCTAATCTCAGTTCTCTTGCACCCTCCAGATTCTCTCTGTTCCCCAGTGAGAAGCGTGTATCCTCTTCCCCCCTTTCCACAGGCAGAGCAGGCCAGGGGGCTAAGCACCTTCCTACTTGACCTCCCACAAAGCCAGGACTGAAAGCTGCTGGACCCCAGCCCTTCAGGGACAGGCCATGGCAATAGCACTGACTGGAGGCAGGTTGCAGGTGGAGCAGCATTAAGCCCATTGGAAAAGTGCTGCCTTTGCTCCATTGGCTGTGCTGAGCATAAGAACAAGAACCATGTCCAGTTGGGGAGGAATGGTGGCAATCCATCTTCCAGAGTTTGATTTAGTGAGTCCAACTAAGACTCCCTAAGTCAAACTCAGAGGGCTCCACTTCTAGCACTTCTGCTCTTTGCTGCCTTGGCTTCCCGCTATGGGGACACCGCCAAACTTGACTGAAGGAAGCGGACTCCAGCTACATACGGAGGGATGGTGGGAAGAGCAGACACATTGGCCAGGTACCACTGGGAGCTTCCTCCCTCACCTCCCCCATACCTGGCAGGTACCTGGGCCAGCTTAAGCATGGGGCCGCTCTCTGGGACTTTCCTCTCAACTGCTTCCCATGTTGCCATTGCCCATCCCAAGGGAGGGGGGAGGAGAGTCACTCTCCTTGGCTGCAGGAGCTTGCAGTCTCAGGATCTCTGGGCGCTGACACTCCCAAGGAATCACAAACGTGTGGAGTGCTGACTCTCCTCTCCCAGCAATTGCATCCCAAAGTGCCACCATTCCCCATTTCCCTCCAACCTTGGCAGGGTCTCAAGGCCTGCACACCCCAAGAACTGTGATTGGCGGCTCGTACCCACAATCTTTTTGTCAATTGCACTGCAGGGCTCCGAAATCATGAACCCAAGGCAACCACCTTGATTGCCTTCTGCTAAGGCCAGGCCGGGCCAGAGGGAAAATAAACTCTTTTTCAAGCTGGAGTTGAAACAGCAACCAAAGGATCACTTGCTAAGCACACACTACAGCCCTCTACCGTACCAGCTGAGCTATCGAAGGGTAACTGAATGACACTAGTTTATCCAGGTTGGCCCTTTTACAAGTCTCAGGGTAAGTGCTCCCCAAAGTAGGTGGCATTGCTGATGAGGGGCAGAGGTGTACAGGGGTTGTCACAGGTACTTCACATGCAGACGGGCCCCCTGAGAAAAACCTGAGCTGGATCCATCCGTGTCACAGCAAAAAGAAGAAAACTGGGTTCTTCTCATGTGTCTCCTTTGTTCCAGAGTCTCTAGGGCTGCAGGAGGGGCAGATCCAAAAAAAACCAAACCACTTGAATGAACCTCTGTCCAGCCTCTTGTGCTGCTCTCCAAGGCTCCACAGTCTCGAGTGCCATGGAAATGGGCACCAACTGAAAAACTGAAAATCCTAGCAACATTGCTCCCATGATGCATGTAGGAGAATGAATGTCAGTGCAGAAGGGCCATACAGGTGGGTGCTCAAAGGTACAGAGTTCAAATCCCACCACATCTGCTTTCTGATTACCAGCACAGCTTTACAGAATCAGCAACCCTTGAATGTGGCCAAATGGGCCCAAGCCAAAGGAGAGGCTGGCTTGCAGGAGCTACAAGTCTCAGCATAGAAAGGAACCTGCCTGAGAAACATGCTTGGCTGCTGGCCAGGAGTCAGCCAGGTAAGTCTCCCAGGCAGAGCCTGCCTGTGGCACCCCAGTCCCTCGGCACTTCCTATGATGGGAGAGAAACAACTTGTAACCCTTCTGCCGGGTAGGCCTGGCAGTAACCAGGGCTGGGTTCAATATCTTGGGGTCCATCTCACACAGAACCGGCTCGAGCCCCTACCCAGTAATCTGGGAAATTCACACACCCCTGGGTGCCTCTGAGAGGCAATGTTTCCCCACTCACAAGCACTGAGCCTGAGTGTAGGAAAGAAACATTTAATGAGAGAGAGAGAGAGAAGTCATACAACATTAACTTGGGGAAAACACCACAAACAGGCTACGTCTAGACTGGCATGATTTTACGCAAATGCTTTTAATGGAAAAGTTTTCCGTTAAAAGTATTTGCGCAAGAGAGCATCTAGATTGGCACGGACACTTTTACGCAAAAGCACTTTTTGCGCAAAAGAGTCCGTGGCCAATCTAGACGCACTTTTGCGCAAGAAAGCCCCGATCGCCATTTTAGCCATCGGGGCTTTTTTGTGCAAAACAAAACTGAGCTGTCTACACTGGCCCTTTTGCACAAAAGGTTTTGAGCAAAAGGACTTTTGCCCGAACGGGAGCGTCAAAGTATTTGCGCAAGAAGCACTGATTTCTTACATTAGAACGTCAGTGCTCTTCCGCAAATTCAAGTGGCCAGTGTAGACAGCTGGCAAGTGTTGCCCTTTGCTCCCCTGGCTGATGAAGCCCTAGACAGGACAGGTTGCCTAAAGCAAGGAACGTTTCCCAGGCAGGCTCAGCAGGGCCCGCTTTGGTGTGGAGGCACCTTCAGGCCCCTTAAAGGGAGATTCCTCTGTCTGCTCCCCTGGCTGGACCTTGGCGAGTTGAACATCCCCCAAGTGGTTGTCGCCTGTGGTGTCCTCCAGAATAGCTGTGAGCACAAGGGGGAGACGTTCCTGCCAGGGTGGGGGCCAGAGGCTGAGCAGCTCGCAAAGGCCTTTCAGCAGCAGCACACGGCTGCCATCCAGCAGCCCATCAGGGGGCTTGTGCCTCCGAGAGGCCCTGAGGGAGAATTTCAGACAAGGACACCTGTGAGACTCTCCCCTGGGAGGCCCCACAAAGGGCCTCTGTATTGCCCCTCTGTGCCTTCCCCCCCCCACACATACCCTTCCCCTGCCCGCCCTTCCCACTTTCCTCTCCCCCTTCCCCTACTGGTAACACAAACAGGACTTTTCCCTGTGGAAAGAACGAACTCTCTGGTTTTTATTTGGGGAATGTAGAACTGGGGAGGGACTGGGAGAAGAACCAAGCAGTGTGTGGGGGGGGGGGAGGCTCAGGTCACACCTGCATGCATTGGTGGTATAGTGCTGAGCAGAGCTGCTTTCTAAGCAGTTGACTTATGTTCAATTCCCAGCCAATGCAATGTGGGGCAGAAGCAGCAAAGTTCCTCAGGGAGGTTTCACTTTAACCCCCCAAAATGGGCCTGAATGGGTCCAACAGCTACATGCTCCCTTTCCTGGCTTTTCGTCCTCTCCGAGAGGCAGGAAGCCCTCGATCTTAGCCAAATGGCCTAGAAGCAATGCTTTATGGCAAAAAACATGAGCACACCTCTTCGTCTGGATCCCTGGGCTACGCAGAATGTTCAGCAGCCACTTCTGCCTTCGCCTCTCTTGAACTTAGCCCAAGAGCCAAGAAGCTGCACTCTCCCACCCAAACACCTCTGGCCTCATCTTTCCCCAGCTTCTTCCTGACCCCTCAGTTGAGTCCTTTCTAGAGGAGAGCTTCTAGGAACCAGCATTCCTGTCTACAGGGTGGATCTGGGAGCCCCCAGCCTTTAGAGCCATGTGAGACGTGATCGCAGGGGAACATTCTCTACCAACTGAGCTAGTCAGGCTCTATGCTACAGCACACCCCATAACAGGGCCATCTCTCCAGTGACAGACGAAGGGGCCCATTTCAGGATTTGTTTTAGCGCAGCAGCAAGGGGCGATGGAGGAAAATTAAACCCCTTTGCAAGCTTTGTTCTCACAGTACCAAGTGCGCTGCAGAGAAAGCCCTTGTGTGTTAAAGGGCATTGGGGATCCCAGAGCAGAAGAGATCTAGTCCCATTGATCCCCTCAACACACACACAAGCCTCCCCCATATCCCTAATCCTGTGCCCTGACTTCTCTCCCCTTCCACATCTTCACCCCTGCCCTGAGCCCCCCACCACTCTCACACACTCCCCAAATCCCTGCCCTGAGTTGCCCACACTCCACATTTTAATTTCTTACAGGTACTGTCCTATCACAACCCCTCCCCCAACTTCCTGCCTTGAGTCTCCCCTCGCCCAAGGGGTGGTGCCCAATACAACAGTCCCTGTAAGAAATGTGTCACTTTCACCCCTGGGAGCAGCTCAGCCATGCAAAGGGGCTGCCTGGGGCAGGACATTAGCCCTGGAGGGCAGGGGTGGGTGTGGCAGTGACATCACAAGGGCCTTTTGCAGCCCCTCAGCTTATTGGCTAATGGAGGTTGGGAGGTGATGACCTCACAGAGAGTCCATGACAATGGCCAGGTGGGACAGGCTGCAGGGCAGGGGCCATCTCAGAGACCCCCCATGGCTTTGCTGCAGGGAGTCTCCTTGAGAGTTGCCTTTGAGGCCTTTTTGGAGCCTTCTCCTTTCCCACGACTAACTGAGCTAGAAGGCAGAGGTTCCTGTGGAGAAGGTAAGAGTCACCAAGAAGGCCCCTGCTAATACAGCAGGGGAATTAGCTCAAGTGGTAGAGTACTTGCGTTGCATGTGTTAGGCCCCAGAAAATTGGGCTGAGGGTGGTTATGCTAAGACAGACTGAGGAGAGTCCAGCAAAGGGTTCTGGGTAGTCCCTGAACAAAATTTGAGACATGAGTTGA
This sequence comes from Pelochelys cantorii, assembly GCA_032595735.1. Lineage (NCBI taxonomy): Eukaryota > Metazoa > Chordata > Testudines > Trionychidae > Pelochelys > Pelochelys cantorii. The sequence continues at coordinate 2,996,171 of CM064345.1, read as the reverse complement.
GCAAGGGCGTGAGATAAGCCAACAGCTGCATTTTTGTTGCTGAGCTGAACAGCTTGCTTAAGAAATTGATAAGAAAACTCCCTGTCTCCTTGTTGTCTGGTACTTGCCTTTTGTCTTAATAAGAAAGTTGCTGATGTATCAAGGCCACATTGTACAGTTGGCAAGGTATGCATCCATGCTAGAAGTTTCTAACTAACAAAGGGGGGTGGGTTGCTTAAGTGAATAGTCTATGACGCGATGGAACTGTCTATATAACCCCACTTGTTTTAGCAATCAGCGGCTGGTTCTCGGTAGAGATGGGCTGCTCTCTATTGTCGTGTGCACTCTTCAATAAAGAGCTTTGTGATTAGACCTTGCTGGTGTTGCCTGTGTCTTTGCGGTCAGACAACGAACTGAAGCCATCTGGGTTTGAGTCCCTGATACATGCGAGAGGTAGTGGGATCGATACCCACATTCTCCAATATGCGGGAAAACCCCAATTTTTCTTTTTCCCGGCAGAGCCAGCTAGGGGGCTAAGTGGCTCCAGCAGCCCTCCCCCCCACTTCCTACTTGCTCTCCCCAAAAGCCAGCCATGCTGGGCCAGAGAGCTGCTGGACACCAGCCCTCCTGGGCCAGGCAGTGGCAGGAGCACTGGAGACAGGTTGCAGGTGAGGCAGAATTAGCTCCATTGGAAAAGTGCTGCCTTTGTGCATGAGAGGTAGCAAGATTCACTCCCACCTGCTCGCAGGTGCTGCGGGGCCGGCCCCTTTCCTGCTGCCCCAACTCTTATTCCCACAATGCCCCTTATACCATGGCACCTGCAGCTGACACCCAAGGGTGGCACCTGGGGCTCTGAGCTCTCAGACTGGACTCTGTTCTCCTGGCTTCCCTCCAGCCCCTTCATCGCTCAGGCCTCTCTGTCCTACCCCAGCTCTGCTGCTTTCAGGGCAAATCCCTTGTTAGGACCAGTCACAATCTGGGGTCAGTGAGGGTCCCTCCCACCTAAGATGTGTGTTACACAAAAGCCTCTTGTTCCCTGGCCAGTTCCCAACAGTCTGCAAGCAATTCACTCTCAGCTTTCACCAGGGTTTTAGAAAGAAAAAGTCTAGTCCTGGGGTCCAGCTTTGAGAGAACCAACTGCAGTTTCCATCTTCTGAGGAGAAGGGAAGAGGATTTTCTTCTCCTCAGTTCTAGCCACATCAGCCCAGGGAGGAGAAAAAATAACCCTCCGCCCGCTGATTGTCCCCTGTCAGCTTCTGTAGCTTCACCTCCTTCCACAGCAGCTCCAGCTTTGAGCTACAAATTTCAAGGGGCTGGTGAGGAAATGAGGAGCTGGCAGCTCAGGTTAGTCGCTTCCCTGAGAACAAGAGGTGGAGTGGTCACAAGGTGCATTCCCCTCCCCTGCAGAGCAGGGTGTTAGAAGGATCTCGTAACAGAACAGTCAGCCAAGTTCTACCAGCATCTAAGCATGTTTCTGTGGTGTAGTGGTTATCACATTTGCCTCATAGGTAAAAGGTCCCTGGTTCAAAGCCAGGCAGACACCCAGGGTCTTCTCTTATTGCTGCTCCCCTTGGTGCCCGGGTAAGTGCAGCTCCTGCTGACCAGCCTGTGCCTGGGATGAGCCCAACTCCCACCTGACAGAGGGGGTGACATCAGCTGAGAATGTCCTTTGGTGCCAGCCTTGAGAAGCAAGATGGATCAGGCCAGGCAGCTGCTGGAGGCTTGTGGCTTGGTCTCCCCTGCCCTGGGAGGCTGGTGCATTGGGCTGGCTCTGCCTGCTGCCTCCCTTGTGTGACTTGCCCAGTGTACACAGGCCAAATGTGGGAAAAGTCTCTTGCAAAAAAAGCAGAAGAAAAAGCTACACAAATTGGGTTTCGAAATTTGCACAGCTTTTTCCAGAAGAGCAGTGCAGTGTAGACACAGCCTGAGTGTTGCTCAGCACTAGTAGGAGACAGGGAGGGACAAAATGGTCTAACAGCACCTGCAGCCTTTCAGAACAACCCCCAGCCCCAACCCCGAGAACCAGCCCTTCCCTCCACCCTCACTGGGGTCTGCTGGGAACTGTCTGGACTCAAGCCCACCCCAGCGTTAGCCTAAGGATTGCCTGGTCTGTAAACCGTGCCCTGGAAATGAGAAAGCAGCTAAAGCGATACTTGTGGGATTTAAACCCACAGCCTTTGAATGTGTAGTTGGGCTCACATTAATCACTGCTATTTAGAAGTCCAACGTGTGTTCTATTGCACCACAGAGCCTGATGGACTGCTGAGTTTGATATCTCCACTCTCTGCTTTGCAGCATGGCAATTGCTGGGGGAAAAGAAAGAGGAGCTAGGTCTGTCTCTTTTGGGAGAGCAGGTAGGAAGAGGGAGGGGGCCACTGAGCCCCTGACAGTGAAAATAAGGGATAAGATCACAGCTGCAGTTGAAGAATGGGGGCATCAATCTTAATATTGCTTGCATGCTAAGCAAGCACTCTACCACTTGAGCTAATTTCCCTCCCTGTGGGGGTTTCTCCTGCCCTGCCCACCTTGTTCCAGAGCCCACAACGTCCCTGCGCCTGCCCGAGGCTCCTTTCTGAAAGGGCCACTTGTGAGACTGACACCCGTGGGCCGGTTAGCTCAGAGGTTTAGGACGTGGTGCTCATATCACACTGATGCATCTTAAGAGCAAGCCCCTTATTTCAAACCATAACAGGCTCGCTATTCCAATGTTCCTGCAAACCTCATGGCATGAGGAGTGAGGGGCATTTCGGAATTGCGATTTATTTGGAAATAAGTGCTGTGTAGCCAGCGCCGAATTACAAATAAGCTATTTCAAAATTGACTTGAAATAAGCTACACAATTTGTATCACTTATTTTGAGTGATGGAACGCACGCCTAGTGAATTAGAGCCCAGCTCTGCCCCCAGCTCCCTGCCCCACCCACCGACGTGCTAACTCCCTCTCTGCCATAGGGCTGTTTGCATTTGCCTCTCTCTCTGGAACCAGGTTTAAGCCACAGCTGAGACTCTGGGCAGGGGGCTGGGTATCGGGGTGTCTGAGTGTGGGAGGGGGAGCGTGTGTTCCTCTGGTTCAGCTTTTCCCTTTCTTCTACCCCAGCAATTGCCCTTTTGCAAAGAAAAGGGAGAGGATGAGGAGCTATCTGAACTTTGGGGCTCTGCAGCACAACTGTAAGGCTATGTCTACACTCGCGGCTTCTTGCGCAGGAATATCTTGCGCAAGTATACTTGCGCAAGAAAACATCTACACTGGCGGGAAGCCCTTGCGCAAGAACGTGTCTCCAGAAGCAAATCGGCCATGTCAAGAGGTCACCAGCAGTTTCTGTGGACATGCGCCGGACCCCCACTGGGAAACGTTCTTAAAGGGACTCCTGGACGGCCATTTCCCTGTGGCTGCATGCTCACACACCCTTTTGAGGGAGCAAGAGCCAGAACAGCACCTGTCACCTCTGTTCCTGGCAAGTGTCCCTGGGCACACTCGCTGCCACCGTCACAGCCATGGAGCCAGAGGAGGACCCCAGCCAGCAACATCCGCTCCTCATGGCCATCACAGAGGCTGTGGACCTCCTCCACCAGGGAGCCACATTGCTCCAGCACGAGCTGGAGACTGGGCAGCAGGTGCAGGACCTCGCCACGGCTGCAGCTGGGCTGGGGCCCCCGCACCCCACCACTGACAGGCGCCTCTGGAGCTACGACACCAGTGGGGACTGGTGGGAGCGCCTGGTGCTGGGACAATGGGGCGACCAGCAATGGGTGCAGAACTTTCGGATGCACAGGGGGACATTCCATGAGCTCTGCACCTGGCTCACCCCTGCGCTCCGGAAGCAGGACACCCGCCTGCCCCCTGCCATCCCCGTGGAGAAGAGGGTTGCAATTGCCCTCTGGAAACGGGCCACCCTGGACAGCTACCGCTCCGTGGCGAACCAGTCGGGCAGGTGGGCAGGTCCACCGTCGGCGAGGTCGTCCAGCAGGTAAGGCCGTCCGTGGACCACGGGCTCGTCCTGGGGGAAGGAAGGGGCCAGACCGGGTGGGGGGAGGCTGTAGGGGCAGGGGGAAGCCCCGCACACAGGGGGTCACGCTGTCCCTCCTGCACACAGCCCCGCTGGTGGGGGAAGGGGAGATCCCGGGGGAGAGAGGGCCCTGGCCTGCGTGGGGGGAAGGGCCATCAAAGGTAGGGTGAGCATACCCCAGGGGCCCATGTACGCACTGTGTCTCATTCCATGCATCCCCTGTGCTCCCATGTGCCCCTCTGCAGGTCGTCAACACCATCAATGACGTGCTGCTCCAGAGGGTGATCCGCCCCCGGGACGTGGACACCACCATTGCCGGCTTCGCCAGCCTCGGGTTCCCAAACTGTGGGGGAGCCGTAGACGGGACCCACATCCCCATCCGGGCACCAGAGCACCAAGCGGCCCGGTTCATAAACCGGAAGGGCTACTTCTCCGTGGTGCTCCAGGCACTAGTGGACCATCAGAGCCGGTTCCAGGACATTTATGTGGGGTGGTCCGGGCGGGCCCACGACGCTCACATCTTCAGGCACTCAGGCCTGTGCCAGAGGCTGGAGGCGGGCACCTACTTCCCCCAGCGGGAATTCACCATTGGGGATGTCAGGATGCCAGTCTGCATCTTGGGGGATGCGGCCTACCCCCTGATGGCCTGGCTGATGCTGCCATACACCGGCTACCTGGACCCCAGCCAGGCCACCTTCAACAGCCACCTGGACCGGGCCCACAATCCCATCGAGTGAGCCTTTGGCCGTCTGAAGGCACGGTTTACGTGCCTCCTGACCCGCCTGGACATGGGGGTGCAGCACATCCCAGAGGTCATCTCGGCATGTTGCGTGCTCCACAATATTATTGAGGGGAGGGGGGAGGCCTTCCTCCCGGGGTGGATGGTAGGTGAGGGCCAGGCCTACCAGCAGCCCCACATGGCCGCCATCCGGCAGACCAACCGCCATGGGGTTCGGGTCCGGGAAGCCCTCCGGGTGATGCTGGACCAGGCCCCACAACAGGTCACTCCTACACCTCTGACTGCAGGGATGCCCCTGTGCCCCCACTTCCTGCTCCCCTCACCACCCCTTTCTGCCACCCTTCCCTCACCTCCCAATAAATACAATGCACTTGCTATACATAAGGCACTTTTTTATTTACATGGGGAAGGGAGTACACTGTGGGGAGGGGGGAGGAGGGGACCCTGAACTGGGAGGAGGGGACCCTGAACTGGGAGGGCCTCATGATGGATAATGGAGGCCTCTCCCACCCCCACGGGTGTGGGGGCGCCTCTGCCCCTCGTGCCGGGTTGGGGCAGGCTGCAGCAGGAGGTGCCGAGGGTGGGGGACCTCAGGAGGGGGCATGGGCAAGGCAGGGGGGACCTCGGGAGGGGACATGGGCAAGGCAGGGGGAGAAGCGGGCGGAGAGCTGGGGGTGGCAGAGGGGGGCCTGGCAGCATTGGGCTGCTGCACAGGGACCATCCGGTCGGCAATGGTGCCCAGGAGAGTGCAGACACGGTCGCAACGCTCCAGGTACTGGCCCCACACCCGCTCCCGCCACTCCGCATCTGCGCGGATCTTCTCTGTCAGAGCACGCTCCGTGCACTCAATCGCGCAGACGTGGCGGCGGAGCAGGTGCTGGCGGTCCCGGGGGCACTGTGACAGGCCATGGATCCTTTGCGCCGGCGGGATGGGGCTGGAAGGTCCCTTGGTGGCAGGGGGTCCCACTGCAGGAGAAGCAGAGGAGAGCAACATGGTCAGTGAGCCTTGCCCCAAATGGTGTTCCAGAGCCCCGTGCCCTCCTCCCAGCACATCACGATGCCCGGGGACAGGTGTGGCTGGTGAGGGGGAATTAACCTGGGGCAGCAGGAAAGGGGGTCCCAAGATGGCCCAGGAGCCCCTGGGGGGCCGCATGTGCTTGGGGGGGGCTGTTGTGCCTTCCCCAGGGGAAGCTACAGTGTCCCAGAGGTGGCCATGGATGTGTGCTGTGTGCAGCACCCTTTAGGCTGTGTGGGGTTATGCCTGCAACCTTGGGGCTGGCCTACTCCTGGCCAAACCCACCACCCCCCCCCGGTCTGGTCGTGCAGAATCCCTGGAGTCCCAGGCGTGTGCTGGGGCTAGCTGCCGCTTCTCTGTGCCACTTGGTCTGGCTGCACGTAGGGTTGCCGGAGGTTTTCAACAAAAATACCGGCCACACTTGACATTACATGACAGTCTACATTACATCTTAGTTAAAAAATACCAGACATGTATATTTTCTCATTTTTATCCTCTCAATTTGTTTCCCGAACAGAAAGCTCAAAGACTGGACTGTCCGGTTCTAAACTGGACCCTAGCTGCACGAGGTTGCACGTGGTGCCTGCCTCTGCGCACCATGTGGCCAGGCTGTGCCATGTGCCGCTACCTCTCCCCCACCCTGTGGCCCTCCCACCCCTTCTCCAGCACACTTGCGAATGGTAGCCGCTGCGCTCACCAGGCAATCCGTCGCCGGCTTCGGAGGATGCCCGGGACACATCCTGACTGGTGCTGGGCCGGGATGGTGAGGTCTGGCTGCTGTCCTCTGCCACCTCCTCCTCCTCGTCCGAGGACAGGACTCCCTTCTCCTCTTCTGGTGGCCTGGGTCAGACCACTGGGGTGTCCACCTGGGCCAGCAGGGGAGTGGCTCCTTTGTCCCCCAGGATCTGGTGCAGACGGTGATACTGGGGACAGGCAGTGGCTCCACCACCCCCACGCTTGCTGGCCCCGCACGTAGGAGAGGCGCAGATCCTTCACCTTGGCCCAGACCTGTTCCAGGGTCCGGGCCGGGTGTCCATTTGTGGCCAGCGCCTGGGCCATCTGGGCAAAAATACGAGCGTTTCTCCTCCAGGACTTGGGGTCCCGGAGGGCCTCCTCCTTTCCCCAGAGGTCCAGGAGGGCAGTCACCTCGGCAGTGCTCCAGCATGGAGCCCGCCGCTTGGTGCCCCTTCGGGCCTGCTGGGTGCTCTGGGGTGCTCCTCCATGGGGTCTGAGGGACCTGGCTGAGGCAGGGTAGCTACCATTCCTCCCTCTGGCTGCTACCCGGGCTGCACGTGGCAAATGGCTGTGCTCCGTGCCTGTGCCTTTAAGGGGGGGCCAATTAGGGGGAACCAACGAGTGGCGATTGCCTGTACGGAGTGTCAGAGAGGCCACCCGTGTTTGTCACTGGAGGCCAATTCTTGCGCAAGTACGCGCTTGCCAAACGTCCACACTGCCCTCTTGTGCAAGAGCGCCTGTGCAAGAGAGCTTAAGCCTGATAGAAAACAGCATAGTTCTTGTGCAAGGAGCCGTCTATTATCACGCCGTACTGTACATTTACTTGTGCAAGAGCGGATGGGCAGTGTAGACACGCTGCGGATTCTTGTGCAAGAACAGCCGTTTTTGCACAAGAAGCTGGAAGTGTAGAGATAGCTTAAGTGTGTTGGCTGTCTAAGTAGTGGTGCTTGGTGTGAGCCAGACCCATGGTTCAAAGGTTGTGGGTTCAAATCCCCCCACTGTCACTTTCAACTGCTCTGTGATTTCTAGAGCCACTTTCACAGAACAGGCTGGACCTGCCCCTGTTGCATGCTGGGAGTGAGAGGGAGCTTGTGACAAGACTTCTCTGGGTGTGAGAGTTGTGCCTGTAACTCTAGTGTCTGGCTCTGACACTCCAGGAGTGGGGTGGACCAGGCTGGTCAGAACCTCTTGTGGTCATGGAAGGGGATTCTGCACTTGCTGCCTTGGGAGCCAGGGTCACATTGTAGAGCTCTCCCAGGGTGTCACCAGGCAGGCCTCCCATGCCCTCAGCATAGTGGCTGCATTTTATCCTTCCCCTTAAGTAACAACCAGCCATTCCCTGCCAGCCCCAGCCACTGTGGGACCCGCTCCCTTTCCCAGGAGCAGTGTGAGCACCAGCACGGCTCCCCTGATGAGGCTGCAGCTGTGGGAGACACTTCCCTGGTTTCGGGAGGGAGACGAGACGTAAAGGCCCATGACTCGGAGCCAGCTACCGACACCTATGGAAAGCTGATTTTCAGAGGGGCTGATCAGCCCTTCCTGTGTATCTGGCTTCTTCAAAGGGGCTTAATCAGGAGCTAAAAGTTGAAGAAGGGACATTTAGAAGGGTGAATTTCTGTCTCTGGGACTATTTTCTGTGTGCCCCAGTAGTGTAATGGATGAAGCCCTGGCCTTGTAAACCAGGGGCTGTGGGTTCAAATTCCATGTGGGGTGACAGTTTGCTCTGACTGACAATAAACTTTGTGCTCTCAGAGAGTGGGCAAGGATGTTCTGCAGTGGCTGTCTCCCTCTCTCCAGAAGCTGTTCAGACCTCTCCCTAGCCAATGCTGGTGTTAGGTGCAGGTCTGTTTGCTAGAAGCCCAGGGGTACAAAGTCAGAATGAAGGGATACATTTCACTCTAGCAGGCCCAGGAATGACAGACAGAGGGAGGTGGCTGTATCTGAGTGGAGACAAAGCAGAGCCTGAGAATGAGAAGGCCTATGAGAGGCAGAGACTCAGGAGAAGGGGGGAGGAGCTAGTTATTTGGTCTGGCAAAGTGACAGAAAATTGCCAGCCCCTGAGCATGGTGCAGGTGAAGCCCATGGGGCAGTTTGCCTGGTAGGGTTTGGGGGTGTGGAGATGCTGGGAAGCTCTGAGAGTGGATAAGGTCCCTGTCTGTGCTGTGCCACCTGCCTTGTGTGTGACTCAAACTGTCCCTTGTGCCCCTTTTATGTGTCTGTTGCACTTCCAGCTTCTTTCCTCAGGCATGTTCATCCAGCAAAAACCCCACCAGGGATCTTGTATCTTCCTTTGTGCAGCTCAGCCACAGACACAGCAGAAGGGTTTTCCTGCAGCCACCGGCCCCAGCCCCTCTCTCCAGGGAACTGCAGCCCCTGGGACCAGGCAGCTGCTCCCAGCATTCAGGAGGTACCAGGCCAAGAAGAAACCATTTGACAGGGTGCTGCCAGGGAGGGGCCTCACTGCTAGTCACTGTTCCTGTTCCAGGAGCGGAGCAAGTTTTGTCCTGGGCACCGATATTGAGTCTGTGTGCACCTGTGTGTGTGTGAGCCCCCATGTCACCTGCTACCTCCTGCTGGGGGGGTGAAGGGTCCCCTGGCCCCATAGTTCCTGGTGGGGAGAAGTGGAGGGACCCCTGATCCTATATTTCCTGTTGGGGAGGGGTGGAGGGACCCCAAGCCCTATAGCTCCCGCCAGAAGAGACCCTGACCCCTTATCTCCCGATACAGTTTTAGTTTTTCCCTGGCGGGATGCTCCAGACATGAGGGATGCCAGCGCACTGGCCCAGTCTGGGCCCGGCAGTGATGGTTTTTACACATGCAGGGAAATGCCCCGGCTTCTCCCCTCACAGAGCTGTCACCTCTCCGGGAGGCAGATGAACTGCAGGTGCGGGACAGCTCCCTGCCAGCAGGGACAGCAGCCAAGGCATCAAATATTGCTGTGTCTGCAACCAGTGTTGGGAACTGGGCAGGGAACAGGAGGCTTTTGAGTCACACACATCTCAGGTAGGAGGGACCCTCACTGAGCCCAGACTGTGACTGGTCCTAGCAAGGAATGTGTCCTGGGTCTGGTTTAGTGACACTCTAAGGCTGTGTCTAACTAGGCGTAAGAGCGACGCTGCCGCGGGCGATGTTCTGGGCTCTAGGGAAGACCGGCTGATTGGAACTGAGCTGTGCAGAGTCTTGTAAGGGGGAACCGCAACTTCTCTGGATATTTGCTGATTTTTATATGAGGGTTTATCAGAAGGGACATTGTGGGCTCTGGAACAAGGTGGGTGGGGCAAGAAAACTACTCACAAGTGCGGGAATTAGCTCAAGTAGTAGAGCGCTTGCTTTGCATGCAAGAGGCAGTGGGATCGATATCCATGTTCTCTAGTTTTAGATGTTGGTTCCTTCTTTGCACAGGCACAGCCAGCCAGGAGCCAAGTGCTTCCAGGGGCTCCTTCCCTCTTCCCAAAAGGCAATGGTTTGGTTTCCTCAGGGCAGGGGGTGTCACGTTTGCCTCACAGGGAGCAGTTCCCTGGCTAAAAGTCAGGCAGGCAAAGTCCAGTCTATAATATCCAGAGGAGGGGATTCGCCTGCCTGGGGAGGGCAGGAACAGACCAGCACTTGGGAGCTTGGCTGCAGCTGCTTCACACATCTGGACACAGAAGAATCCCAAGATTGTTTTCTGCCAGGCAGCAGTTTCCCCTCTTCTGTTTCTTTTCAGCTCACTGCAAACTGCCTCCCAGCTGTGAGCGAAGCTGAGTGTGTGTGAAACCAGCTGCGCTTTGGATGATTTTGTTAATTGTTTAAAAAGCCTCACGCACCTCTTCTGCCTGGGGAGGTGTCTGGAATAGATGCCTAGTGTGACATGGCCCTTGGGTTTTACCCCTTTTACCTAATCCAGAGACTCCCGACAAGTCTGTCTCCTGTGTCCATTTCCACCTCAGGCCAAGTGTTCGCATGTTTCATATCTAAGGAAACACCTCCTCCCTTTTTCCCTGCCTGCCTTTCCTGAGTGAGCTGTATCCTTCTGTGCCAAAATTCCAGTCCTGTATTATCCCACCAAGTTCCTGTGATACCAACTTCTTCCTAAATAGAAGAACTAGAGGACACCAAATGAAATTAATGGGTAGCAGGTTCAAAACTAATAAAAGAAAGTTCTTCTTCACACAGCGTGTAGTCAGCCTGTGGAACTCCTTGCCAGAGGAGGCTGTGAAGGCTAGGACTATAATAGAGTTTAAAGAGAAGCTAGATAATTTCATGGAGGTTAGGTCCATAAAAGGCTATTAGCCAGGGGATAGAAATGGTGTCCCTGGCCTCTGTTTGTCAGAGGCTGGAGAGGGGTGGCAGGAGACAAATCGCTTGATCATTGTCTTCGGTCCACCCTCTCTGGGGCACCTGGTGCTGGCCACTGTTGGCAGACAGGATACTGGGCTAGATGGACCTTTGGTCTGACCCAGTACGGCCATTCTTATGTTCTTATGTTCCTGCTTATTACCCATCGTTCCTTTGTGTCTACACCAGCATCGAAGACACAGATTAGAATTTGCTTCCCAGTGGTCCCGCGTCCCTCCTTTATCTCTGCTGTTACAGCCTGCGCTCTCTCCCATTTCTGGCCCATCTCCCAGGTGTCCATGTTGTTCACTTACCTGTGGGCTTTGGGCACCTGCCCCCATCAAACCTAGTTTAATGCCTCCTCACTAGGTTAGCCAGTCTGCATCCAAATACTCCTCCCTTCCTCAACACGTGAACCCCGTCCTTGCTGAGCAGCCCTTCCTACAACAGCATCCCATGGGCAAGGAAGCCAAAGCCCCCTGCCCACTGAGCTGTAGCTTTCTGTGCCCAGGGAGCCAGATACCACCAGGGCTGGAAGGCTGGAGGGAAATGGGGAATGGCCGCACTTTGGGAGTCAAAGGTGTTGTCTGAGACTATAAAGTAGAAGAGTTTTAAAGCAATTTCATGGGTGGGCACCGTGGCTTAGCCTAATACAAGAAAAGTTCCTGGTTTGCAACCAGGCAGAAATGCAGGGTCTTCTCTTCTTGCGGCTACCCTTGGTGCCAACAAGGCAGTTCGGGTATGTCTACACTTGCAGCCTCTTTTGAGAGAGGGATGCCAATGAAGACATTCAAAATAGTAAATGAAGCTGGGATTTAAATATCCTGCACTTCATTTGCATATTCGCTTTATGGCTCTATTTCCAAATAGCGCTATTTCGAAATAACAGATGCTGTTAAGATGAGAGTATTTTGAGAGGAATAACTGGTAAACCTCACCATATTAAAAGGGCACTTGGGCACGGCACCATGGCTTAGCTGGTTTAAAGCCCTGGACTTGTAAACAGGAGAGCCTGGGTTCAACTCTCCCTGGTTGCTTTTCATAGCCCTTGCTCAGGCCCTTCTGGGACACAGAAAAGGCCACCCATGGAACTGCTGGTTCAGGAAAAGGCTGATTGGGGAGGAGTGTTGGGAAGAAGGAAACCACAAGGCTGGAGCAGGTGCAGAGGCTGCTGTGACTGGCAGTGGCAAGGCAAGGCTCTGACTGCAATTGCTGGGACAGGAGAGCCAGCGCCACACATATAAAATGGTTCTAATTTATGGCCCCAGACAACACCTTTGACTCTCAAAGAGCGACCAGTCCCCATTTCCCTCCAGCTTTCCCACCGTGGTGGTGTCTGGCTCCCTGGGCAGAGAAGGCTCCAGCTCAGTGGGCAGAGGCTCTAACATGCACCTCTCCCCCAGCGGCTGGGACTGTGGAGTTGGGCAGGCTTGAAGGAAAACAGAAATGCAATAAACATTGATCATCTGGATTGTAAATCCCTGTATCTCAGGTTTTGGGTTGGAGTCTCCAGGTGGCGGCCCGGCCTTCTTCAATTTGCTCCCTTCCTGAGGGCACAGAATTAACGAGAGAGAATTTCTTAACCCCACAGCAATCTGAGTTGGCCAAGGAGTTAGTAACAAATTTTTTGTCAATATTTAAGTCCAGGCAAGGAAACCCTCAGGGGTGTTTCTGTGGGTTTCTAGACTGAGGTTCATTCAAGTGGTTTGGGGTTTTTTTGCGCACCTGCCCCTACCGCACCCCTAGAGACTCTGGAACAAAGAAGACACATGAGAAGAACCCAACTTTCTTCCTTTTGCTGTGACATGGACGGATCTAGCTCAGTTGTCACTCAAGGGGTCTGTCTGCATGTGAAGTACCTGTGACAGCCCCTGTGCTCCTTTGCCCCTCACCAGCAATGCCATCTACTTGGGGGAGCAAGTGCCCTGAGACTTGTAGAAGGGACAACCTGGACAAACGAGCATTACTCAGGCACCATTTGATAGCTCAGTTGACAGAGTGGAGGACTATAGTGGGCGCTTGATAAGCGAGCTGTAGGTCACTGGTTTAACTCTGGCTTGAAAGAGTGATTCCTTTCCCTCTGGCCAGGCCTTAGCAGGTTGCCTTGGGTCCATGTCTTCAGAGCCCTGTGCTGCAATTGACAAAAACATTGTGAGTACCAGCTGCCAATCACATTTCTTGGGCTGCACAGGTTATGTCCACCCTCAAAAGCAGATGTGGTATTTCAAAATAAGCTATTTTGGAATAACTATTAGAGAACAGCTTATTCCAAAATAAATGTGCAGTGTACTCGTAGCCAGAGAGATGAAGCAGCAGGAGGGAAGCCAGGAATGCAGAGGCCAGCCTGAGAGCTGAGTATTCTAGATGCTGATATGCTTTTCCCCTCTCTTGGTCCCATGGTGTAAGGGGCAGTGGACCAAACTTTGAGTCCTGTAATCTGAGTTCAAGTCTCAGTGGGACCGGCTGGGCTTGTTGTTGTGAGGTTTTTGCACTGCATGCCTATGCTGCAGGCTTTTTGCACAAGAACGGCTGTTCTTGTGCATAAACTAGCAGAGCGTCTACCCTGCATGTACATTCTTGTGCAAGAAAATTTACAGTAAACCATTGGAAAAGAGGGCTTCTTGCACAAGAGTTATTCCTCTCCCCATAACAAATAAGCCCTCTTGCACAAGAAAACAGTGTGCAGAAGCAAGAGGGATTTCTTGCACAAAAACCCCTCCAGCTACAATGGCCATTAGAGCTTTCTTGCACAATGTGCTCTTTATAAAGAGATAAACCATCTCATAGAGCTAGAAGGTACCTTGAACCATCCCTGGCAGATTTGCCCCAGCTCCCTAAATGACCCCCTTAAGGATGGGGCTCACAGCTCTGGGGTTAGCAGACTGATGCTCAAACCACTGAGCTATTCCTCCCTCCTTGTGCAAAGCATATGGCCGTGTGGATGTGCTCTTGAGCAAGAACAGTTCTTGGGCAAGAAGCCTGCAGTGTAGATGAGGTCTAAAGTTGTTCAATGTGCCCCAGGCCTGGAATTGTGCTGCAGCCGCCTCCCTCACTACAGTCACTGGCTCCGTGTGCACTGGCCTTCTGTCTGGGTGCTGGCAGGGGGGTGAGAGGTGGCGGGTACTGATGGGTAAGGGGTGCCAAGGCGCATACAGAGAAGCCAGCGCCTGCATCTCTGCAAGTGACCTCAGTGTGCACACCTCAGCCAAGGAGTTAGAAACAGAATTTTTCTCCACATTTATGTACAAAAGACAGCCCTCTTACAGCTGTGATGGCCGAGTGGTTAAGGCGTTGGACTAGAAATCCAATAGGGTTTCCCTGCGCAGGTTCAAATCCTGCTCACAGCGAGGCCTGTGTTTTGGCCACACCCCTCACCAGGGAAAGAAGCTGCACAACCCCTGGGACACTCTCCCCTTCTGCCGCTGTCAGAGTGATGCCTGGGATGGTGAGTTGTGCTGCGTTCCTGAGGTCTCAGGCAAATTCTAGGCTCCTGCCCCTTCCCCACCACTGCATGGCTCAGCCCTACTCCTGGGGGCTGCTCTGCTCTAGAGTGTGACTGGAGCTGAGTGGGAGGTCGGGGAGTCTGGGCCTGTCCCCAAAGGTCCATCCGTACAGGGGATGTGACGTGGGTCACCCCTCCTGCATCATCAAGCCCCTGCCACCTTCCCAGTGTTGGAAGCAAAGGTCTAGAGAAGTAGCGGGGGGAGGCAGGTGTCTTAGTCCCTGCTCTTGCTTGGCCTTTCCCCCCAGTGCATTGGCCAAGAGTTAGTAACAGACTATTTGGCCAAGTTTAAGTCCAGCAGAACTTTTTTCAGGTGTTTCTGTGGTGTCGTGGTTATCATGTTTGTCTAGCACACAAAAGGCCCCTGGTTGAAACACAGGCTCTTCCCTTATTGCAGCTCCCCTTGGTGCCCAGGTAAGTGCAGCTGCTGCTGCCTGGGATGAACCCAACTCCCACGTGACAGAGGGGGTGACATCAGCTGAGAATGCCCCTGGGTGCCAGCCTGGGGAAGTCAGATGAGTCAGGCCAGGCACCTGTTGGAGGCTTTGCAGGAAGCAGGGCAGAGATCTGGTAGCAGGAGGCTCCAGCCTGCACAGACCCAGTGGCTAAAAGGGCCTTGTCCTGGCCTTCCTCCCCTGACCTGTTGGCAGCAGCTCAGTGGCAAGTGCCTTAGATTAAAATCCCTGGTTCTGTCCAGGCTTCGGCATGTCTGGAAGTGCAGCAGGGGCCTCTCTCTACCACTTGATGTGCTAGTGCCTGTGACATCCCCTCCTCCATTTCTGCCCGGCCTTGGACACTCATGTTCATCTGATTAGCCCCCAACCCTTCCTCAGAGTCACTGCTGCCTTGGCTGAAGCCCCCTGCCCCTGTGGCTGCTAGATGGATCCAGTCACATGTAGATTTACTGAAACCCCCCCCCCGCCTTGGTTGCCTGCACCCAGATCAGTCCATGTCACCATCTCAGGGGTTTCTCTCCTCAGTGCACTGCAGAGAAATCCCTTGTTTCTTAACAGGCCTCAGGGAGCCCAGAACAGAGGGAGCTGGGATTCTAGTCCCCTTGATCCCCTCAATGCTCAGCCTCAAGCCTCTAATCCTGAATCCTGACCTCTATATTCTGAGCCCTAACTCACCCATATGCCCCCCAAATCCCTTCCCTGAGCCTCCCACTCCACTCTGTAATTTCTTACAGGTACTGTCCTATCACAACCCCTCCGGCCACTTCCTTCCCTGAGCCTCCCCCTGCCCAAGGGGTGGTGCCAAATACAACAGTCCCGCTACAGATATCTTACTTTCACCCCTGGGAGCACCTGAATCATGCAAAGGGGCTGCCTGGGGCAGGACATTAGCCCTGGAGGGCAGGGGTGGGTGTGGCAGTGACATCACAAGGGCATTTTGCAGCATCTGAGCTTATTGGCTAAAGGAGGTTGGGAGGTGATGACCTCACAGAGGGTCCATGACAATGGCCAGGTGGGACAGGCTGCAGAGCAGGGGCCATCTCAGAGACTTTGCTGCAAAGAGTCTCCTTCCTGAGATCTGCCCTTAAGGCCAGAGAAAATGAGGGTCAGAAGCACAAGTGTGAGGAGGAGCCTCGTTGGAGCCTTCTCCTTTCCCACGACTAACTGACCTAGAAGACAGACCTCCCTGTGGCGAAGGGAAGATCCTCCAAGAAGGCTGCCTCTAGTTCAAACATAGCAGGGGAATTAGCTCAAGCGGTAGAGCACTTGCTTTGCGTGTGAGAGGTAGTGGGATCAATGCCCACGTTCTCCACTGCTGGGGGCAAGCTCCATTTTACTTTTTACTGGCAGAGCCAGCCAGGGGGCTAAGTGGGTCCAATAGCCCCCCCACCCTTCCTGCTTGCTCTCCCCAAAAGCCAGCTACACTGGGGCAGAGAGCTGCTGGACACCAGCCCTCCTGGGCCAGGCAGTGGCAGGAGCACTGGAGACAGGTTGCAGGTGGGGCAGAATTAGTTCCATTGGAAAAGGGCTGCCGGGATTCTGCCGATCCGGATCGATGCTCCCATGTTGACAAGACGAAAACCCAGGGTCGCTCTGCAAGACACCTCCTATTTATTCCTTTCATGCAGCCAATTAGTCATCACCTCACCTTTCTTAATGATGCTTCAGAGAGAGTTCTTCCAAGGGCAGGCACTTGCTGCTTGACTCCCAAGGAGTCTGTCTGTCCAGTCTTCTTAATGAGCTCACTTCACAGGTATTGTCTTGGGTCTGGCTCCCAGACCTTCTCCACCCTTGCAACTGCTGCTGGAGGTGCTCCCCTTTCATTCTCCATTCACCCTTCATTTATTTCAACAGGGCAATCAAGATCCAATGGATGTTTGTCTGCGTGGGTTCAAACCCCACTCCTGGTAGCTCCCTGCTTTGGAGAGACATTGATCTGGATGGTGTTTTGTCCTGCCGTGAGGCAGGGGACTGGACTTCACCTCTGAAGGTCCCTTTGTCTATGTCTACACTGGCAGCATCTTGTGCAAGAACACATCCACACTGCTGCCATGTGCGAGCTGTGCTTTTGAGCAAGAGCATCCATGGCAGTGTGGACGCTCTCTTGTGCAAGAACGCTCTGATGGCCATTTTAGCCATAGGGCTTTCTTGCACAAGAAACCCCTGTCCCGTGTCCACACTGCCCTCTTACGCAAGAGCTCTTGTGCAAGAGGCCTTACACCTGTTAGAAAAGAGCAGAGCTGTTGTGCAAGAAGCCCTCTCTTACCACGTTTTACTGTAAACCTTCTTGCGCAAGAGCGAGTGAGCGGTGTGGCCCTTCTTGCGCAATAACCCGCCAGCGTAGACACAGCCCACCAGTGTAGACATAGACTTCCAGTTTTAGTCCCAGTTCTGATTGGCTGAGCTGGGAGGAAGTCACAGGGAGGAGACTCAGGACTTTGTTGTTCTCCTTAAGTCCCAGCAAATGAGCCAGAACCAATCATCTGCTTGGGGAATTGTTCTGCTTCACACCAGTGGTTGTCTCTGAGCAGCTCCTGAGTCTCTTTGGCTGTGTCTAGAATGGCAAGTTTTTCCGCAAAAGCAGCTGCTTTTGCAGAAAAACTTGCCAGCTGTCTACACTGGCCGCTTGAATTTCCGCAAGAACACTGATGATCTCATGTAAGAAATCAGTGCTTCTTGCGGAAATACTATGCTGCTCCTGTTCGGACAAAAGTCCTTTTGTGCAAAAGGGCCAGTGTAGACAGCTCAGATTTGTTTTGCGCAAAAAAGCCCCGGTTGCAAAAATGGCGATCGGGGCTTTTTTGCGCAAAAGTGTGTCTAGATTGGCAGGGATGCTTTTCCGCAAAAAGTGCTTTTGCGGAAAAGCGTCCGTGCCAATCTAGACGCTCTTTTCCGCAAATGCTTTTAACGGAAAACTTTTCCATTAAAAGCATTTGAGGAAAATCATGCCAGTCTAGACGTAGCCTTTGTGTCCCGGTGCTTCTAACCCACTGGCTGAGCCATCCCTAGGCAGGGCTGTGGAACTGTAGCTCCTTTGAGACACTTTATTCTGATCCCTCAGGGTGTGAAACTCCAGACTAAGGGAGAGTTTCAGCATCAGGCTCCTGGGTCCTGTTCTTCAATCCCCACCCCCATTCAGCCGCCCACCCCCAGCCTCCTCCAGCACAGCCTGCCCCACCCTCTCCCCACAGGGCTTCCTCAGGGGCCTCTGTCTCAGGGAGAACGGGGACCCCCTGCCCCAGGCACCCACCCACCCTGCTGCTGCTCCCACCAGAGCAGAGGATTCACCCGGCACAAGTGCCTCTGTCCTCCCTGATCTTGGTTGCTGGGTTTCCCTCCTGTTTAGCTGGCTGGCCTAGGTAAGGTCACATGAGACTTCTCATATCACCCCCCTCAGCACGGAGCCCTGGGCAGCCACCCTGCTTGCTCAGGGCTCAGGCTGGCAGGGCCTGCAGGGATACTGGGTTTGAATGACAAGGTGTTGGTGCAGCTATTAAAAGGCTTCTTCCTTGGTAGGGTCATTGTACTTGTGGATTGGCTATTTTTTGGATGACTGGGTGCTGGCACATGCAGCTGGGCTTTAGCAAAGCAGAATGATGCAAGTCATGAGTAACCCAGCGCTTCTGGAAATGGGAGTGGAGTAAAAAGTACAATATTGTCTAAAAAACCCCAACTTGATTAAAAGTCAAAGTGTGACACAAATAAATTACTTGAGTAAAGTACAAATACCCCAAAAAAGGTCTTGAGTAGTGTAATCAAGCATTTCTACTTAGTGACTTTCCACTTCTGCCCAGCAGGCAGGGGTTCCTGGACCCAGCTGGTCGGCAGATTGGCAGTTGGTTACCCCTGGCTTAAAGGAGCCCCAGGAACTGCAGTTTCAGGAAGAAACAGCAAGAGATTTTGATTGGCTGCCAGGTGCTCCACATGCTAATCAGGAGGCGTGTTTCTGAAAACAGGGATAGGGAGCATATTCTAATATACAGATTTCCAAATCAGGTGGAGCGTGTTTGAATGAGACAAGCACTTTGCTGAGATTATTTCTGTTCTTTAGTTTTCTAAGTGTTGTGTGAAAATATTGCTCATGAGGAGAAAATGAATGCACATGAGTGTGGGTGTGTAGGCACAGGGCCCTGCTAAGATTGTACTTTCAGGGATCATTTCTATAGTTGTTAACTAGAGAAATGCAGCTGAAAGTGGTTGGTCTTGCTAGCCATGAGGATGAGTGACAGTGTTCTCTTCTGAGCATGAAGCAAGTGAGTAGTGTTGTTTTAGTGTCATTGCTGTCTGCTCTTGATGATTGTTCATTCTTTCTTGTGGGGAACCTGGAGAAAGAGAGCACAGGCTGAGTGGTTGGCTACTGTCAAAAAGTTCAAAATTAGTTCTGAAGTAGAGAGGATCAAGAATTTCATTTTATCATCCTGTCCTGGCTTTTCTTGAATCCCCCTCCTGGTTTTACTTGTATTACTCTGGTTCTGATCCTGGGCTGTGTCTACACTGGCCACGAGTTCTTGTGCACGAACACTGAGGCTCTAATGTATGAAATCAGGGCTTTTTGGGCAAGAACTATGATGCTCCCACTCAGGAATAAGCTCTCTTGCGCAACTGTTCTTGCATAAGAGGCCAGTGTAGACAGGCAACATGAATTTCTTGCACGAGAAAGCCCTATAATTAAAATGGCCATCAGAGCTTTCTTGCACAAGAGAGCGTCTACACTGGCAAGGATGCTCTTGCACAAAAGCACATCTCTTGCGCAAAGGCACATGCCAGTGTAGATGCTCTCTTGTGCAAATACTTTAACGTGAGAACTCTTGCGTTAAAGGGTATATAGGGTGCGTCTAGACTGGCAAGATTTTGCGCAAAAGCGGCTGCTTGCCGCCTGTCTACACTGGCTGCGAGAATTTGCGCAAGAGCACTGACGTTCTAATGTAAGAATTCAGTGCTTCTTGCGCAAATACTTTGACGCTCCCACTCAGGAATCAGCCCTTTTGCGCAACTGTTCTTGCACAAGAGGCCAGGGCAACATGAATTTCCTGCACAAGAAAGCCCTATGGTTAAAATGGCCATCAGAGCTTTCTTGCACAAGAAAGCGTCTACACTGGCATGGATGCTCTTGCCCAAAAGCGCATCTCTTGTGCAAAAGCACATGGCAGTGTGGACGCGCTCTTGTGGAAGACCTTTTGTACAAGAACTCTTGCGCAAAACAGTTCTTGCACAAGAAGCCTGCAGTGTAGACGTAGCCCAAGAGTTTTTGTGCTAAAACTCTGCAGTACAGACACGGCCTGAAAGAGAAGAGGAACGGAGGTGGCCAGAGCCTCCGTCCAGCAGGCTGGCCCTCAACAGAGTGGGTGCGTCTACACAGCACCCTCACCTCAAAGTAAGCTGTGGAATGTGAGCGGGCTGCCCAGGGCCCCGGGGGAAGGCCTGTGGGGAGTTTCCAAGGCAACAACAAGAACAAAAGTTTCACAATCTACACTCATGTGACTGTGATTTATTCCTCCACTAACAAGTGTCTCTGAAGGGATGAGAAATGCAGGGCCCAGGTGCAGGGAGCCGGGTCACATTCTCCTGCCTGAGTCTCAGTCCCGGCTGAAGCCTGGTGTGGCGCCGAGTCGGGATTCCCCCCTGTCCTGCAGCCCCGTAGCAGCAAGACGTGACGTGGTTACAGGAGTCAGGCTCAGGATGTCTCAGACCCCTTGGATTAGGGGGTCCATTGTCATCCCTAGACACTTGGCCCTCAGTGAAGGCTGTTGCCTTCATGTTCTTCAGCCAGCCACTGACCCTTCTCCCGAAACCTGGTGTTCATCTCTGCCTCCCTCCCTTTGTCTCTCCCCCTGGGAAGCGCCTTGTTATCTCACCCAGGCTGGGCCTAGGTGTCTGGGCTAATACACATGCGGGTGAGTTAGTGGGGGCAGCTGGGCTGACAGGCGGGCAGGAAGACATGCATGTCAGGTGCCAAAGTAGCTCAGTGGGGAGCATATTAGACTGAAAATCTGAAAATCCCTGGTTCAATCCCACCAACCTTCTTCAGGGTTATCCCTTTTTTGGCTCCTCTGTGAAGAGCCCAGCTGTGCATCCTGGAAGGGCTTTGTCTGCCCTGCTGCTCCACTTGGGAGCCAGCAAGTCCTGCCCCTCCTCTGCCAGGGAAGGAAAAAGCAGCTCTCTTTAGAGCAGCATCAAGCCAGCCCCCTTACAACTCCTGCCCTTGCTCTGCCAGCTGAGCTATTGAAGCTCCTCTCTGACTGCTGCTTTGTCCATCATGGCAGGAACAGAATCTGGGACTCACCAAATCAGGCCCGGTGTCCAGTAACCCCAGACAGACGTGCACATCCACACGCTGGCAGCAACTGTTGTGGGACTCTACAAATCCACCACTAGACCTAATTCCCCATATGCCAGGCAGCCCAAGGGAGGGCTCTGGGGTCTCAAGCAGAACAGAGTCTCAGGCGGGGGGGTGGGGTGGACGGTCTCAGCAAACTGGGCTCTCAGAGCACAGGGGGAATTTGGGGGCTCATTGCTGGGCCGTGGAGTGAAGCAGCAAACCAGCCCCCTCCTGTGGGGCCCCTGAGTGTTGTAGAATCTGGACCCCTGTGCCTGGGCAATGGCAAACAAAAGGTCTGGGGGCCACACAGAGACCCCGCTGGGCTGAGCAGGAAGTGGCTGGGACTTTGCTTTGTCTTTGCCTGTGGACTTGGCTGTCTGCAGCCTGGAAACCTCCTGGCTCCTCAGATCACTGGTCTGGATGGAGCGTTACAGAAATTGGAATAATGGAATTGCTGTGTAGACACTCCCATTGTTATTGCAGGATAATGGCCGTTATTCCCAAGGAACGCTGCTGTGTAGATGCAGCCTCAGAGAAATGCTGAGCAAGGGCATCTACAGTGTCAGGGGAGAGAGGGAAATGAGGTCACTTCTCTAGATACAAAATGGAGGATGTGTCAGGAGTGGGATTTGAACCCACATCTCCATTCAGAGACCAGAACACCCCACTGAGAGAAAGACAGAACCTTGAGTCTGGAACGTTAGACTGCTCGGCCATCCTGACACCCTTGTGAACACCTTCAAGTGCAGTTTTCTTACATGTGGGAGTTGCTTCGGGAGGCCAAAGGAGCCCATCAATTTCCACACCTAACAGCTGCTCTGCAGCACCGCTGGGTTTATCCACACTCGCCCTCACCTACCGTTGCGAGGTGTTTTGCAGGGAGCTGACAAGAAGTGGAAGAGGGGAAACCGTTGGCCGGCAGAACTGAGACTTGGGATTGTCCTGTGCCAGGGAGTCTGAGTCTGTGTCACTGCCCTTGGGGATCCTGAGCTGGGTGGCTCCTGGGTTTGTTGGCTCCATAGCAGAGGTGTCTCTTCTGCAGGGCAGTGCTTGTTCCCAGGGCTAACGCTTATCCCTGTGACACACTTTGTGCAGGGACCGTTGGTGTTTGTGCCACAGTATGTGTCTGGGACTTGGGAGTGAGGAACCTGCCTCAAATAGACATGTATCTGCCCCCCACAGTGTTCTGCTTGAGACCCCGGAGCTCTGGCTTTCACTGGTGCTCCCCCCCAAGCATGTTGGGAATTAGATCTAGGAGGAGATTTCTCTAGTCCCACAATAGCTGCTGCTCACATGCAGATGTGCACATCTGTCTGGGGTTACTGGGCACGCAGCCTGCCTTCTGTCCCTACCAACCTGGGCAAAGCAGTACCACCTGCTCAGGGGTTTCTCTCCCCAGCGCGCTACAGAGAAAGCCTTTGTGTGTTAAAAGGCCTCAGGGAGCCCAGATTCTAGTCCCATTGATCCCCTCAATACACACACACAGTCCCAGCCGCAAGTCCCCCACATTTCTAATCCTGTGCCCTGACTTCTGTACCATCCTACTTCTCTATCTCTTTTGAAGGATTCCTTTATGGCAGTGGTCACCAACCAGTCCATCAGGGGTAGAATATCAGAAATATGAGTGAAGGCTATAATAAGGCACTACTGGGAGCTGAACCCAGGATCACCTGTTTAGGAGACAAGTCCTTTAGCCAGCTAAACCACAGTGTTGCCCTCAGGCAGCAGGGTAAAATTGTTCTACTATAAGGTTCGAGACTACACCTTTGACTCCCAACATGCAGCCATTTCCCTCCAGCCTTCCCGCCCTGGCGGTGTCTGGCTCCCTGAGCACAGAAAGCTGCTTTGGCTTCCTTGCCCATGGGATGGTGTTGCAGGAAGGGCTACTCAGCAGGGATGGGGTTCACCTGTGGAGGAAGGGAAGAGTATTTGGATGCAGACTGGCTAACCTAGTGAGGACACTTTGAAGTAGGTTTGATGGGGGCAGGTGACCAAAGCCCACAGGTAAGTGAATCACATGGACACCTGGGAGATAGGCCAGAAATGGGAGAGAGCACGGGCTGTAACCACAGAGATAAAGGAGCAACACGGGACCACTGGGAAGCAAACTCTAAGCTGTGTCTTAGATGCTGGTATAGACAACAGGAGCTATGGGTAATAAGCAAGAAGAAGTTGGTATTACAGGGACTTGGTGGGATAATACAGACGACTGGAATATTGGCACAGAAGGGTACAGCTTCCTCGGGAAGGATTGGCAGGGAAAAAGAGTTTCCTCAGATATGAAATCATGCAAACACTGGGACTGAGGTGGAGAGGGACACAGGAGACAGACTTGTCAGGAGCCTCTGGGTGAGGTTACAAGGGGTTTCTAATCAAACTCCTTAATCACTTGGCCATCACTACTGTGGGAGACTGATCTCGTGTACTTGTATGAGAACAAAATTTTTGTTACTTACTCTTTGGCCAACTCAGATGGCTACAGGGCAAAGGAATTCTCTCTTAATTCTGTGCCCTCAGGAAGGGACCAACCCAAAGGAGGCTGGGGCTCCCCTAGGGACTCCAACCCAAAGACCCAGGGGTTTACAATCCAGACAATCAATGTTTGCTGTGCTTCTCCCTCCCCCAGCAACACTAAATCTCAAGGCCAATGCCACAGTCCCAGCAGCTGGGAGAGATGAGCATGTTAGAGCCTCTGCCCACTGAGCTGTAGCTTTCTGTGCCCAGGGAGCCACATACTGCTGGGGCTGGAGGGAAATGGGGATTGCCTGCGCTTTGGGTGTCAAAGGTGTAGTCTGGGACTATACAGTAGAACAGTTTTACATAAATGTCTGAGGAGGGCACCATGGCTTAGCTGGCTAAAGCATCTGTCTAGTAAACAGGAGATCCTGGGTTCAACTCCCAGTGGTACCTTGCTGTGGCCTTTGTTCACATTTTCTCATGTCTTTTTGTCCTCTGCTGCACCCCCCCCCCCTCCGCCCAAACTGCTGGTTCAGGAAAAGGCTGATTGGGGAGGAGCATTGGAAAGAAGGGAACCACAAGGCTGGAGCTGGTGCAGAGGTTACTGGTACTGGCTGGGCAGGGCTCTGACTTTCACTCTGAGCCCCTGGGTAGCACACACTGGCCACCGAGTCCTGCTCCATGGTCGTCCCAGCGCAAGTGACGTGCCTGTAACTCCCTCCTGGGATGCCTAGTGGAAGCATGGGCCTTGCCCTGCCTGGTGGGGGAGGGGACAATCCTGGGGCCGGTTGACAGGGGCTCTGACCCTCCAGCAGTGGGGCACTTGAGCCCTTCAGCCAGATTCAGACCAGGCTGGTCGGAGCCTCTCACACTCAGCGAGGGGGATTCTGCACTTGCTGCCTTGGGAGCCAGGGTCACATTGCAGAGCTCCCCCAGGGCCGTCCCACGGTGCTGCCAGCCCAGCCCCAGCTGCTCTCCCTGCCCTCAGCAACGTGGCTGCATTTTATCCTTCCCCTTCAGTGACAACTGCCCATTCCCCGCCAGCCCCCGCCCCTGTGGGACCCACTCCCTTCCCCAGGAGCAGTGAGCACCAGTGTGGCTCCCTCTAAGGCTGTGGCTGTGGGAGACAAGCCCCTGGCTTTGGGTGGGAGACGAGATGTCAAGGTGTTGAGTTTCACTCATGGCTAGTGTGGGGTGACCCACACTCTGGGGGCAGCTGGAGGTGCCTCCTGAGAGCTGATTTTCAGAGGGGGTGTGATCAGCCCTTCCTGTGTTTCTGGCTCCTTTCAACGGCTTGAATCTGTCATCTAAAAGTTGAGGACTGTGCATTTGGAAGAGGGAATTTCTGACTTTTTACTTTCAGTTATGTGCCACAGTGGCCTAATGGACAAGGTGTTGGCTTTCTACTCCAGGTGTTGTACGATCATGTCCCATGTGAGGTGATAGTTGTGATGTTTCCTAGTAGGTGCAAGTCTGTCTGGCTTCCTTTTCACCATGTTATCTGTGAGATGTTTGAACACTGGGCAAGTATCCCCTGGAACTGCCATTTCCCCCCGGACAGGACCCCACAGTAGCAAACACTAACACTGGTGTTAGGTGCAGACAAGAGGAGAGTGTTTCTGAAAAGCTGAGGTGTGTAAAGTGAGGTCACTTGCAGAGATGCAGGCGCTAGCTTCTCTGTATGCGCCTTGGCACCTATTACCCACCACCTCTCACCCCCCTTGCAGCACTCAGATGGAAGGCCAGTGGACATGGAGCACTGTTCTTGGCACGAGATCTTGCTCAAGAGCACATCCACACTGACAGGTGGTTTGTTCCAAGAGGGAGGAATAGCTCAGCGGTTTGAGCCTTGAAAGGGCTGTTTAGAGACATTTGAGGCAAATCTGTCAGGGATGGTTCTTGGACCTGCCATGAGCACAGGGACTGGACTGGACTAGATGACCTCTGTCGAAGTAAAAACTTCACTCTGTTTACGTGGCTAAAATATATGGTTTTATTGGCCAATAAAAGCAAAGTGAGCCAAACGTGGACCCAGCAAAGTCAGGCCCAGTAAGGCTGGCTAATACAATCAATCCTAGTATTTTATACCCTTAACCAAACAGCCTGACGTCAGGGCATTCAAATACAGAAATCATCAATTAAGCTAGGAAAATAAAGCCTTATCAACAAGATGGAGGACAGGTACGAGGGAGTACCTCTCCTGTCTAAACCAGCCCAATTAACACATTCCAATAGCACATCTGTCTTGGCCTGGCACATGGGGTGATAGAAAGTTCACTCTGGCCTACATGCAAAGGCAAAAAGCTGAAATGGTTTCTGCTATACAAGATGGCTTTTAGCTAAACATATAAAATGGTTACGGCAGTCTCTACAACTCCCCCCTTTTAGCCTTTTAAAGGCTAACCATGAAACCATTTTATATCTCCATTTCCATTAAAGTATTAATATACATTTCCTGTTCCTTTCTCTGCTCATCATATTTTAACATCATTACTTCCACATTCTCTCTAGTAAGGGTCTGTCTTGTGCTTTTTAGAATACAAGCAATACAGCATTTGATTAACAAGGAACAAAAATAAACACAAAAGAATATAACCAAGACTAAAACTACACCTTGAAGAATCCAAGTTCCCACATGTCCAAACCAGCCTCCCAACGAACCCCAGAGAGTCCTGTCTTCCTCCTCCCTTAGGCGTTCCACAGTTCTTTCAATCTCTGAGGCGTCTTCCTCCACTTCCTTGCTGGTGTTAGTAATATACACACAGCATTCTTTTCCCACTAAGGCACAAACCCCGCCCTTACTAGCTAGGACATAGTCTAGGGCCATCCGGTTTGGGCTCTTTCCCACTCTGGCTCCTGAACCATTACATGTCCAGCAGTACTTTCCAATTGGGGTCAGGTCTAGGTGGATATACCCTGGGTTAGTAAACCCTTTATCCTGCCAAGTATCATTTGGCTTTAGTTCACTAAACAGTGTGCCATTCATTTGAGTGTTGTTCAGTGGGACTGGAATCATTGGAATGCCTCCTTCTGAGTGTACAGGACTGTGAGCACATATCCAGCAACCTGTGGAATTAAATTCTTGGGAAACTTGGTTCATTAAAAGCATAAACACATTTGAACCATATAGGTTATAACTACTAGGTATTAAAAAAACAAGATTAAGCATAAGCTCAACAGGAATTGTTTGTCCAGCCTCATGCTGGCTGTTCTTCAGGACTTCGTAGATTGCTTCACCTATCGCTGGCAGGTTCTTCTGGGTCGCAGCTGGTACCTTGGCCTCGGTTCCTCAGGATCGTCTGCTTCTGGGCTTGGATTGCCGGTACCAAGCCTGCGCTGATCCTCGTCTACTTCTGGACCTGGGTTTCCGGTACCAGGTCTGCGGTGCTCCTGGTTAGGGCTAACCTCTGTAGGGGCTGGAACCGCTTTGCAGTGGGACGCGTGAATCCAGGTGGGGAATCCCTCACACTTTACAGCAGTATGGGTGGTCAGAAGGACTTGGTAGGGACCCTTCCACCTGGGTTCCAGGGCAGTCTTCCGCTGGTGAACTTTCACGCAGACCCAGTCTCCTGGTTGTAGTTTATGGCACGGCTCAGTCGGGGCCTCCTGGAAGGCGTCCTTAACCTGTGAATGATAGGACTGTACACACCTCATAAGTTCCTGACAATACTTGACTATGCTTCCTTTAATAAGTGTGACATCAGCCAGGTCAATTTCTGGGCTGCTTAACAGTCTCATAGGTCGACCACATGCAATTTCATGTGGACTGAGTCCAGTTTTCCGATTAGGAGTGGCTCTCGTGCTCATTAGGGCAATCGGGAGAGCTTCTACCCATGTTAAGCCAGAATCTTCACATATCTTAGCAAGTTTGTTCTTTAAAATCCCGTTGCGTCTCTCTACTGCTCCTGCACTCTCCGGGTGTCGCGGGCAGTGCAGTGCTTGTCTGATAGAGTAGTACTTTGCCAGGTTTTGAACAATTTGTCCAGTAAAGTGGGTACCTCTATCACTGGAGATCACAAGGGGTATTCCCCATGATGGGATGTAATGATTTAGAAGTTTCTTAGCTACTGTGATGGCATCTGCTTTCCTGCAGGGATAAGCTTCTACTCATCTCAAAAACAAACAAACAATAATCAGCACATATTCAAAAGATTGACATTTAGGCAATTGAATAAAGTCCATCTGTAAATTTAGAAATGGTTCCAAAGGCAGAGGTCTGGTTGCCGGAACTGTCTTTACAGGTTTTCCCACGTTGTGGGCTTGGCAGACAGGGCAAGCCAGACAGTAATCTTTAGCTGCTTGGGAGAATTTAGGAGCAAACCAATTTTGCTTTAGGATTGCTACCATCCCCCCTTTGCCAACGTGTGACAGCCCATGGAGCACGGAGGCAAGGTGAGGTAGCAAGACCACTGGGGCAACAATGCGGCCGTCAGAGCTGCGCCACAAATGGTCTGGGTGCAAGGTGCACCCTGCCAGTCTCCACTCCTGCTTTTCCGATTCTGGGGCTTGGTCCTGCAGGAGGGCCAGTTCTGACAGGGATGGCATTGGAGCTGGCGATGGTAGGAGAGAAGGGAAAAATGGCAGGTAGAGGAGCAGATTTCACTACATTCCAGACAGTACAAACTGCATAGTCTACTACTAAAACTTCACTAGAATTATAAAAGCAAAAAACCGTTTGTGTAAAGCACAAAGTTAAGATTATTCAAGGTACTTAAATTATTTTTTTTTCTCATTAAAACAACAATATTGTACACACAACAATGTCTGAAATACATATATCACAATTAAGACACACAAGACAAATCTGGACAGAACACAGAACACAAACTTATTATGTCATGACACAGAACCATGGTTTTTCTTCAGTTAATTTTCAGCTGATATTAGCGCTTTTTGATGATCTGAAAGACAAGAAAACATTTCTACCCCCATCGGGGTGGCCCATTATAACTTAAAATACTGCCTAAGATCTGCTAGGGGAACCGGTTACAGCTAGTTCCCTACCACTTCCATGGGCAAGTGAGCTGCAACTTTCCGAGAACAAGGGTGCTTCATCGGTACTCGTGACCTTCCACTCCCTTGAATTACCTCAGAGTTGCTAGCCCTACCCAACAGTGGCATGCCTCAGTTTCCCTCTTGTACTGCAGACCAGGTTGTTGTGGGGTTTTTTTTGGTTTTTTTGTTTTTAATGTGTGAAGCTTCAAATGATTTACTGCCACAGAAACTCTTTCTTAGAACAAGGCGCTTGCTAGTTACTATTTCAGCAAGCAAAAAGGTTTTCTTTTCCTGAAAGGAATCATATACAATGTTACAGGCTTGCTTATGGGGGACAGTGCCCCCCCCTTCCTCTTCCAAAACAGACAGGCAGTTTGCAGACACACACAACCTTGGATCTGAAAGCAAGCCAAAAGTGCTATCAACTCAGCCTTGAACAGAAACACCGTGAAGTTTCTGGGCTTGGATTTTTTAAAACAATAATTAGTTTCCTTGAAAGACACATTTAACCCTTAGGGTGCAGGTTTTACAAATTTACAATGTATAGATTCTATTTTTTTTATGCAGTTAACCAATTAAGTTTTAGTAGAATTCCTTATTTTCCCTGCAATAGATTTAACAAAGTGTCTGTAGCCAAATGTTTAAACTTGATTGTTTCTTCGCGTAGATGATTAAAAGAGGCTACAAGAAACAAGGAGTCATTTCTAAAGCAGTTTTTTTTTTTCCTTACACATTACAATATTGCTTAATTTCTTTTCTTTAGAATTTGGAGGAACACTTCCCTTAAACTGTTAAACTTATTTTAAACTTGGTGTTTTGCTTTGGATGGGGCAAGTTTGTTCCAGGAGCCCGTGTTTTCAAAGGGAAGAGCTAATTCCTTTCAGTTATTTTTTTTTGTTTCCTCTCTATCTGCGTATGTGTTATAAAGAGGGATAGAGGGGTGATGTTGTGCTGAATTTCCCACCCCCCCATCTTGGTTGATACGGGTGTACCAACTGAGAAATCTCTTTTTTTTTCCACTTCTTGTGCATTATTTTGGCACAGAGGCTCTGCAGCAAGTTTGTAAGTTACCTATCTTACTGCAGGGCAGATTTTTTTGCTTTTCTGAGCTTCACTTTCATCCCTCAGGGCTTTAATTTTTAGTACACAGGGGTGCCTTTCGGCAGTGTGGGGGGATGTTTAGACTAACCCCCACCTAAACTAACTTTTCACACTCTAAAGTAAGAGTCTGCCGGATCTAGAGTGTCAGACCTTAGCAGCTCATGAAATAAGGGGAGTCTTCACTCCCTCACATATCCGCTGAGTCTTGAGGTTCAGCTGACCCCCTTAAATGTAAGACTTTAGTCATATCGAAAGTCCCTTGCAATGGGAACTGTAATTTGGAGTCATTTTGAGTATACAAATTTCATTTATCTAAAAACTTGCAAGTATTTTTTCCATAGTGGGTATACATAAAGAAAGCCGGACTGTCCTTAGAAGGCACTGGAATTCCTGCGGACTGACCTACCCCCATTTTCTGCGTGCGCTCAAACAGATTCTGCAAGGCACCGAACCAAAGTCCGCCTGCTTGCACTACCCCCCCTTTGTATTGCGAGGCACTGGACTCAAAGTCCACCTGGCTCACAGGGGTTTCCAGCACCCGTCCCAGCCCGGCAGAACACCACGTCCTGGCGCCTGGAGACAGCCTGGCGGAGTGGGGAAATACTATGGCCTGGGGTTAGCCTCAGAGGTCAGTACTACGTCCACAAATAACAGAGAGAGACAACAAAGCTTCCCCACAGTTCCGTGTGCCGAGAGAGAGTAATGGCACCACACCAGCTTTTAGCGTCCGAACACAGAGGGTCCAGCGCATGGCTGCCTCACTAGAGACACCGGTGTGCCCTTTTGGAACTGTGACACATAAGACAGGCCTAATAGACAAAGACAGACACAGACAGACAAAAAATGTTAGCCGCTCCACAAAATTGAATTCCGTAGCCCCCCTTACCCCAATGGCCAGCCGTCACTCCAAATCCTAAACCCTCACCCAGGAGATTTCGTAACAGGTATCCCCTTTACCTTCTATTGAGCGCTCTGAGAGGTTTGGAAGTGGAGTGCCGGTCCGTCCATACAGGCAAGTGGCGCGTTAGGAATCTCGGTGGAACCTCCAAATTGTCGAAGTAAAAACTTCACTCTGTTTACGCGGCTAAAATATATGGTTTTATTGGCCAATAAAAGCAAAGTGAGCCAAACGTGGACCCAGCAAAGTCAGGCCCAGTAAGGCTGGCTAATACAATCAATCCTAGTATTTTATACCCTTAACCAAACAGCCTGACGTCAGGGCATTCAAATACAGAAATCATCAATTAAGCTAGGAAAATAAAGCCTTATCAACAAGATGGAGGACAGGTACGAGGGAGTACCTCTCCTGTCTAAACCAGCCCAATTAACACATTCCAATAGCACATCTGTCTTGGCCTGGCACATGGGGTGATAGAAAGTTCACTCTGGCCTACATGCAAAGGCAAAAAGCTGAAATGGTTTCTGCTATACAAGATGGCTTTTAGCTAAACATATAAAATGGTTACGGCAGTCTCTACACCTCTCAAGGTTACTTTTAGCTCTATGAGATGGTGTATCTCCTTATAAAGAGCATCTGTGGACACTCTCTTGTGCAAGAAAGCTCTAACAGCCATTTTAGCCATAGGGGTTTCAGGCACAAGAAATCCCTTTTGCCTGTGCACACTGCCTTCTTGTGCAAGAGGGCTTATTTGTTATGGGGAGAGGAATAACTCTTGCACAAGAAGCCCTCTTTTCCACTGGTTTACTGTACATTTTCTTGCGCAAGAATGCACATGCAGGGTAAACACTCTGCTAGTTTTTGCACAAGAACGGCCATTCTTGAGCAACAAGCCTGGAGCATAGACATAGCCGTGCCGTGTGAAAAACCTCACAACAGCAAGCCCACCCTAGCAGGTCCCATTCATATTTGAACTCAGATGGCAGGATTCAGAGTTACGAGTGCTGCCCCCTACACCATGGGACCAAGATAAGAGAAGGTGCATCAGCATATGTAATACTCAGCTCTCAGGCTGGCCTCTGCACTCCTGGCTTCCCTCCTGTTGCTTCATCCCTCTGGCTACGACTACATGGCACATTTATTTTGGAATAAGCTGTTCTTGAATAGTTATTCCAAAATAGCTTATTTTGAAATAGCACCGCTACACTGCAGGGAAACCTCAGAATAGTCCGAGCAGGCTCCCCAGTGTAGATGAGCTACCTCAATTTAGAGCCCCAGGAAGAATAATTTAGAATGTCCCCGGGGAGGGGCTAGTTCAAACTAGCAGCAGTGGCGCATCTACACAGGCCTTATTCTGAAATAGCTAATTTGGAATAGGTGTTATTCTTTGTAGAATGAGGCTTGCAGAAGTCGGAAGAAGCCGTCTGTTACTTCAGAATTATTTCAAAATAATGGAACTGCTGTGTAGAATTGCATTGTTATTGTGGAATAACGGCCATTGTTCCGAAAGAACTTTTGTGTGTGGACAGAACCTTCGCAGCCCAAGAAACGTGATTGGCAGCTCATCCCCACAATTGCTTTGTAGGGCTCTGACTACACAGACCCAAAGGAACCACT
The DNA here is from genome assembly GCA_032595735.1 of Pelochelys cantorii. Taxonomy (NCBI): domain Eukaryota; kingdom Metazoa; phylum Chordata; order Testudines; family Trionychidae; genus Pelochelys; species Pelochelys cantorii. The sequence goes on along the minus strand of CM064345.1, from coordinate 2,964,036 downwards.
TTCTGCTAAGGTCAGACTGGAGGAAAGTGATTGGTTCTTTCCAGTCACAGTTGAACCAGCAACCTAAGGATCACTTACTAAGCACACACTACAGGCCTCTGCTCTGATAGCTGAGCTATCAAAGGGTGACTGAAGGAAACTGCTTTGTCCAGGTTGTCCCTTGTGTAAGTCTCAGGGCAACTGCTCCCCCAAGTACATGGCATTGCTGATGAGGGGCAGAGGAGCACAGGGGCTGTCACAGGTACTTCACATGCAGACAGACCCCTTGAGTGAAACCTGAGCTAGATCCATCCATGTGACAGCAAAAGGAAGAAAGTTGGGTTCTTCTCATGTGTCTTCTTTGTTCCAGGGTCTCTAGGGGTGCAGTAGGAACAGGTCCACAAAAAAACAAACCACTTGAATGAACCTTGGTCTAGAAACACCCCTGAGGGTTTCCTTCTATCTTTGGCCTGGAAACGTCATCTGTAACAATATGGTTTCTCTGTAGCTCTATTGGAAGACCTGTAGCTATTCAGTAGGTCTAAACTAAAGCCTTCTTCTGCAGCCAGACTGAAGAGCAGCACCAATTAGCTGTAAAGCCCAGAGTCACATGCTCACAGTCCAGCTAAAGGACACTGAAATAGTGTCACACTAGGCTGTGAGAAGGGGATCTTGTCCTAATGGCACCCACTGTTACCAGATAAGAAACAGACCTCAAGACGGGTAGAGAAAACTTAGTTAAACACCATTTTGACTGGCAAGAAACAGCTTATCAATAGTTGTGGTTGTGCAATGGGCATTCTGTGATTATTGTCCTCCCTTTCCTATTGTTTGTCTGTGTGATAGTCTGGTTTGGATCTGTTTCTGTCTGCTGTATAATTAATTTTGCTAGATGTAAATCAACTAAGGTGGTGGAGTATGATTGGTTAGGTAAATCATAATAGTATCTTGTGACTAGTTAGTAAAATTATACTAAAATAATTGGTTGAGATATTGCTAAGGAGCACTCAATTTTCACTATATAAAGTGGGGTCCAAGAAGGAGACCAGCAAGAAGAACTCACCTGTGAAAGAGCCTTCTACCAGAGCTTCCAGGACACCTCTGCACAACCCTGAGTAGGGCAACAACCTACCCAAGCCCTTAGACCCCCACATCAGAGTAGAACATGCTCTGTCCCATCCGAAAGGACATCTCAAGAGCTTGTACTTCTACAGGGCTTTGAATTAAGGACCTGCTATATGTTAAGTAAACACAATGACCACTACACCACAGAGGCTTTTCTTGCCTGTATTTGAACTTGGGCAAATATTCTGTTACTAACCCCATGAGACAGTTCAAACACTTAATCTGTTTAATTATTTAAATTAAACAGTTCTCCCCAGCTGCAGCCCTAGCAAAATGGCTGGGGTGTAATTATGTCATTAGTGGCAAGTGTCCATTAGTAACCAAGATTCCATGGAAAGGTTTGGGGAGGGCCAGGGCTCAGCAAAGGGGGGGGGGTCTTGGGGAAGGGACAGGATAGATCCTGGCTTGCCCTGACATTTAAAAGGTGACCTTGGGGGCATGTGGCACCCTGAGCAGCCTCTGAGAGCCTCAGAACCAGCCCTGAGTGACAGGGGCAGAGGGGGAGCAGCTCACACATGCCAAGGGGCTGGCCACAGGCAGGTCATGAGCCCTGGGAGGCAGCAGTGACATCACAAGGGCCTTGCACAGCACCTCAGCTCATTGGTTGGGAGGCAGTGACCTCACAGAGGGACCATGGCAACAGCCAGATGGGACAGGCTGCAGGAATCTCAGAGACCCCCCTGTCCTGGCTGCCTGGAATCTCCTTTGCAAGGTTTCTCCTTGAAGGCAGAAGGGGTTGAGGGTCCCATCTGGGAGCGTCCCTGGAGATTTCACTTTTCCCCAGGCTGAGGTGGAAGGAGCTGGGGCAGGCAGGGTTCCAGGAGGGACTGGCACTGAACTAAGGAGAGATCTGGGAGAAACAGGGTTACAATATCCAACAAGGATGGGATTTAAACCCATGCGTGCAGAGCACAATGGACTAGCAGTCCATTGCCTTAACTGCTCAGCCACCTCATCTGAGTTGTGGGGACATTGTTTCAAACTACCCAAAGCCAGCACTGCCAGGAACCTTTGTGCCACTCGCTGGCTGGCCGGGGACACCCAGGGCGGGAAGGTTTTGGCTTTTCACAATGTTCCCTGGGCTGTTGTACAAAGCTCAGTGCTGGTAACAAACTCAAACACCCCTCGGTTACATCTACCTCGCAGGTTATTACACAAGAAGTATTTTGTGCAAGAGTTCTTGCGCAAAACGTCTTGTGCAATAGCACGTCCACGCTGCCATGTGCTTTTGCACAAGAATGTCCATGGCAGTGTGCACACTCTCTTGTGCAAGAAAGCTCTGATGGCCATTTTAGCCATAGAGGTTTATTGCACAAAAAGCCCTGTTGCCCATTCATACTACCTTCTTGTGCAAGAGCTCTTGCACAAGAGGGTTTATTCCTCATGGGGAGAGGAATAACTCTTGCCCAAGAAGCTATCTTTTCCTACATTTTGCCATAAATTTACTTGCGCAAGAACGCGCATGCGTTGTAAATGCTCCTCAAGTTTTTGCGCAAGAACGGCCATTCTTGAGCAAGAAGCCTGCAGTGTAGACGTAGCCCCTGGGTGCCCAGAGAGGGGCTGTCTAGTCACAGTCTGGCTCGGCGCGCTCTCTGCAATGGGAAGATGTCCACGGAGCAGGCAGATGGCAGCGGCACAGGGCTCTGGTGGGCCCAGCATCCACAGGAGCACTTTCGATATGAGTGTTTACTGACAGTGTCCGTCTCTGGTCTGATTTCACAGTGTGGTGAGACACTGGCACCCACAGCAGCACGGATGGGGTGGCTGGAGGGCGTGGCTGGCGGGCGGCCGGTAGGAGCAGTGGCAAGTGGCCAACGGAGTGGGTGAGCCTCATTTGCATATCTAATGAGCCACCATTTTTGTGGAAGAGGCTCTTGCGCCAGAAGGAACATCTACACAGCCCCTTCTTGTGCAAGAAAAACCCTCTTGCGCAATGCCGCTCCGCTTAGCCTCATTTGCATATATCTGGTGCAAGAACCCGCCAGTGTAGACATAGCCCAATTGTTTTCACTGTCAGGGGGCTCAGTGGCCCCTCCCTCTTCCTACTTGCTCTCCCAAAAAAGACAGACCTCGCTCCCCTTTCTTTTCCCCCAGCAGTTGCCATGCTGCAAAGCAGATACCAGAGACAGCAAAGCTAGTAATCTGTGAGGTTCTGTGGCACAAAGGAAAGCGTGTTAGAACTCTAAGCTCTAGTGTGCGTGTGAACCGGGTCGGTTCTTCCTCAGTTGTGGGTTTAAATCCCACCAGAGTCACTTGAGCTGTTTCCTCATTTCCAGGGCAGCTTTTACAGAATAGGCTGACACCAGGATGGGCTTTAGTCCAGACAGTTCCCAGCAGACCCCAGCAAGGGTGGAGGCAAGGGCTGTTCTGAAAGGCTGCAGGTGCCCACAGACCCTTATGTCCCTCCATGTCTCCTACCAGTACTGTGCAACACTCAAGCTATGTCTACACTACACTGTTCTTCTGAAAAAGCTAGGAAAATTGTGAACCCTATTTTGCATAGCTTTTTCTGCTTCTTTTTTTGGAAGAGGCGTTGCCAACATTTGGCCTATTTACACTGGGCCAAATGTGGGAAAAAAACATTTTTTTGTAACATCCCTTCTTCTTCATAAAATGAGGTTCACAGAGACACCAAAAACGCATGTCTGCTCTTCCGAAAAAAATTCGGAAAAGCAGGTGTGTTCTCTGGACTAAAGTGTTGTCTCTGTAGTGTAGACACAGCCCTGATGTAACATTTTATTTCAAGTTTCAGGTGCAGCATAGACAGAGAGTTGACATATAATACGCAATTTGAGCTACGGACGTTGTCATTTTGACCTTATTTCGAAAAATGCTTTAGTGTTTACACAGCACCAAATTTCGAAATAACCTGCTATTCCGAAATGTCCCTTCCTCCTCATGGAACGAGGTTTACAGGGACGTTGGACTAGCGAGCCCATTGTATTTCAAAATAACGGGGCACTGTTACCACACAGGATAGATATTACAGATGCCTTAGTTCCCTGAAATAGCCCTGCATTGTCAAGGTCACCTTACAGGCCCACAGCAGGGGGCAGGTTTGATGCTGAATTTTCAGCCTTGTGCTTGTGGGACTCTGTTACTGTCTGCAGCCACGTGTAGGCCTGACCCTGCATCTCCAGAGCCCCAGCCCCTCACAGACTTCCAGACAAGACACAGAGCTGCCAGGGGAGCAGGCGTTTTCAGACTCACAGCAGGGGGCACAAATCCCTCTCCAGGGAGCCTGCAGGAAAGGAAGCCAAGGAAGGTGGATTCTGAGGGGCTTGTAACAACCAGCCCAGCTGCAGCAGGTCCCACTGAGATTTGAACTCAGAGTCTCTGCCTCTTACGCCATGGGACCTACACAAGACACCTGTCACTCAGCTGGGCCAAACTGGAGCCCTGGCCTGTGCCCACTGGGACCAGCTTTGTATTAAGATTTTCTCCTGGGCTGCAAGGAGCCTCCCTGGGGTGCCCTGAGACAGGCACAGGACTCTGCCTCCCTGCAGCCAGCCCCACCCCACAGGATTTGGCAGAACAAGGGGGGGGAGGTTCTGCTCACCCTACTGAGTCCCACTGAGATGTTGAGCTTTTGTCCTGCCCCCCTCAGCTTGGCTTCCCTCCTCTGCCCCATTCCTGCCTCACTTCCTCCTTGGGCAAGTCACACAAGGGAAGCAGCAGAAGGAGCCGGCCCCATACGCCAGCTTCCGAGGGCAGGGGAGGCTAAGACACAAGCGTTCATCAGGTGCCTGGCCTGACCCATCTGGCTTCCCGAGGCTGGCACCAAAGGGCATTCTCAGCTGATGTCACCCCCCCTCTGTCGCATGGGAGTTGGGCTTATCCCAGGCAGCAGGAGCCGCACTTATCTGGGCACCAGAAATAAGAGAAGACCTTGTGTTTCTGCGTGGCTTTGAACCAGCAACTTTTTGTATGTAAGGCAAATGTGACAACCGCTGCACCACAGAAACACAGCTCAGGTATGAGACTTGGCTGACTGTTCTGTTCCTAGCTCTTTCTAAAACTGCTCTGCAGGGGAGGGGAAATGCACCTTGTGAACACTCCACCTCTTGTTCTCATGGAAGCAACTAACCCGAGCTGCCAGCTCCTCATTTCCTCACCAGCCCCTTGAGATTTGTAGCTCAAAGCTGGAGCTGCTGTGGAAGGAGGTGAAGCTACAGAAGCTGACAGGGGACAATCAGCGGGCGGAGGGTTATTTTTTCTCCTCCCTGGGCTGATGTGGACAGAACTGAGCAAAAGAAAATCCTCTTCCCTTCTCCTCAGAAGATGGAAACTGCAGTTGCTTCTCTCTTTGTTCTACTGAAGCTGGACCCCAGGACTAGACTTTTTCTTTCTAAAACCCTGGTGAAAGCTGAGAGTGCCACTTCTTTGCCGACAAGGAACGGCCCCATTTCCATCTCTCCAGGGACAGGAGAAGGGCTCTGGCCTGTTCTCTGCAAAATGCTCAGCCGGTTTCATTTTCTGCAGGAGCAAGTGGGATCCATGCGCCCTGTTCCCCAGTGACAAGTGTGTGTCCTCTCCCCGCTTTCCATAGACAGAGTAGGCCAGGGGGCTAAGCACCTCCAATGGCTTCCTACTTGACCTCCCACAAAGCTGGGGTGAAAAGCTGCTAGACCCCAGTCCTCCTGGGCCAAGCCATGGCAGAGGTAGCAGGATTCACTCCCATCTTCTCCTGCCTATGCCCTGGTGCTTAGGGGCCAGCCCCTTTCATCCTGCCCCAACTCTTATTCCCACAATGCACTTTGTGCAGGAGCCATTGGTCTTTGTGCCAAGGTGCGTGGCTGGGAGCCAGGACTCAGGATCCTTCCCCAAATCCCCCCTCTCACCTGCTCACACTGTCTGGCTGCCTCCAGCATGGGCTGAGCTCAGGGGCCAGCTGGGTGACCTGCCCTGCAGCTGTGATGGCATCAGGCCCTTCCCACCCGCCTGCTCAGTCTGGAGACAGAGCTCCAGTGGGCCTCAGACACCCAGCAAGAGGAACAAAAGTGTATTTGTTAAACCTCAGCACATACAGGCCAAAACACATAAAGCACCAGGATCTTGTAACAGCCAGCAGAGCCCCAGCAGGTCCCACTGAGATTTGAACTCAGATTGCAGGATTCAGAGTCCTGAGTGCTGCCCTTTACACCATGGGACCTATAGTGTAAAGATAGGGTGGGCACCTCTGACTCTCAGGCTGGCCTCTGCTCTCCTGGCTTCCCTTCAGCTGCTTCATCTCTCAGGACTCTCTGTCCTGCCCCAGCTCTGCTGCTTTCAGGGCAAATTCCTTGTTAGGAACAGTCACAATCTGGGGGTCAGTGAGGATCCCTCCCACCTGAGATGTGTGTTACACAAAAGCCTCGTTTCCTGCTCAGTTCCCAACACTGGATGCAAACACATGGTTGCTATGGGGGTGTAACAAGTGCCCCCTTAAAAAGCTCATCAATTTAAATGAAACTTTGATATCTCCAAGTATGTCACACTTTGGATTTCTATTGAACAGGGCTTCTTAAAATGACCACTCACCCCTAACGTGTTCCTGCGTCAATGCATGTAAACCAGACAAACCCGTCCCTCAGCTGGAACCAATTCAAACCTGCTCTGTGTGTGTGTCTGGTTTCTGTTTCCATCCATTCAACAAGGGTGTGATCTGATCTGGATGCCCATTGGCACGTCCTTACTCTCCTTTGGCTGTGTCCTGCAGAAGAACAAGAACCATGTCCAGCTGGGGATGAATGGCCACAATCGATCTTACAGAGTTTGATTTAGCAAGTCCAACTAAGACTCACTAAATCAAACCCAGAGGCCACCCCCACCAGTTTCCAGGACTTCTGCCCTTTGCCCCCTTTGGCTTCCCGTTGTGGAGACATGGCCAACTCCAGCTACGTAGGGAGGGATGGCAGGAATAGCAGACACATTGGCCAGGCACCACTGGGGGCTGCCTCCCTCACCTCCCCCATACCCAGCAGGTGCTTGGCCAGCTTAGTCATGGGGCCGCTCTCTGGGACTTTTCTCTGAGCTCCTCCACATGTTGCCATTGCCCATCCCAAGGGAGGGGGGACAAGAGTCACTCTGCACAGTTGCAGGAGCTGCAGAGGTTGCACCCTCAGGATCTCTGGGCACTGACACCCCCCAGGGAATCACAAGGGCACTTGGCGCTGGCTCTCCTGTCCCAGCAATTGCAGTCAGAACCCTGCCTTGCCAGTGCCAGTCACAGCAGCCTCTCAGGCTTTAGGTTGGAGTCCCCAGGTGGGGGCCCGGCCTCCTTCAGTTTGGTCCCATCCTGAGGGCATAAAATGACAACAGAGAATTACTTTGCCCTGCAGCAACCTCTGTTGGCCAAAGGGTTTCAACCAAATATTTGCACAAGTTTAAGTGCAGCAGCAGAAAACACTGTGACGTGTGTTTCTGGGGTGTAGTGGTTGTCACATTTGCCCAACATGTGAAAGGTCCCTGATTCAGAAACACAGTGTCCCCTCTTATTGCGGTTCCCCTTGGTGCCCACAAGGCAGTTCCAGGGCCTGCCCGCCCGGTGCAGGGATGGGGGCAGGTGTGCTGGCTTTCAGGGGCATGTGGGAGACACCTAAACAGGTGAAGCTGAGATGGGAGGAGGCAGGGCTGGGGCTGAGATTTCTCAGCGGTGCCTTGCCTGGGACCAGGTGGTTGCGGCCACAAAGTCCAGGGCCCGCACCGGAAGTGCCACTACTGCGGCTGTGCACCTTCGGGGCAGCGTGGCTGTCGCCTTTGTTGCAAGGGGACACAAAGCCACATAACATCCTGCCTCATGCCTAGACCTCAGCCACCCCATTCCCCTCACTTCTTCCCACCCAGCACCCCCAGCTTCATTTGACACCCTCCCTTGTTCCTGCTCCCCCACCCTGCTCCTTCATCCACGTTCCTTCTGCACCCTTTATCCTGGCCACACAGGGCACTCCTTGGCGCTTCTCAAGCCAGGCCCTGCAAGGAGCCACCAGGGCAGGAACCAGCCCTTGGAGCTCAGCTTGCACCGCATCTGGTAGCTTCCCACCACATCTCACCTGAGAAGAGGTGACTTGTTCCCCTTCCTTCTTACCTTACGTCTCCGTTCCCTTCAAAGGTCTCCGCTGCCTGGGGACCCACCTCCTCAGGGCGCTGCCCCTCTGCCACTGGGCTGGGAGGGGGAGACTCCACAGTCTCTGCACCTGGGCTGAGAAGTCTCACTGGGACTCGTCTGTTGATGGCGTTAGTCAGCCCGATGGCCAGCCGGATCCATTCAGTAGCGTTGCCCGAGAGGGAGCTTTACAAGTGCCCAGTGTCCATTGGTATTTTCTGGGGCTTTGTGTAGGGGATTGGGCTTGGCCATCTTTTCCACGGGAAATGCCTCTTCTTTGGAACAGCAGCTCCCAGGAGTTAATGGAACTTCTTCTTCTAAGCTTGAGAAAGGGACGACTAAGGGGCGATGGGACAGAGTTTTATGTAATGATGACAGGGGTGCAGAAAGCAAATAAGATTTTTTTTTTCTTCTACTCAAGATCCCGGGTGAGAGAATGAAACTGGTAAGTAACCAAATTACAAATAAACCAAAAGGAATCATTTTTGTGCCCGGTGGAACTCCTTGCCAGAGGATGTTGTGAAGGTGAAATCTACAAGAAGGTCCAAAACAGAACTGGATAATTTAATGCAGGAAAGGTCAATCAATGGCATTTAACCAGGATGGACAGGGCAGGTGTCCCTAGCTGGTGTATTCTAGAAGCTAGGAATGGGCGACGGGAGGGATCACTTAACAATTGTCTGTCCTGAGGATTCCCACGGGGCAATGAAATCGGCTGCTGTCATGAGACAGGAGCCTGGGCTAGCTGGACATCTGGCATGGCCCAGTCTGGCTGTTCTGATGTTCTGTTTGGTTTCTGTTCTTGTCCGCTCTGGGCAATGGAAAATGGACCTCTGTCCTGAAGGGGACAGAAAGGGGCCTGTGAAAGGCTAGTGTAGGTAGAGGAAAAAAGCTTATTTATGTTTCCCTGATGGTCTAGTGGCTAGGATTCAGCACTTTCACTGCTGAGGTCTGGGTTCAATTCCCAGTCAGGGAAACCAATCTCAACTTTCACATGACCACTGCCTACTCATTCATCTTACTTCGTGGTTCCAGCAGCTGTGACCCAAGGGGTTAACTTTGGGCCCCTTTCCTCCCCTCTCCCTCACTGCCAAGACAGCACCTGTGATTTTCACAAGCCCTTCAGAAGGGGCACAGCTGGGTGACTCAAACTGCCCCTCCCCTCTCCTATGTGGGCAGCACTGCAGGAAGCTCTGTGGCACACACAGTGCTAGCCCAGCGCACAGTCAGGTCAGCACAAAATCCATTGGTTCGCTTTGGTTGTTGAAGGAGACAATGCAGAACTGACTCCACCCCCCACTCAGTAACCTGGGGAAATGACCCACCAGGCCTGGGCACTTCGGAGAGGCAACAATTCCCCACTGGCCAGGCCAGAGACTCCCTCTTACACAGTGATGGAGCCTTCTCCCCCGGGTCCTGCCTCCCCGCTTCACTCAGCTCTCACTGTTCGGTGCTGCCAGGGAGGGGCTTCACTGCGAGAGCCGCCTGGGCAGGTTCCTGCCACAGAGACACGTCCCAGAGCAGGACGGATGCTCAGACCGACACTGAGTGTTGCTCAGCGCTGGGGTGAGACAGGGAAGGACAAAAGGGTCTAATGGCGCCTGCAGCCTTTCAGAACAGACCCGGCCCCACCCCCAAGTACCAGCCCTTCTCTCCGCCCTTGCTGGGCTCCACTGGACACTGTCTGGACTCAGGCCTCCCCGGTGCCAGCCTAAGGGCTCTGGAGAAGACATGGCAGCTCCGTGGGCAGAGTCCTAAGCCCCTGGCTGGGCAGGGCTCATTAAGCAGCTGTGGGGCTGGGCTGCTGCACAGCTTAGAGCAGGGGTGGGCAATGACTTTTGATGGGGAACCACTCCCAGGGCTGCACTTTTCCATGCTATTAACGGAGGAGGTGGGGGTCTGGGATGCAGGTTGGTGCAGACAGGAGCTTGGAGCAGAGGACTGGGGTGCAGGAATGGTGGCAGGGGGTTGGGTTGTGACCTGGGGCAGAGGATCGGGGTGCAGGATCTGGGAGGGGTGTGGGTTCAGGAGGGGTGCAGAGGGTTTGGTTTACGTGGGGTACCAGTGGGTTGAGGGAAGGGAGGGGCTGGGGTGCCAGAGGCAGGCTCTGGCTGGGCGACTTATCTGGTTCACTCCTGGCCAGCAGCCCAGCACATTTCTCAGGCAGCCTGCCTGCCCTGCCCCCACACAGGCTGCAGGGGCCATTTGGGTCAGTGAATAGGAGCCTGAGTGGAGGGGGGATGGTGTTTCACATGGCCAGAAACCAGCCAATGGGATTGTGCCAGGTGCAGGGACACTAACAGCTTCACTCAGCTCTCAGGGTTCGTCTACACAGCGCGCTTGTTTTTCAATAGCTTGTTTCAAAGTAGCACGTCCACACTGCAGAGAAGCCTCGACTTAGAGCCCCAGGAGGCACCGGGCAGTAATTACATTGAATGGCCCTGGGCAGGTGCTAGTTCGAAATAGCTGCAGTGGAGCATCCACACTCCGGCTATTGCAAAATAGCTATTTCGGAAGCGGCGTTATCCCTCATGCAATGGGGTTTACAGATTTCGAACTAGTCCGTGGCTGGCTTTTGAGGTGAGTGAGTAGGAAGAGGGTGGGGCCACTGCAGGCACTTGGCCCTCTGCCTGCAAAAAAAAAAAAGTAACCTCCAGGTTACTGGAAAACATGTGTACTAATCCCGCTAGCTGTGGCATGCTAAACAAGCACTTTATTACTTGAGCTAATTCCCCTGGTGTCTGTAGGTGCAAACTTTTGGTGATGCTAAGTCAAGGTAGAGCAGCCCCTGGCAGCTTCTTGTGCAACAACTCTTTTGCAGAAGAGTTCTTGTGCAAAAGGTCTTGCACAAGAGCGCGTCCACACTGCCATGTGTTTTTGTGCAAGAGATGTGCTTTTTGCGCAAGAGCATCTATGGCAGTGTGCACACTCCCTTGCGCAAGAGAGCTCTGAAGGCCATTTTAACCATAGGGGCTTCTTGAGCACGAAATTCATGTTGCCTGTCTGCACTGCCCTCTTGTGCAAGAGCTCTTGCACAAGAGGGTTTATTCCTCCTGGGGAGAGGAATGACTCTTCTGGAAGAGGCCCTGTTTTCTGACGCTGTACTGTAAATTTACTTGCACAAGAACATGCGTGCAGTGTAGATGCTCTGTAAGTTTTTGCGCAAAAAGCCTGCAGTGTAGACATAGCCCCAGAGAGGGATTGCATCAGAAATCTCCACCTGAGTGAAGACAGGGCCTAATGGTGCAATTAATTATATGCTGACACTAACAGCCTCACTGCTGGTAACTCACAGAGGCCCTTGTTGCCCTAGCAAGGGGTGTGGCCAAAACACAGGCGCTGCTGTGAGCAGGATTTGAACCTGCACAGGAAAACCTTATTGGGTTTCAAATCCAACAGCTTAACCACTTGGCCACCCCAGCTGCAGACAGTAGCATCCCAGGGAAACTAGTAAATAATCCCAGTGCGCAGGCCTAATGTCACCTGCCATAGAATTCACACAGCAAACCATTTCAACAGTTGTGCAGAGGAGTCCTGGCTGTTCTGGTCTTAGGCTGCTTTGGAGGTGAGTTCTGCTTCAAGATCTTCTCCCCTCCTTCTTGGTCTTCCTCTCCCTTTTCCTTCCCCTTCTCTTCTGCCCTTTTCCTTCTTGCTGGTCTCCTTGTTGGACCCCAGTTTATACAGAGAAACTCAATACTGCTTAGTTCTACCTTAACCAATTATTTTAGTATAATTTCACTCACCAATCATAACATACTGTCACAGAATGACCTAACCAATCAGACCCCACCGCCTTAGCTGATTTACACCTAGCAAAATCAATTGTACAGCAGACAGAAACAGATCCAAACCAGACTATCACACAGACAAACAATATTACTCGGGGGGGGGGGGGGCGTCACAAAATGGAATCTATGAGGCCAAACTCCTTCGTGCTTCGCCAGGACCATGCACGGGATGGGCAGCGCCCCAGGATCTGAATGCGCCCGGATCAGTCCCACACCCCACCGGCCGACTCTCTTCCCCCTGCTTCCCCCCTGGACATCTCCGCTCATTCTGTCAGCCTGGCGGTTCTCCCCCACTTCTCCTCCTGATCTCCCCTGGCCAGCCCTGCTGCCCACACCAGCCCTGCTTCCTCCGGTCAGTTCTCCCCCCCCATCTTTCCCGGCCATCCCCACTACTACCCCCTCCACCCAGCCAGCCCTGCTTCTGCAAGCAGAACCAGAGTAATCCAATAAAACCCTGCACCACCACATCGTGTACTGAAAAGGGGCTCATTTATTTTCCGAAAGCCAGAACCATCTTTGGAATTTTTTTATCCGTATTCTCATTCCGGATGGTGAATGCACCAGGCTCTCACCATTCTGACACATTGCAGTGCCTTTAAACCTCACTGTCACTGTCAGCTGTGGGGATATTTAAAAGGCACTCTTTTTATTCAGGATTTCTGTGCTCTGATCAGTCCCCACTCCCCACTGGCTGATTCTCTGCCCCCTTCCTGGCCAGCCTGCCTATTCTCTCCTCATGTCCCCTGGCAAGCCCTGCTTCCCCCACCAGCCCTGCTTTCACCAGCCAGTACCACCCCCCCCCCCGCAATATCCCCCTTAGTTTAGGCCTACTGAAGAGCTATAGGCCTTCCAATAGGGTTATAGAAAAGCCACAGAGGACCTTTCCAGGGGAGAGACATCAGGATCCATAAGCACAGACAAGGAAAGGTAAACACAACTGTGAAGGGACTTGAACCCTCAATCTTCTGATCCGAAGTCAGACACCTTATCCATTAGGCCACACAGTCTTGATTTGCAGAAGGTTGGAGTTCTTGCAATGTGTGGGTAGGGAAAAGTCTACCTAGTCCATAAGCTTTTATTATTTTCCTTGTTTGGGGGTTTAGAAATCACGTCTGAGCTGGTGAATTATTCTTATTTTGTGTAACTAAGGATTGCAGCCCAGGGATTTTTCCTGAGTCTATGTTCCTTCATGGCTATCTACCACTTAGGCTATCTCCATAGTGCACCTGTCTTCCACAAAAGCTCATGCAAACGAAGGTCAGATTAGCATATTGCCATGCTCATTTGCATAATTAATTGGGGTCCATTTTTGCGCAAGAGGCTTTTGCGCAAAGAAGCTGTGTAGCCTGGGGTTCTTCCCTGCCTCCTGCTTCCCCTGGCTGCAGCCTGGCCTTGGCCTCTTTCCTCTCAGCCCCATGGGAAACACAGGGGGCCATTTCAGAGTCTGGTTGGTGGCGGTGACCTGTTCATGCCGTGATGGGGGAGGGGAGAGTGTCACACGGCTTCTACTAGAGCTGGTATTTAAATAAAAACAAAAAATAAACAAGCAGCTGGGATGGGGCAGCTGGAGGGAAGCCAGGAGAGCAGAGGCAGCCGGAGAGCTGAGAGTCCCAGGTGCCCACCAAAAACATCAGCTGTTTGTCCCGTGGTGCAAGGGGCAGCACTCAGGGCTCTTAATCTTGCAACCTGCGTTCAACTGTCAGTGGGACCTTCCTGGGCTGGTTGTTGCAAAGCCCTCCCGCTTTGGGTTTCTTGTCCTCAGGCTGGCGAGAAGAGATTTTTGTGCCTTCTGCTGGGTGTCTAATGCCCACTGGTGCTCGGTCTCTCATCTGGCTGGCTCAGATGAGCTGGGGCCATGAAACCTACCAGCCTGCCTAGAGATGCAGGGGGCTGAGGTTGTGTTTCTCGCTGCTTCCCCTGATGCCCTCAGGTCCGGTCCCGGCAGCTGCCAGGCTCTGCCTATTGCCCCCGGCCTGTGCTAACCCATCCATTGGGTGTGGAGCTATTGCCTTGGGCGTAGGAACAGTCTGGGAGAGCGAGCAGCACAAGTGAGAGGCTGGACCAGTTGGTTTGGTTCTTTTGGATCTGCCCCTCCTGCACCCCTAGAGACACTGAAACAAAAAAAGACACATGAGAAGAACCCAACTATTTTACTTTTGCTGTGACATAAATGGATCTAGCTCAGGGGTCCTTCTGCATGGGAAGCACCCCTGTGCTCCTGGGTTCTTCTGCCCCTCGCCTGAGATGCCATCCACCTGGCGGAGGACTTGCCCTGACACTTGTAGATGGGCCAACACGGACAAACCAGCGTCACTCAGGCACCTTTGATAGCTCAGCTGGTAGAGTGGTGAATTGCAGTGCGTGCTTGGCAAATAATCCTTAGGTTGCACTGCAATTGACAAAAAGATTGTGGGTCTGAGCTGGTAATGTCGTTTCTTGGGCTGCACAGGCCTTGAGACCCCTCCGAGGCTGGACTAAAATAAAAAAGGGCTGCACTTTGGAATTCAAAGGTGTTGTCTGGGACCATGAATTAGAACAGTTTTAGAGACACTTTTTTCAGAAGAGGCTTTTCTGACGTTTGTCCCATCTACACGGGCCGAAATGTGGGGAAAACCTTCTCTTTGGGAAGACCCTTATTCCTAATAAAATGAGGAATACAGGCTTTCTAAAAAAACAAGCCCACTTTTTTGGAAACTGATCTCAAAAAGTTGACCCATTCCATGGATGCAGCAGAGTTTTTTACAGATACAAAAGGTATCCTGGAAAAGCTCAATATTTGGCATATAGCCAAGAAGGATATCTGTAGCGGGGTTTCCAACCAAGAAGGGCACCATGGCTTAGCTGGCTAAAGCGCCTCCCTTGTAAGTAGAAAATCCTGGATTCCAATCCCAGTGGTGCCTTGCTGTAGCCTTTGATCATGTTTTCCTATCCCCTTCTGGGACACAGAAAAGGCCTCCAGTGGCCACTCATGGAACTGCTGGTTCAGGAAAAGGCTGATTGGAGAGGACCTTTGGGAAGAAGGAAAGGACAAGCCTGGGGCAGAGACTGCTGTGACTGGCATTGGCAAGGCAGAGCTCTGACTGCAATTGCTGGGACAGGAGAGCCAGTGCCACATACCCTTGTGATTCCCTGGGGGTGTCAGTGCCCAGAGATCCTGCAAGTGCAACCTCTGCAGCAGTGGAGAGTGACTCTCCTCCCCCCTCCCTTGGGATGGGCAATGGCAACAGGTGGAGCAGCTGGGAGAAAAGTCCCAGAGAGCTGCCCCATGGCTAAGCTGCCCAGGCACCTGTCAGGCATGGAGGAGGTGAGGGAGGCAGCCCCTAGTGGTGCCTGGCCAATGTGTCTGCTCTTCCCACCATCCCTCCTTAGGTAGCTGGAGTCGGCTTCCTTCAGTTGAGCTTGGCCATGTCCCCACAGTGAGAAGCCAAAGGGAGCAAAGAGCGGAAGTACTGGAAGCTGGTTGGGGTGTCCTCTGGGTTTGATTTAGTGAGTCTTAGTTGGGTTTGCTAAATTGAATTCTGTAAGATAGACTGTGACCATTCCTTCCCAGCTGGATGTGGTTCTTGTTCTTCTGCCCAGCACATCCCATGGAGACCAAGGACTTTTGAAATAACCCTTAAACCTCATTGTATAAGGAGTAAGGCTGATTTTGGAGGAAGGGTTTTCTTTCCAAACTAGCTAATTAGCCGATCATAAGACGGGGTTTTCAGGTCTCTCCTTCACGTTGGTCTTCTCTCCTGGCCTCCGGTCTCTCGCTCCGTCTCTCTCTCTCTCTCCTGCTCCTACTGCCTCCCCTCCTCTCTCTCTCTCAGCTCTCCTCCGCCTCCTACCTCTCTCTTTCTCTTCTCCTCCCACTCCTGCCTCTCACTCGGGGGACCGCGGAGCCCAAACAGGCAACTGGGTGCCGCACTCCCCGTACTGCATGGGGAGCGCAGAGCCCAAATGGTCGCTTGCACCACTTGCTCCCATGCGGCAGCCTGGCTGAGTGGCGCAGAAGTCAGCCGAGTGCCACGGCCAGGTGGCGGGGTCTGGAGCCGTTGTCACGCCGCACGTCACCACCCTACCCCCCTTTCCTTCCTGCCATGGCGCTCGGCTGACTTCTGCACTGCTCAACCAGGCTGCCGTGGGGGAGCGGGGGGAGAAAGTGGAGCAAGCCGTTTGGGCCCCGTACTCCCCATGCAGCACGGGCCGCCCAGAGGGAACAGCCAGCATTTCAGCAACAGCGCCGCCCAGAGGGAACAGCCAACATTTCAGCATTACAGACTCTCAGACACTGAGCTACTGTATATATGAAAACCGTGTCTAGACAGTGTTTCTTTTTTCGAAATAACGTTATTTTGAAATAGCGCCATAATGCAATTATGCAAATGAAGCCCCGGACATTCAAATCCACGCTTCATTTGCAATTTCGCTTGTCTGGATTTGCATTCCTCCCTCGAAGGAGGAGAGCAGTGTGGACATACCCTGTGTGAAAAGAAGGGAAGAGGACACTCCTGTCAGTGAGGAGCAGGGGGCATGGATCCCACTCGTTCCTGCAAAAAAATGAAACAGCTGAGCACTTTGCAGAGAAGAGGCCAGAGCCCTGCTGGGAGAGGCTCCAACATGCACAGATTCTGTGCAGGGCCAGCCTGCTGGGAGGAGGCTCTGACCATGGACTTTCCTCCTCTCTCTGTTACCTCCTGCACCTGGGGCTGAAAGGGACATGGGCTGCCGGACAGTTCTGCCCAGCTGCCTTCCCCAGTGGGAGCAGACAATGCTCATGGAAGGGCTCACATATTGTCCCCAATGCACTGGCCTGAGGCCCTGAATTCTTGCTGCCCGTGGGTGCACACAAATGCCCCTTCGGAGGGGGGGGGGCGGGCAGGCTCCCCAGCTTACACCCTTCCTGTCACACTTGGTGCCATGAGAACAAAGCTTCCAAAGGGGTTTGAATTTCCTCCATCTCCCCTTGCTGCTGTGCTAATAGAAATCCTGAAACCGGCCCCGTGTCCTATCACTGGACAGATAGCCCTGTGATGAGATATGAAAAAGCTTGATATGTCTAGTTCAGTTGTTAGAGTGTGAGCCTTTTAATCTCAGGGTCATTGGTTCAACCCCTATGCTGGGTGCTATACTTCTTTAACTCATATTCTCACTCTAAAAGCAATTCACTCTCAGCTTTCATCAGGGTTTTAGAAAGAAAAAGTCTAGTCCTGGGGTCCAGCTTTAGTAGAGCCAGAGAGAACAAACGTCAATTTCCATCTTCTGAGGAGAAGGGAAGAGGATTTTCTTCTCCTCAGTTCTAGCCACATCAGCCCAGGGAGGAGAAAAATAACCCTTCGCCCTCTGATTGTCCCCTGTCAGCTTCTGTAGCTTCACCTCCTTCCACAGCAGCTCCTGCTTTGAGTTAGAAATATCAAGGGGCTGGTGAGGAAATGAGGAGCTGGCAGCTCGGTTAGTTGCTTCCATGAGAACAAGAGGTGGAGTGTTCACAAGGTGTATTCCCCTCCCCAGCAGAGCAGGGTGTTGGAAAGAGCCAGTAACAGAACAGTCATCCAAGTTCCACCCCCACCAAAGTGTGTTTCTGTGGTGCAGTGGTTATCACGTTTGCCTCCTCTGCAAAAGGTCCCTGTTTAAAAGCCAGACAGACACACAGAGTCTCCTCTTATTGCAGCTCCCCTTGGTGCCCAGGTAAGTGCAGCTCCTGCTACCTGGCCTGTGCGTGGGATGAGGTCACGAGGCAGCAATGGGGCAGAACAGAGCCCCACCTTGTTCTTCCAAGACGGGTGGGGCTGGTTGCAGGGAGGCAGAGTCCTGTGTCTGTCTCAGGGCATCCCAGGAATGCTCCTTGCAGCCCAGGAGAAGAAGGGGGCTCTAGGTGGAAGGAAAACAAGCAAAGCTGGTCCCAGTGGGCATGGGCCAGGGCTGCAGTTTCACCCAGCTGAGGCAAGTGTTATTGCTGTAGGTCCCATGGTGTAAGGGGCAGTGCTCTGGACTCTGACTCCTGCAGTCTGAGTTCAAATCTTAGTAGGGTGGCTGGGCTGGGTGCTTCACACTCACACTCTATCTTCCTTTTCTCCAGGCTCCCCAGAGAGGAATTTGTGCCCCCTGCAGCCCTCTCTCTTGTCTGGCAGACTGCGAGAGGCCCTGGTGATGCAAGTTCAGGCTCATGTGTGGCTGCAGACAGCCACAGAGCATTGCAAGAGCAGAAAGCTGAAAATCCTGCATCAAACCTGCCCCCTGCTGTGGGCCTCTAAGGCAACCTTGACGCTCCAGCACTATTTCTGGGTATGTGTACTAGCCATCCTGCATGTTAACAGTGCCCCCTTACTTTGAAATACAATGGACTCGCGAGTCCAATGTCTCTAAAAACCTCATTCCGTGAGGAGGAAGGGATATTTCGGAATAGCAGGTTAGTTTAATATTTGGTGCTGCATAGACACCAAAGCATTTTTGAAATAAGCTCAAAATGGCAACTTCTGTCGCTCAAATTGCGTATCATGTCAACCCTCTGTCTATGCTGCACCCTAAACTTGAAATAAGATGCTACATCAGGGCTCTGTCTACGCTAGAGAAACAAGGCTTTAGTCCAGAGAACACATCTGCTGTGCCGAAAGCTTTTTTTGGAAGAGCAGATGTGCTTTTTCAGCATCCCTGTGAACTACATTTTATGAGGAAGAAGAGCTGCTCTTAAAAATGGGTTGTTCCTGACATTTGGCCTAGTGTACACAGGCCAAATGTCAGAAAAGCCTCTTCCAAAAAAAGCAGAAGAATAAGTTACACAAATTGGCTGTGTCTAGACTGGCCAGTTTTTCCGCAAAAGCGGCCATTTTTGTGCAAAAACTTGCCAGCTGTCTACACTGGCCGCTTGAATTTGCGCAAGAGCACTGACGTTCTAATGTAAGAAATCAGTGCTTCTTGCGCAAATGCTTTGATGCTCCCGTTTGGGCAAAAGTCCTTTTGCGCAAAAGCTTTTGCGCAAAAGGGCCAGTGTAGACAGCTCAGTTTTGTTTTGCGCAAAAAAGCCCCGATGGCTAAAATGGTGATCGGGGCTTTCTTGTGCAAAAGCGCGTCTAGATTGGCCACGGATGCTTTTGCGCAAAAAAGTGCATTTGTGCAAAAGCATCCATACCAATCTAGATGTTCGCTTGCGCAAATACTTGTAACGGCAAACTTTTCCGTTAAAAGCATTTGCACAAATTGATACCAGTCTAGACGCAGCCATTGGGTTTTGAAATTTGTGTAACTTTTTCCAGAAGAACAGTGTAGAGTAGACACAGCCTGAGTTTTGCACAGCACTAGTAGGAGACAGGGAGGGACAAAATGGTCTAACGGCACCTGCAGCCTTTCAGAACAACCCCCAGCCCAAAACCAAGACCCAGCCCTTCCCTCCACCCTCACTGGGGTCTGCTGGGAACTGTCTGGACTCAAGCCCACCCCATTATCAGCCTAAGGATTGCCTGGTCTGTAAAAGTTGTGCCCTGGAAATGAGAAAGCAGCTAAAGTGACTCAAGTGGGAATTAAACCCACAACCTTTGAATATCTAGCTGGACTCATACAAGCCACTGCAGCTTGGAAGTCTAACATACTCTCCATTGCACCACAGAGCCTGATGACCTGGTGAGTTTGATATCTCCACTCTCTGCTTTGCAGCATGACAATTGCTGGGGGAAAAGACAGGTGAGCCAGGTCTCTCTCTTTTGAGAGAGCAGGTAGGAAGAAGGGGGCCACTGAGCCCCCAACCAGGAGAATAAAGGAGAACTGAGCTGCAGATGGAGAATGTGGGTATCAATCCCACTGCTTCTTGCATGCTAAGCAAGCGCTTTACCACTTGAGCTAATTCCCCTGTCTCTTAGTGTTGTTACTGCCCCACCCACCTTGTTCCAGAGCCCTCAACATCCCTACGGCTGCCCGAGGCGCCTTTCTGAAAGGGCCACTTGTGAGACTGACACCCGTGGGCTGGCTAGCTCGGAGGTTTAGACCGTGATGCTCATATCACAAAGACGCATCTTAAGAACAAGCCCCTTATTTCAAACCATAATGGGCTCGCTATTCCGACGTTCCTGTAAACCTCATGGCATGAGGAGTGAGGGACATTTTGGAATTGCAATTTACTTTGAAATAAGTGCTGTGCAGCCAGCGCCAAATTACAAAATAACCTATTTCAAAATTGACTTGAAATAAGCTACACAATTTGCATTGCTTATTTTGAGCTATGGAACACACCCCTAGTGACTTAGAGCCCAGATCTGCCCCCAGCTTCCTGTCCCACCCACCGACGTACTGATTATGATACTTTGTTGTTGTTGTTGTTGCCTTGGAAACTCCCCCCAGACCTTCCCCTGGGGGCCCTGGGCAGCCTGCTCACATTGCAGAGCTTACTTTGAGGTGAGGGTGCTGTGTAGACAACCTGTTGAGGGACAGACTGCTGGAGGGAGGCTCTAGCCACCTCCTTTCCTCTTCTCTTTCAAGCTTTGTCTGTACTGCAGAGTTTTAGTGCAAAAACTCTTGGGCTACGTCTACACTGCAGGCTTCCTGTGCAAGAACTGTTTTGCACAGGCGTCCTTGTGCAAAAGGTCTTCCACAAGAGCGCGTCCACACTGCCATGTGCTTTTGCACAAGAGATGTGCTTTTGTGCAAAACATCCATGGCAGTGTGGATGATCTCTTGTGCAAGAAAGCTCTAATGGCCATTTTAACCATAGGGGTTTCTTGCACAAGAGATTCATGTTGCCCATCTACACTGCCTTCTTGTGGAAGAGCTCTCGCAGAAGAGGGCTTAGTCCTTGTGGGGAGAGGAATAACTTTTTGGCTGCGTCTACACTGGCATGATTTTGCACAAATACTTTTAACGGAAGAGGTTTTCTGTTAAAAGTATTTGCGCAAGAGAGCGTCTATACTGGCATGTGCCTTTGCACAAAAGATTTGCAAAAGCATCCATGCCAGTGTAGACACACTCTTGCGCAAGAAAGCTCCGAAGGCCATTTTAGCCATCAGGCTTTCTTGCACAAGAAATTGATGTTACCTGTCTACACTGGCCTCTTGCGCAAGTGTTCTTATCCCTGAGAGGGAGCGTCAGAGTATTTGCGCAAGAAGCACTGATTTTGTACATTACAACGTCAGTGTTCTTGCGCAGATACTCGCAGCCAGTGTAGACAGGCGGCAAGATTTTGCACAAAAGTAGCCGCTTTTCTGCAAAATCTTGCCAATGTAGACACAGCCTTTCAGAAGAAGCTCTGGTTTCCAACACTGTACTGTAAATTTACTTGTGCAAGAACGTGCATGCAGCATAGATGCTCTGCAAGTGTCGACATAGCCTTGGAGCATCCGCGCTATGAGCATGTTTTTGTGCAAGTAAATTTACAGAGAATCAGAAGAGAGGGCTTTTTGTACAAGAGTCATTCCTCTTTCTACGAGGAATAAGCCTTTTTGTGCAAGAGCTCTGACTTTTTCCAGGAAAACTCCCAAGCATTGCTCTGTCATCACTGAAAGATGTTACAGCAGCTGTGACCCAACAGGTTACTTAGAGGCCCCTTCCCAGCCTCTCCCTCCCCACCAAGACAGCACCTGCCATTTACACAGGCCTTTCAGAAGGGGCAGAGCTGGGTGACTCAAACTGCCCCTCTCCTCTCCTGGGTGGGCAGCCCTGCAGGAAGCTCCGTGGCACACACAGCACTAGCCCAGCGCACAGTCAGGTCGGCACAAGATCCATTGGTTCAGTTTGGTTGTTGAAGGAGACAACACAGAACTGGCTCCAGCCCCCACTCAGTAACCTGGGGAAATGACTCACCAGGCCTGGGTCCCTCGGAGAGGCAACGATTCCCCACTGGCCAGGGCAGAGCCTCCCTCTGACACAGTCATGGAGCCTTCTCCCCCTGGTCCTGCCTCCCTGCTTCACTCAGCTCTCACTGCTCGGTGCTGCCAGGGAGGGGCCTCACTGCTAGTCAGTGTTCCTGTTCCAGGAGCAGGGTGAGTTTTGTCTTGTGCACCAATATTGAGGTCGTGTGTGCCTGTTGGGTGAGAGCCCCCGCGGCGCCTGCCAGTTACTAACAAATATCTTAGCTACACATTACGGGAGAAAGATACTAACCCAAGGGATAATTAACACTGGGCTGCGGCTAGTCTCTGCCTCCCACAGGGCCACTAGGGAACAGGTGGGGGACAAGGCATGAGGCAGATCCAAGGGGCTGGCTAAATCCAGTGTGAGAAGCACTTGGAAAAAGACCCAGCAGCAGGTGAGAGAACAGCATGAAGACATCAGGATCAGGACCAGAGCAGTATGGCTATGTCTACATTGGCAAGATTTTGCGCATAATCTTGCCGCCTGTCTACACTGGCCGTGAGTATTAGCACAAGAACACTGACTTTGTAATGTACAAAATCAGTGGTTCTTGCGCAAATACTCTGACACTCCTGCTCAGGGATAAGCCCTCTTGCGCAAGTATTCTTGCGCAAGAGGGCCAGTGTAGACAGCAACGATAATTTCTTGCGCAAGAAAGCCCGATGGCTAAAATAGCCATCGGAGCTTTCTTGCACAAGAGAGCGTCTAAACTGGCACGAATGCTTTTGCACAAAAGCACATCTCTTGCCCAAAAGCACATGCCAGTGTAGACGCTCTCTTGTGCAAATGCTTTAACGCAAAAATTCTTGCATTAAAAGTATTTGCACAAAATCATGCCAGTATAGATGTAGCCTACAAGTAAATCCAGGAATTAAACAAAAGCCGGGACAAGATGATAAAGTGAAAACCCACTTCTTCTCTACTGCAAAACTAATTTTGAACTTTTTAACAATAGCCAACCACTCAGCCTGTACTCTCTTCCTCCAGCTTCCCAACAGGAAAGAAGGAACAATCATCCATAGCAAATAGCAATTACATTAAAGCAACACTATCAGCTTGTGTCATGC
Organism: Pelochelys cantorii; assembly: GCA_032595735.1. Lineage (NCBI taxonomy): Eukaryota > Metazoa > Chordata > Testudines > Trionychidae > Pelochelys > Pelochelys cantorii. The sequence goes on along the minus strand of CM064345.1, from coordinate 2,941,174 downwards.
TCAGAAGAGAACACTATCACTCACCCTCATGGGTAGCAAGGCAAATCCTTTTCAGCTGCATTTCTCTAGTTATTAACTATAGAAATGATCCCTGAAAGTACAGTTTTAACATCACTCTCTTCGCTACACACCCACACTCATGTGCATTCACTTTCTCCTCGTGGGGAATGTTTCCACACAACACTTAAAAAACTAAAGAACAGAAATAATCTCAGCAAAGTGCTTGTCCCATTCAAACACGCTCCACCCGATTTAGAAATCTCTATATTTGAATATGCTTCCTGTCCCTGTTTACAGAAACACGCCTCCTGATTAGCATGTGGAGCACATGGCAGCCAATCAAAATCTCCTGCTGTTTCTTCCTGAAACTGCAGCTCCTGGGGCTCCTCTAAGTCAGCGGAAACAAACTGCCAGTCCGCAGACCAGCAGGGTCCAAGAACTCCTGCCTGCTGGGCAGAGGTGGAAAGTAACAAAGTAGAAATACTTGATCACACTACTCAAAACCTTATTTGCGTATTTGTGTTTTACTCAAGTAATTTATTTTTGTGATACTTTGACTTTTAATCAAGTTGGGTTCTTTTAGCAAATATTGTACTTTTTACTCCACTCCCATTTCCAGAAGCGCTGGGTTACTCACGACTCGCATCATTCTGATTTGCTAAAGCCCAGCTGCATGTGCAAGCACCCAGTCATCCAAAAAATAGCCAAACCACAAGCACAATGCCCCTGCCAAGGAAGAAGCCTTTTAATAGCTGCACCAACAGCCTGTTATTCAAAACTCTGCAGGCCCTGCCATCCTGAGACCTGAGCGACCAGGGCGGCTGCCCAGGGCTCTGTGCTGAGGGGGATGCATATGAGAAGTCTCATGTGACCTGATCTGGGGCCAGGCAGCTAAACAGGAGGAAAACCCAGCAGCCAAGGTCAGGGAGGACAGAGACACTTACTTGTGCCAGGTAAATCCTCTGCTCTGGTGGGAGCAGCAGCAGGGGGGGTGGGTGCCTGGGGCAGGGGTTCCCCATTCTCCCTGGGACAGAGGCCCCTGTGGAAGCCCTGTGGGGAGAGGTGGGGCAGGCTGTGCTGGAAGAGGCTGGGGTTGGGCAGCTGACGGGGGTGGGGATTGAAGAAGCATCTGTGTGGGCACTTGGGCAGCCAGCTCGTCAGTGAGCAGCAGAACACACGGGCCCATCGCCCCCCAGGCGAGCTCCCCAGCTGCTCTTCCAGGGCTGGGGCTGACCAGCCTGCATTGCTGCCAGCCCGGGCTCAGCTCTGCCAGCGACCTGCCCAGTCACCTTTCTGCCAGGGGCTGCAGACGTGTCTGCTGGGGTAGGGAGGAGGGACGTGTCCACTCAGCCAATGTGGGGGGGGGGGGTATGTCTTTGGGACAGAGAATTTCTATTCCTTCTCTTCTGTTTTTGTTTGCCCCCAGTGGTCAAATGGACAAGGCACTGGATAATAGAGGCAGGTAGTTGTGGGTTCAAGTCCCACCTGGAGCATAGAACTAACCTTCTGAGTGTTTACTGGGAAGCACTGGCTTGCTTTTCCCCATGGGACCTGAGAGATGGTTCCCCAAGAAATGCCACATCCCATAGGACAGCAGTTGTCTAGTCCCACCAGTTCCAGGAGTGACTCAGACAGGGCAAAGTGGCTGGAGCAGAGCAGAGCCTGAGGAGGGGCAGCTCTGGCAAAGGCTCAGTAGGAGCAAGGGGGGAGTTACTTTGGCCTGGCACTTTTACAGAACGTACTAAGGCCTTGAGCATGGGGCTGGCATCGGGGGAAAGTTCCCTCAGAGATGGGATGGGGAGCAGGCTGGGCTAGGACGGCGCCTTTCTCCCTGCTCTTGCCCCCAGACAACATGGCTGCCGGGCCTGGGTGCGGGCAGACTGGCAGTTGCTGCAGCAACACAGGGGCAGGAGGCCCCACTGATGTGTGGGGGGGAGGCAGCCCCACCAGCAGGCACAAGGCTGGCCCAGCATATGGGGGGAGGTGTTCGACTGCGTTTCCCTGCTGGGTTGCCAGGTGTCCAGTTTTGAACCAGACAGTCCAGTATTTGAGCTTTCTGTTCCGGAAACAAACAGAAAATAGAAATGTCTGGTATGTTCATAATAATAATGTAGATTGTGATGTGATGTCAAGTGTGTCCAGTATTTTTGTTGAAACCATCTGGCAACCCTACATGGAACCCAGGTGACAGGACACCTCCTAGTACTCACTGCTCCTAGCAACTCCCTCACACAGCTCCCCCCACTATGGGGCAGGCAGGAGAGGATGGTTACCCCCAAGTGACAGAGGGAGGGACAAAGGCTGAGAAAGGCAAAGGGCCTTGTCTGACCTCACACAGCCAGTCTGGGACAGCGCTGGGAACAGGACCCAGATGCCCTGATGCTGAAACCCCCTCAGTCTGGAGTTTCACACTCTGACAGATCAGAATAAAGTGTCTCAAAGGAGCTACAGCCCCACAGCCCTGCCTAGGGATTGGCTCAGCCAGTTGTTCAGAAGCACCAGGACACAGAGAGACTCAGGAGCTGCTCAGAGAGAACCACTGGCTCCTTTAGTGGGACTTAAAGTGAACAAGAAAGCTGTGAGTCTCCTCCCTGCTCAGCCAATCAGAACCAGGACTCTGAATCACAGAACACTAGAACTGGCAGGGACGTTCAGAGACAAAGTCCAGTCCTCTGCCCTCACAGCTGGACAAAGCACCATCCAGATGGGTATCTCTCCAAAGCAGGGAGCTACCAAGAGTGGGGTTTGAACCCACACAGACAAACATCCATTGGATGTTAAGCCCAATGTCTTAACCACTCAACCATCCTGGTAGCAATTAAAAGCATAGACGTGTGAAAGTTCTCTCCCCAAACAGCCCAGGGACTCGCTCTCACAGCATCTGCCTGTCCCATCTCTGTGTCAAGGCTTCCCGCCGCAGGCTTGGGAGGTCTGCTCTATGGGGAAGGGGAGGGAGGGTCTCTCTTACCTGCCCCCCCAAGCATTGCCCACCCTGGTGCATGTGCTGGGCTGGGCAGCGGCTGGCCAGGGGAACTGCCCTGGGAGAGGTTCCCGGGGAGCAGCTTTCTACAGCCTGGGCTGCGGGGGCCCAGCAGTGCTGCACCCAATGCTCAGGCTCAGGGGATCTGCCTGGAACCGGCTCCAAAGGCCCCGCAAGCAGAGGCCAGGAAAGGAAACAGGCTGAGGCTTCGCAGAGAGCAGGCTGGGGACCTGGCAGGAGGAGGCTCCAGCGTGCACAGAGCCTGTGCAGCAATGCTTTTTAGGGAGGTTTTACTTTAACCCCGAAAAATGGGAACAAGTGGGTCTGCCTTTCATCCTCTCTGAGAGGCAGGAAGCGCTCAATCTTATCCAAACAGCCGAGAAGCAACGCTTTACGGCAAAAAACACAAGGACAGCTCTTAGTCCGTATCCCTGGGCCACGCAGAGTGTCCAGCAGCCACCCCTCCCTTCTCCCTTTGCCGCTCTTGAACTTAGACCAAGAACCGAAAAACATACAATGAGGTTTAAGGGTTACTTTGAAAGAAGGGCTTTCTCCCGAAATAACCGCATCTAAGTAGCGTTTTTTATTTCTAAATAAAGTATTTTGAAATAGTGCCTGTCAACAAATATGTAAATTAAGTGAGGATATTTCAATCCCGGCTTAATTTGCAATTTTGGATGTCTGCATTTGCATCCCTTTCTCTAAAGCGGGTGCAAGTGTGGACATACCCACACAGGGCAGGGGAGGCAGGAGCACAGGGGATGGTGCACTATTGTGACACATCTTGCTGGTCACAGCCTGGGGGGCTCCATACATGTCCAACCCCAGGGAGGGCCGCCATGTGTGCGAAGCACCACCTGCTCCTGCTGACAGTGCAGCCAGGTGCTAGTTTCCCAACACTGGAAGCAAAGGCGTGATTGCTATGGGGGTGTAGCTCAGTGGTAGAGTGTTTCTATGCAGGTCAAGTGGTTCTTGCTTCAATTCCAAGTGCCCCCTTAAAAAGTTGATTATCTTAAATGAAACAATTTCATCTCCCAGGCTGTCACATTTTGGATTTCTGTTGTACAGGGATTCTTAAAATGACTTCAGACTCATAATGGTTTCCTTTGCCAATGCACATAAACCAGACAAACCCGTCCCTCAGTTGAAACCAGTTCAAACCTTTGTGTCTGGTTTCTATTGGCATCAATTCAACGATGGTGTGGTCTGGATGCCCATTGGCAAGTCCTTGGTCTCCATGGGCTGTGCCATGCAGAAGAACAAGAACCACCTCCAGCTGGGGAGGAATGGCCACGCAGAGCGTCCAGTAGCCACTTCCCTGTTTGCTGCTCTTCAGCTTAGCCCAAGAGATGAGAAGCTGCACTCTCCTACCCAAAAACCTCTGGCACTCATCTCTCCCTAGCTTCTTCCTGACCACTCATTTGAGTCCTTTCTAGGTGGGAGCTTCTAGGAAGCAGCATTCCTGGCTGCAGGGTGGGTCTGGATCCCCACAGCCTTTGAATCCATGTGAGACGTGATCCCAGGGGAACCATCTCCTGAAGCTTCTCCCTGTCCCATGGAGCTCAGGGCAGGGGGAAACAGGGCCGGTGTCTGTACGGTGCCAACGTGTGTAACACATGTCAATGTTTCTCCTTCCTCTGCCGGAGAGGAATCCAGATCATTCCCATGAGGCCACATGCAGCTGGGGCAAGGTCCGGAAAGGTGAAGCAGCTGATCGGAACAAGCAAAGAGAGTAAAGTATCAACTATGAGCTGAGAGCCTCAGGCACACAGCAGAACTTTGACTCCTACAAGCTGAGTTCAAATCTCAGTGAGACCTTCCGGTGAGGTGTTGGTTTGTGCAAATCCTTCAGAATTGATCTTCTTGCCCCTCTCCTCCAATTCCACGTTGTGCTTCTTGACTTTTTCAATCTAAGGACTTTGAAGAAGCATGTTCAAGCCCTGCTCCAGTGGCGCAATGGGTCAGCGCACAGTACTTATAAGGCAGTACTTGTTGGAGACATGCTGAGGTTGTGAGTTCAAACCTCACCTGGAGCAGTGGTTTTAAGTCCCTGCTGGGCTGTCCCCTTGCAGTGAATGCTGCGGCAGGGCTGGGATCAGTGAAAACTCCGGGTTCACATTTTTATGGCCTCTTCAGAGCAATTGCTGCATGGCCAGGATCTGAGGCCAACTGGCACAGAAAGGGTTGGACCCTTGACCCTTTTTCTGACAGGATCTTGTTGCCAATCTTCCCTCCACCATCAGCATCTGCAGCCCCTTTCAGCCACTGTGTCAGCTCAGGAAAGAGGCGAGAAATGAGACAAAGTAGTGAGACAAGCTGAGTGAGGCAGGAAAATTCTGATCTCTGCATCTCCCCTGTGTGAGGGAGTTTGTTCTGTTTGGTTTAATTCTTCTGCCTCATTTACATGTAATGTTATGATGGTGTGTAGGCCAGTAATTGGGGCCACTAAATGGAGTCAGCGACCCGTGACCGAGGGATCCGTGTTGGATCCCCTCAGGCGCTGGCCGCTCAGAGACCGGTCAGAACTGGATTTTCCCGCCAAGCCGCACGAGGGTTCCATTCTCCTCAGACTGGCCCCGCCCTGGCGGCTTTATAAGGGCCCAGTCGCCTCAGCCTCAGGGCTGCCAGCACCCTAGTGGCAGCAGGTCCCTCTGCTCTGCCCTCTGACAAGGAGAGACAATTCCAGCAGCGCCTGCGGGGGGCGGGGCAGGAAGGGAATTTTACCATCCTCACCCACCCACACACCCTGCCTGTAGCACCAACAGCCTGCGACTCCCCTTCACACTCCTGTCTGGGACAGGACACTGTGGGACACCCCAGGACTCCTGCCGAAAGGCCCCAAATCAGCCAGAAGGGAGAAAGGCCTGAGCACCCCCTCTCCAAAGTGCCACTGCCAAGTCCTCAGGAGAGAAAGGGCCCAGTACTCAGGGGTAATTCTTACCATTTTAACACACTGAGCCACAGGGTTTGATTTGGTGAGTCTGGGCTTCAAGCGCCTGTTTGCACTGCCACTGTCACCAGCACATTATATCTGCATCAGGTTATCTCCCCATTTCTCCCTCTGCTTGATGGAGCCTGGCACAGGGGCAGGTGGGGAAGAAAGGAGGGTGGATCTGTGGATTTTGACCAACACTCTGGTGAGGAGATAAGAAGCATTTTAATTGCGCTCTTTCTCAATGTCCTCTGGGCTGGAATTCCAGCTTCATAAGCTAATTGTAAGGGTAAGGTTAGTGTCAATCACTGATTTAGGTCAGCCTTGAACACAAAACCTCAATACTTCTTTTCAGAGCATTGCCTTACAAGTACTGTTTGCTAAACAGCTGGGCTACTGATGCTAGCTCGAGGTGCTTGCAAGTATTTGAGGAAGAACAGCCGTTCATGCACAAGAAGCCTGCAGTGTAGACATAGGCACAAAGTTTTTCAAGGGGCACTTAGGCTACGTCTACGCTGCAGGGTTCTTGCACAAGAACGGCCATTCTTGTGCAAATACTTGCACGGCGTCTACACTGTATGTGAGCTCTTGCGCAACTAAATTTACAGTACAGCATCGGAAAAGAGGTCTACTTGCGCAAGACCTCCGACGCACCGTACGAGGAAGAAGCCCTCTTGTGCAAGTGCCCTTAAGTCCCAGTAAATGAGCCAGAACCAATCCTGTGCTTGGGGAATTGTTCTGCTACGTCTACACTGCCCCATCTTGCGCAAGAACATATGCCAATGAGGTGCGGCAATGAATATTGCCCCACCTCATTGGCATACTTAATGAATTGCCATTTTTCCACAAGGGGCTTTTGCGTGAGAAGGAGCTGTCCAGTGCAGCCAGCTGAAAACGGAGAGCAGTCCTAGGTGTGGGTACACTCCTTCATTTGTTTAGCCCTGCAAGATAATCAACTGTTGATATGTAAATACAGCTCATGTTGGGCTGGGAATGTAATCTGGGGTGTGGTTATGTAAATCCAGGTCAACCAGCACTATAGGCCTGATGGAGGGTCAGTTGTTGGAATGAAATGTTGTGTATTGGAACTAATTTGGCTGTTGTGGGGTCACAAACCTTTTTATCCCTAAACATAGGAATTGTAAAATATGACACCAGTGCTTCCAGGAGAAACACTGTCATTGAAAAAATCTGGAATTGAGGAGCCTTTCCCTTCCAGACTCAAGTGGAGTGGACTTGGAGGGGGAGCAGGAGCTTGAACCAGCATGCCATATGTCTTCCAGGCACGAGCTGTAAGACTGGTTCAACCTGTCTCCCCTCTCCCCTGTTCTAAGTATAGAGCTAAAACAGATTCTGTAATGAGTCTCTTTGTTATTTCAAAATATTATTCCAGTGGGGGCTGGAATCTTTTGGCCAGCCTCGGTGGGGGGCCAAGAGCTGAAATCACTGAGGAAACTTTCAAAGAGATGAAATCACTAGGTTTGGCCCAGAACCAGATACATTGTACATGCAGCAGCTGGCAGGAGTTTACAGAAGTCAGAATAATTGAATTGCATTGTTATTTTGTAATAATGGCCGTTATTCCCAAGTAATGCTGCTGTGTAGATGCAGCCTAAGAGAAATCCTAAGCAAGTGCTTCTACAATGACAGGGGAGACATCAAAATCAGTTCACTTCTCTTGACAGGATGCATCAGGAGTGGGATTTGAACCCACATCTCCATTCAGAGACCAGAACACCCCACTGAAAGAAAAACAGAACCTTGAATCTAGCATCTCAGACCACTCAGCCATCCTAATTGGTAACCTCACCCACAGTTTTCTTATATGTGTGAGTTGCTCAGGGAGGCTAAGGGGGCACCTCTCTCTCCCCACCAAACAGCCGCTCTACAGCACAGCTGGGTTTTTCCACACTCACCCTCACTCACCGTTGCGGGGTGTTTTGCAGTGAGCTGACAAGAAGCGGAAGAGGGGAAACCGCTGGCCGGCAGAAATGAGACTTGGGATTCTCCTGTGCCAGGGAGTCTGTTCAGTGCGCTTGGGGATCCTGAGCTGGGTGGCGCCTGGGTTTGCTGGGCTCCATACCAGGGGTGTCTCTTCTGCAGGGCGGTGCTTGTTCCTGGGGCTAACACTTATCCCTGCCACACACTTTGTGCAGGGACCCTTGGTCTTTGTGCCATGGCACATGCCTGGAATGTGGGACTGAGAAACTTTCCCCAAACAGACAGAAACCCCTCACCCCCAACACTCCGTTCTGCTTGAGACCCCAGAGCCCTGGCTTTGACTGGCCGGTGCCTGGCACGTGGGGAATTGCGGGAGGGGAATTAGATCTAGTGGCAAATTTCTAGAGTGCCACAGCAGCTGCTGCCAGCGTGGGGATGTGCACGTCTGTCTGGGATTACTGGGCACCTGGCCTGCTTTGCTGAGTCCTGGATTCAGCTTTACTGAAACCCCCGTCATTTGCCTGCACCCAGGTCAGTCCATGTCACTGGCTCAGGGGTTTCTCTCCCCAGTGCGCTGCAGAGAAAGCCCTTGTGTGTTAACGGGCCTCAGGGAGCCCAGAGCAGAGGGAGCTGGGATTCTAGTCCCATTGATCCCCTCAACACACAACCTAAGCCAGGCCACATCCCTAATCCTGTGCCCTGATTTCTGTACCTTCCCACATCCTCACCCCTGCTCTGAGTTCCACACTCCCCAAATCCCTGCTTTGAGCCTCCCACACTTTAATTTCTTACAGGTACTGTCCTATCACAACCTCTCCCCCCACCCTTCAACTTCCTGCCTTGAGCCTCCCTACGCCCAGAGGGTGGTGCCCAATAAAACAGTCCCCTACCAGCCTGACTAGAGATGCAGTTGTGTTTTTGATGCTTCCCCTGATGCCCTCAGGTCCCGTCCCAGCAGCTTCCAGGTTCTGACTATTGCCCCCTGGCCTCTGCTAACCCATCCATTGGGTGTGGAGCTATTGCTTTGGGCACAGGAACTGTCTGGAAGAGCGAGCAGCACAAGTGAGAGGCTAGACCAAGATTCACTCAACCGGTTTGGTTCTTTTGGGTCTGCCCCTCCTGCATCCCTAGAGACATTGAAACAAAAAAGACACATGAGAAGAACCCAGCAATTTTACTTTTGCTGTGACATAAATGGATCTAGCTCAGGGGTCCTTCTGCATGTGAAGTATCCGTGTGCTCCTGGGTTCTTCTGCCCCTCGCCTGCAATACCACCCACTTGGGGGAACAGTTGTCCTGACACTTGTAGATGGGCCACCATGGACAAAGCAGCCCCACTCAGTTGGGAAGAAGGAAAGAACAAGTCTAGAGCAGGTGCAGAGGCTGCTTTGACTGGCACTGGCAAGGCAGGGCTCTGACTGCAGTTGTGGGAGAGAAAAGTCAGCACCACATGCCCTTGTGATTCTCTGGGGGTGTCAGTGCCCAGAGAACCTGCAAGGGATGCAAATGTAGACAAATGAAATTGTAAACGAAGCTGGGATTTAAATATCCTGCACTTCATTTGCATATTTGAAGACCGGTGCTATTTTGAAATACTTTATTTTGAAATACACAATGGGCTGTGTCTAGACTGGCCAGTTTTTCCGGAAAATCAGCCGCTTTTCTGGAAAACCTTGCCAGCTGTCTACACTGGCCGGTTGAATTTCCGCAAGAACACTGACGATCTAATGTATAATCGTCAGTGTTCTTGCGCAAATACTATGACGCTCCCGTTCGGGCAAAAGCCCTCTTGTGCAAATGCTTTTGCGCAAGAGGGCCAGTGTAGACAACCCAGAATTGTTTTGCGCAAAAAAGCCCCGATGGCTAAAATGGCGATCGGGGCTTTCTTGCCCAAAAGCGCTTCTAGATTGGCACGGACGCTTTTCCGCAAAATGTGCTTTTGCGGAAAAGCGTCCGTGCCAATCAAGACGCTCTCTTGCGCAAATAGTTTTAATGGAAAACTTTTCCGTTAAAAGCATTTGCGCAAATTCATGCCAGTTTAGACGCAGCCCATGCTGTTTAGATACGCTTATTTCAGGGGAAATCCTGAACCCTGCCCCTTACACTATGGGACCATCACACTGCTACCTGCTTGAGGTTCTCAGCTGGTAGCTGATACTCTGCTCTCTTTGCTTTTTCCATTCAGCTGCTTCACCTCTCCAGACCCTGCCCCATCTGTATGTGGCTTCATGGGAATGAGCTGGCTCCCTCTCCGGCAGAGGAAGGAGAAACGTTGCCATGTCCCTCCTGCTTAGCTGGCTGGCCCCAGGTAAGGTCACATGAGATAATGCAAATACATCCCCATCAGCCCATAGCCACTCTTCCATATCTAGGGCCAGCACTGGGTGAGCATTAGTCAAAGAGGCAGCAACTCACAGGAAGAAGTCGGGGGCCGGGCTAATTAGATTATCTTCATTTGTCAATGCCAAGCTGTGGCCAAAAAGGGTGAGAGGTAATGATCATACTCCGGAGTAACACCAGGTTAGCAGATATGCTCCTGCCACATGTTGGCATAGGCCAAAGCCTGGGATTGAGCCAAGGACCTTTAGATTTTCACTCTCATGCTCTCCCAACTGAGCTAATCTGGCTGCTCAATACAAGCTTCTCCGGCCTGTAATTCTCTGTCTGGGATGTTTGGCAGCCGTGCTGCACAAAATGTACGTTGTCATGCCCTGCCCAGGAAGGCAAGACTGGCCTTTCCACAGCGCCTCTCCCCGACAGCCCTGAGCCCAGAGCCAAGGTTCCCTCTAAGCAAGTCCTGGGCGATATAGGTCAGCGGGCTGGATCCAGCCCATGAAGCCACCCAATATGGCATCAAGAAGCCTCAGGCAGATTCCCTGCTTGCCCTGCCCCCACGCACAGCTGAGAGAAGGGGCTGCTGGGCCCTTTGTGTTTCACAGCTGGAGAGGAAAAGGCTTCATGCCTTGTCCCTGCTCCAAGCTTGTTTGTGGCCCATGGGAGCTTGAGTAACACTGGTTTGTCCAGGTTGTCCCTTCTACAAGTCTCAGGGCAAGTGCTCCCCCAAGTAGTTGGCATTGCTGGTGAGGGGCAGAGGAGCACAGGGGCTGACACAGGTATTTCACATGCAGACAGACCCCTTGAGTGACACCTGAGCTGGATCCATCCATGTCACAGCTAAAGGAAGAAAGTTGAGTTCTTCTCGTGTGTCTTCTTTGTTCCAGAGTCTCCAGGGGTGCAGGAGGGGCAGGTGCACAAAAAATAAAACAAACCACTTGAATGAACCTCGGCTTAGAAACACACAGAAACACCCCTGAGGGTTTCCTTGCCTGTACTTAAATGTGGACAAAAATTTTGTTACTAACTCCTTGGCCAACTCCGATTGCTGTGGGGCTACGAAATTCCCTCTCGTTAATTCTGTGCCCTCAGGAAGGGAGCAAATTGAGGAAGGCTGGGCCCCCGCCCTGGGGATTCCAACCCAAATACTGAAACCAAGGGGTTAACAATCCAGATGGTCAATGTTTACTGCACATCTGTCTTCCTTCAACCCTGCCCAACCTCAAGGCCAACTCCACAGTCCCAGTGGCTGGGGGAGATGTGCGTGTTAGAGCCTCTCCCCACTGAGCTGTTGCCTTCTGTGCCCAGGGAGCCGGACACCACCACAGTGGGAAAGCTGGAGGGAAATGGGGACTGGTTGCGCTTTGAGAGTCAAAGGTCTTGTCTAGTGCCATAAATTAGCACAGTTTTAAAGAGGCTTTGGAGGTGGGCACTGTGGCTTATCTGGGACCATAGAGTAGAACTGTTTTTAACGCCTGAGGAGGGCACCATGGCTTAGCTGGCTGAAGAACCTGCCTACTAACCAAAAGAGCCTGGATTCTGGTCCCAGTGGTGCTTTACCGTAGCCTCCATTTTCCTATCCCCTTCTGGGACACAGACGAGGCCTCCCCTGGCCACCCATGGAACTGCTGGTTCAGGAAAAGGCTGATGGGAGAGGAGCCTTGGGAAGAAAGAAACCACAAGCCTGGAGGGGCTGCAGAGGCTGCTGTGCCTGGCACTGGCAAGGCAGGGCTCTGACTGCAATTGCTGGAACAGGAGAGCCAGCGCCACATGCCCTTGTGATTCCCTGGGGTGTGAGCACCTAGAGAGCCTGAGGGTGCAACCTGCTTGAAACCCTGGCCCATCCACACAAGCTCTTATTCACCCAGGCATATGACCTGTACCGCCTGCGCAGGGAAGGAGCTGCCTGAGAAATGTGCCTGGCTTGGCTGCTGGGAGTGTCTCCCAGTCAGAGCCTGCCTCTGGCACCCCAGCCCCTCCCTTCCCTCAATTCACTGGCACTCCCTATGATGGAAAAGGGTAAAGACTTGGCAGATTTCATGAATATAGAGGTGGGTGGTTTTCTGACTGGGAATCTAACCAGGCCACAGCAGTAAAAGTGCTGAATCCTAGCCACTAGAGCACCAGGACCGGAGCTCTTTGCTCAGCTACACTAGCCCTTCTCAGGCCACTTTCAGGATATGGGTCCATTCTTGGAGAAGGCACGTGATGCCGGCATATTTTGTAGCTTCGGGTTCTACCAGAAGATGCCTCCTAGCACTTTCCCCCTGACTGCACCCTCAGGGCCGGAGACATGGACCTGCCCCTGTGCATCGTGGGGGATGCTGCCTGCCCTTTGCTCCCTGGGCTGATGAAGCCCTACACAGGACAGCCCTAAAGCAAGGAACGTTTCCCAGGCAAGCTCAGCAGGGCCCAAATTGGTGTGGAGGCACATTCGGGCCCCTTAAAGAGAGATTCCACTGTCTGCTCCCCTGGCTGTACCTTTGTGAGTCGAACGCCACCCAAGTGTCCTCCAGAATAGTTGTGAGAACAAGGCGGAGATATTCTTGCCCCCTGCACAGCTGGCCTGGTCACTCCAACCCTGCTGCTTCAGCCCCCGCCAGTCTCGTTCCTACTCTTCCCTGCTGTCCCATCTTTTAAGTGGAGTACCAGGCAATGTTCTCATGATGATCTAAAAACCCTTCAATGACAAGAATGCCCAGCCTCTTGTTCTTAGTCACCCAGCCTGCCTCTTTCTAGTACAAACTCCCTCTCCCAAAGGCAGAGCTGAAAGCAGCTCAAACTCTGTTGCATTTAAGACCAGCCTCCGGAGTCAGATCCTGCAGCTTTAAGCAGAGCTCCAGTATGAAATCCAGAGAGTTCAAACTCTCCCACTGCCTTGCCAGTCACAGTGGCCTCTGCAACCGCATTAGGAAGAAGGCTTGTGGTTTCCTTCTTCCTAATGCTCCTCCCCAATCATCCTTTTCCTGAACCAGCAGTTCCATGGGTGGCCAGGGGAGGCCTCTTTTGTGTCTCAGAAGGACTTAGGAAAATGTAAGCAAAGGCTACAACAAGGCACCACTGGGAGTTGCACCTAGGATCTCCTGTTCACAAGGCAGGTGCTTTAGCCAGCTAAGCCATGGTGCCCTCCTCAGACAGGGTTGTTCTGGTTTATGGTCCAGGACAACACCTTTGACTCAAAAAATGAGGCGTAACGTTACGTCAAACCAAAGGCTTTGGTTCGAACTACCACGTCCCGGTGCGCACTTCCTGGTTCGAATCAGGTGTGATTCGGACTAGTGTACCAGGCGAGATCTTGCTAATGAAGCGTGGGATATTTAAATCTCCGCTTCATTAGCAATTTCGGTCACATACATTTGCATCCCTAGTCCGAACTACCAAAACAGCACTCCGAACTGAGCCCGTTAAATAACAGAATATTTAATTTCCATCATAAAGTGTAACAACTATTTCATTTCATGTAGCGATATGTATCATCATAGCTTGTTTGCTAAATCAAGAAGATGGACAATTTTGCTTGCCTCAGAGGAACAGTTCCATGTAAGATACCAAAAGGCTACGGAATGTGTTGCAGTGTTAATGTTCTTTGTATTTGATTTCATATTAAATACATAAAGTCACCTACCTTGTTAATTATCCCTTGTTTCAGTATTTTTTCTTCTATAAAATTATAAAACTATATTTAGCTAAGCTGTTTGTGAGTAACTGGCGGGTACCACAGTAGCACACATCCACTACCACCATGCCACGGTGATGCACATCTGCACAAGTGCACACGATTTCACTAGTGGTGCACATTATGAAACTCACTCCGCCCATGGATGGAAAATCTCAGAGGGAACATGGCCCTCCACCCATCTTCTTCCCCCCATTGGCAGCCGCAGTCTCTTTCAGCCACTGGGACATCCCGGGAAGAGAGACAGGAATGGGGCCAAGTGCAAGTCAGGCTGAGGGGGGTAGGCAAAACTCATCTTGCCCTGCAGGGCCAAAGGTAGCAGCATCTCTCTTGTATACTGCTGTGGAGAAAAACATGCCCGAGAGAAGTGTCAGCCTCAGAAATTTTAAAGTAGTTGCCAAAGTAGCTCAGTTGGGAGAGCGTTAGACTGAAGATCTAAAGGTCCTTCCTTCAATCCTGGGCTTTGGCAGAAGCCTTTTTCCTGGTGGCTTAGTCTATTTTGGCTTCTCTCCATCTCTAGTTAGCAAGCATCTGCAGTCAGAGTTCAAAGGCTGTACCAAGAGGCTAGGAATGACATCTTAAAGACCATGATATTTCAGGGTTAGAAAATGGAGAAGGGATTTCATGCCACCTCAGAGATTGTTGACACAGTAGAACAGGGCACTTGGCTTCAGCTGCTCCCAGCCTTGCTTCTCTGATTTTAATTCCATGCCCCCAGGAAGGAACATTAACAGAGCCTCCCTCGGACTAATTCTGAGGCTTCCCCATAGTGAGGACACGCTATTTCTATTTTCTTAGACTGGAAGTTATTAAGTTGATTTAAGCAATTTCAAAATAGTTTACAAGTATAGACATACCCTTATAGTCCTGGCCTTCACAACATCCTCTGGCAAGGAGTTCCACAGGTTGACTGTGCGTTGTGTGAAGAAATACTTCCTTTTGTTTGTTTTCAACCTGCTAATATCATGGTGCCCCTCTAGTTCTTCTATTATGGGAACAAGAAAAATACCTTTTCCATATTCACAGTCTCACCAACAGCCATGATTTATAGACCTCTACCTTATCTCCACTTTTCTAAGGTGAAAAGTCCCAATCTCTCCTCATATGGCAACCTTTCATCATTTTTTGTCATGCTTTTCTGAACTGTTTCCAATGCCAATGGGAGCTGCCTGCCTGAAGCCCTCCACTCAGTCTCTTATTCCCCCAGGCACCTGACACCTGCAGCCTGTGCAGGAAAGGAGCTGCCTGGGAAATGTGCTTGGCTGCAGGCCAGGACTCAGCCAGGTGAGTCTCCCAGTCAGAGCCTGCCTCTGGCATCCCAGCCCCTCCCTTCCTTTCATCCATTGGCCCTTCCCATGATGAAAGAGCAAAGACTTGGCAGAATTAATGAATATAGATGAGGCTATTTTCCCTGACTGGGAACCCAACCCAGGCCACAGCAGTGGAAGTGCTCAATCCTAGCCACTAGACAGACAAAAACCTGCAGTGTTGGCTCAGCTACACTAGTCATTCCCAGGCCACATTCTGTCCCCTTCAGGATGTGGGTCCAGTCTTGGAGAAGGCGCCTGATGCCAGCATATTTTGTAGCTCCAGGCTCTACCAGAAGATGCCCCCCAGCACTTTTGCCCTGGATGCGCACTCAGGGCAGGAGATGTGGACATGGCCCTGTGCATCGTGGGGGATGCGGCCTGCCCTTTGCTCCCCTGGCTGATGAAGCCCTAGACAGGACATGTTGCCTAAAGCAAGAAACGTTTCCCAGGCAGGCTCTGCAGGGTCCACGTTGGTGTGGAGGTACCTTCGGGCCCCTCAAATGGAGGGTCCGCTGTCTGCTCCCCTGGCTGGACCTTGGCGAGTCAAACATTTCCCAAGTGGTGGTGGCCTGTGGTGTTCTCCAGAATATTTGTGAGCACAAGGGGGAGATGCTCCTGCCAGGGTGGGGACCAGAAGCTGAGCAGCTCACAAGGGCCCTTCAGCAGCAGCACACGGCTGCCATCCAGCAGCCCATCAGGGGGCTTGTGCATCTGAGAGGCCCTGAGGGAGAGTTCCAGACAAGGACACCTGTGAGACTCTCCCCTGGGCGCCCCCACAAGGGGCCTCTGTATTGCCCCTCTGTGCTTTCCCCCCCCCCACACACACACCCTTCCCCTGCCCGCCCTTCCCACTTTCCGCTCCCGCCTCCCCTGCTGGTAAAACAAACAGGACTTTACCCTGCTGAAAGAACAAACTCTCTGGATTTTATGTGGGGAATGTAGCACTGGGGAGGAGCTGGGGAAAGAACCTGGAAAACGGGATGAGTCTGGTGGAAAGGTGAGGAAAGGGGAGGTGGGGCTCAGCGACGGGGCTGGGATTAGCCGCTGACTCGGATGGTCCCTCTGCCTCATACGCAGGGAGCTCGGCAGCCATGGCAAGGCTCCAGGGGGAGAAGCTGGAGGAGGAGGGACAGGTGTGGGTTCAGGAGGGCACTTGAACAGGAGAGAGTTTGGGTTTGGGTTTGGGTTGGCGGGGCTGCCGTGTTGCTGAAGCAGGCGACCAGGTGGTTGGAACCAGCACTGTGTGCTGGGCACACGCTCCAGGCCTCCTGGACATATTGAGCCTCCCTCTGTGCCTTGTGCTGGGGAGTCTGCCCCCCGCAGGGAGCCTTGGGGTAGCCACTGCTGCAGCAGGAATTTGGGCATCAGGTTACCCCATTGAGGACAATGGAGGGAAGAGAAGAGTTTTCCCTGCTATTGTGGAAAGCAGGCCAGACCAAGGGCCTTTTAGCCACTGGGTCTGTGCAGGCTGGAGCCTCCTCCTACCAGTTCTCTTGCCTGAGTCCTGCAAAGCTCTCAGCCTTTTGCTTGTTTCTGCTTGCTTGTCTATAGCAGGAGGCAAAAAGAGGGCTAGTCAACAAATCAAACAACTCTGTGGCCAGCATGGGGCTTGAACCCACAATCTTGGCATTGTTAGTACCATGCTCTAACCAACTAAGCTAGCCGGCCTATAAAAATGCAGCTCACAAGTGGCCCTTTCAAGAAAGGCACCTCAGACAGCTGCAGAGACATCTCTGCAGCTGCCAAGGGTCTTCTTTGATATGGCCACTAGCGACTCACTGTGACATGGGCTGGCTAGTTCAGCTGGTTTGAGCTTTGGTCAAGGTGGCTGGCGGTCAACATGGCGCACTCAGACCCAGGGCAAAGAGGCAGCCGGAATCTCTTGCTGCCAGCATCTTGCCGTCCGGCTTCTTCCCTGTCAGCAGCAACCACAGCCCCTTTTGGCCCCTGGGTCAGCGTGGGAAGGGAGGCGGGAATGGGGCCACGCCATTCTGCTCACAGCACACTACATCATATCCTGCATGTGCAGGCTGGCTGCACACAGCATCCCAGCCTGCACATGCTAGCAGCTGGCTGCTGAGCACAGGGAGTGGCTCCAGTTGCGGCAAGGGCTTCATGTGCGGTGGCAGCTCACATTTTCCTTGGTCCTTCTGGGACACAGAAGAGGCCTCCCCTGGCCACCCATGGAACTGCTGGTTCAGGAAAAGGCTGATTGGGGAGGCTCATTGGAAAGAAGGAAACCACAAACCTGGAGCAGGTGCAGAGGCTGCTGTGACTGGCACTGGCAAGGGGGCTCTGATTGCAATTGGTGGGACAGGAGAGCCAGCACCACACTCCCTTCTGATTCCCTGGGGGTGTCAGCACCTAGAGATCCTGAGGGTGCAACCTCCACAGCTCCTGCAGCCATGGGGAGTTAGGGTATGTGGGCATCAGGTGCTTTTCATTTGTGGTTTCCTTCTTTCCAACACTCCCCTCCAATCAGCCTTTCTCTGAACC
The DNA here is from genome assembly GCA_032595735.1 of Pelochelys cantorii. NCBI lineage: Eukaryota > Metazoa > Chordata > Testudines > Trionychidae > Pelochelys > Pelochelys cantorii. Next base: position 2,923,505 of record CM064345.1, on the reverse strand, counting down.
AGCAGTTCCATGGGTGGCTGGGGAAGGCCTCATCTGTGTTCCAGAAACACAGAGGAAACTGTGATCAAAGGGCACCACTGTGAGTTGAACCCAGGATTTTCTGTTTATTAGAGAAGTGCTTCAGCCAGCTGATCCATGTGCCCTCCTCAGGAGACTTGGTAAAACTGTTTTACTCTATGGTCCCAGATAACACCTTTGACTCCCAAAGTGCAGCCATTCCCCTCCCACCCTGGCAGTGTCTGGCTCCCAGGGCACAGAAAGCTACAGCTCACTGGGCAGAGGCTCTAACATGCACATCTCCTCCAGCCACTGGGACCGTAGAGTGTCTGGTGCTCAGCATGTCACCTGCAGCTAACTTGGCTCAACTCTGAGCCATGGGAATCTTCCCATCTGCTCCTTATTCATCATTAGCCACTTGGCCAGATGTAGCCACAGGGGCAGGGGGGGCTCCCTTTGCTGCTGGGGCTGTAGAGTTGTGTTTGGGGAGGGGGAGAAGTGCAGCAAACATTGATCATCTGGCTGGTAAACCCCTTGGTCTCAGGGTTTGGGTTGGAGTCCCTGGGGGGAGCCTGGTCTTCTTCAATTTGCTCCCTTCCTGAGGGCACAGAATTAACGACAGAGAATTTCGTAACCCCACAGCAATCTGAGTTGGCCAAGGAGTTAGTAACAAAATTCTTGCCAACATTAAGTACAGGCAAGGAAACCCTCAGGGGTGTTTCTGTGTGTTTCTAGACCGAGGTTCATTCAAGTGGTTTGTTTTTTTGTGCACCTGCCCCTACCGCACCCCTAGAGACTCTGGAACAAAGAAGACACATGAGAAGAACCCAACTTTCTTCCTTTTCCTGTGACATAGATGGATCCAGCTCAGGTTTCACTCAAGGGGTCTGTCTGCATGTGAAGTACCTGTGACAGCCCCTGTGCTCCTCTGCCCCTCACCAGCAATGCCACCTACTTGGGGGAGTATGTGCCCTGAGACTTGTAGAAGGGACAACCTGGATAAACCAGTTTTACTGCTGTACCCTTCGATAGCTCAGTTGGCAGAGCAGAGCATTGTAGTGTGTGTTTGACAAGTGATCCTGAGGTTGGCGGTTCAATTCTGGCTCAAAGGAGTGATTGTTTTCCTTCCTGCCTGGCCTTAGCAGAAAGCAACCAAGTAACAGATGGCTTATTCCGACTTCTGCAAACCTCATTCTACGAAGTATAACACCTATTCCCAATTAGCTATTTTTTAAAAAGGCCTGTGTAGATGCGCCACTGCTGCTAGTTTGAACTAGTCCCTCCCCAGGGCCATTTTAAGTTATTCTTCCCGGGGCTCTAAATCAAGGTAGCTCGTCTACACTGGGGAGCCTGCCTTGGACTATTCTGAGGTTTCCCTGCAGTGTAGACGTGCTAGTTTGAAATAAGCTATTTTGGAATAACTATTCAAGAACAGCTTATTCCAAAATAAATGTGCAGTGTAGTCGTAGCCAGACAGATGAAGCAGCAGGAGGGAAGCCAGGAGGGCAGAGGCCAGCCTGAAAACTGAGTATCCCAGGTGCCCCATGCTTGTTACCCTGTATGGGTCCCATGGTGTAAGGGGCAGCCCTCAGGACTTTGAATCTTGCAATCTGAGTTCAAATCTCAGTGGGACCTGTTGGGATGGCAATTGTTGTTTTGAGGTTTTCCACACTGCATGGCTATGTCTATGCTGCAGGCTCAACACCTTGATGTCTCATCTCCCTCCTGAAGCCAGGGGCTTGTTTCCCACAGCTGCAGCCTCAACAAGGAGCTGTGCTGGTGGTCACTGCTCCTGGGAAAGGGAGAGGGTATGGCTGGTTGTCACTGAAGGGGAAGGATAAAATGCAGCCACATTTCTGAGGGCAGGGAAAGCAGCTGGGGCTGGCCTGGCAGTGCCTTGGGATGTCCCTGGGAGAGCTCTGCAATGTGACCCTGGCTCCCAAGGCAGCAAGTGCAGAATCCCCCTTGCCCAGTGAAAGAGGCTCCAACCAGCCTGGTCTGAATCTGGCTGAAGGTCTGGATGGCCCCACTGCTAGAGTGTCAGAGCTCCTGTCAAGCAGCCCTGGATTTGTCCCCTCCCCCACCAAGCAGGGCAGGACCCAGGAGTCCCAAGCACATCTCTTGCACCCAGAGCACTGGGATGACATGGAGGCAAGTGTGTGGTACCTTAGGGCTCTCTCTTGTGAGCTGTGACTCCCCCAGGGGAGTCTCACACAGAGGTCCTGAGATCACAAGCTCCTTGTCACTTCCATCATGCACCAGGAGCAGGTTCAGCCTGCTCTGTAAAAGCTGCCCTGGAAATCAGAGAGCAGCTAAAGTGACCCTTTACCTTTGAACCCACAACCTTTGAATGACTGGTCTGGCTCACACTGAGCCCCACAGCTTAGCAGTCCAACACACTTCCCATTGCACCACAGAGACCTGTCATTTACAGCCTACAGCTCTTTTCCTCCTCCCCCCCTGCTTTGCAACAGGGCAATTGCTGGGGTAAAAGAAAGGGAAAAGCTGAGCCAGAGGAACACACGCCCCCCCCCGTCAGACCCCCGACCACCCCCCCATACCCAGCCCCCTGCCCATAGAGCCTCAGCCGTGGCTTAAACCTGGTTCCAGAGAGCAGAGGCCAATGCAAACAGCCCCATGGCAGTGAGGGAGTCAGTACGTGGGTGGGTGGAGCAGGGAGCTGGGGGCAGATCTTGGCTCTAACTCGCTGGCTGACTTTGGCCTGTTCAGTGAATCTCTCCCTGGCTCTATGGCCCTGTCTGTACAGCAGGGACAGGAACACTCACTGGCCCCACAGGAGGATGCTAGTTTGATGCTTCACCCCACGACCCAGCAACGAGCCCCCAAACTCCCCCTATGCTCTGGGAGCCAGGTTTTCTGTGTGAATTCTGTGGGGCGGGTGACATCAGGCCTGGGCACTGTGCTTATTTACCAGTTTCCCTGGCCTGGGGGGTGTTACTGAGCTCGCAGCTGTGATGGCCAAGGCGTTAAGGTGTTGGACTAGAAATCCAAAAGGATTTCCCTGTGCAAATCCTACTCACAGGGTGGCCTGTGTTTTGGCCACATCCCTAACCAGGGCAACAAGCTACACAACCCCTGAGACACTCCCAATTACTGTTCCCTCTAAGAGTTTCCATCTATGAGGTCAGTGTGTTTTGTCTTGTGCACCAATGAGGTCGTGTGCGCCTGTTCGGACGTGCGCCCTGTGGCACCCGCCAGTTACTAACAAACATCTTAGATGAGGGGTCGGTAACCCACAAGCAGCAAATGAGCCGATTTCCCCTGGCACGTGTGGTGAGAGCTCAGCTCTACTCCTTGCTCCCATGCAGCTGGGAGCTTGTACTGGGTCTCCAGGCTCAGCCTCCCGAGTTACTGCCCCATCCCCCTCCAGCACCCAAACACCTTCTCGTACCCCCACCCCACACCCTCTCGTGCTGCCAAACTCCCTTAGAGACCCTGCCCTCCTAACTCCGTCCAGCATCCCACTCGCTGGCAGCCCTGTCCCGCACACTGAACCCTTCAGAGTTGTCCCCACCCCAGCGCCTAAGTGGGTCCACAAAATCCACTAAGTCTGCAGCCCCAGAAAAGTAAATCTGAACCTTAGTCCTCCTTCTCACTTTCCCTCATGCCATGGGGGGTAGAAAGCCAGAGCAGTGAGGTATCTTAGTTGGGGGCCACATCAGAGAGGGCTGGGGGCCTTTGGAGGAGTTTTTTTTTCTCACTTTTGTGGCCCCCGATTTTTCTGTGGGTAAGTGGCCGTCCCAAAAAAGGTTTCCCATCGCTGCCATAAATAAAGAAACACTGGAACCTTTTGTGCTGCCCGTAATGTTTTCCTTTATTTAAAATAAAGTTTGATCAACTAACATGCGACAGTTCCAATGCTTAATGTATGTAATAATTTAAATTAAACTCTTCTCCCCAGCTATAATTATGTCATTAGTGGTGAGTGTCCATTAGCAACTGATAGTCCATAGAAAGGTTGGGAGAGGGCAGGGGCTCAACAAAGGGGTGGGGTCTTTGGGAAGGGACAGGATAGATCCTGGCTTGGCTTGCCCTGACATTTAAAAAGTGACTTAGGGGGCATGTGGCACCCTGAGCAGCCTCTGCTGTCCCCTGCTCAAGCCCCAGAACCAACCCTGAGTGACCCCCAGGGGGGGGAGCAGGCGCAGCAGGGGAACAGCTCACACATGCCAAGGGGTTGGTGAGGGGCAGCACATGAGCCCTGCACAGCAGCAGTGACATCACAAGGGCCATGTGCATCACCTTAGCTCATTGGCTGGGAGGCAGTGACCCCACAGAGGGTCCCTGGCAACAGCCAGGTGGGACAGGGACAATCTCAGAGACCCCCATGGCCTGGCTGCCTGGAATCTCCTTTGTGAGGTTTCCACTTGAGGGCAGAAGGGATTGAGGGTCCCATCTGGGAGTGTCTCTGTGGAGATCTCCCCTTTCCCCAGGCTGCAGTGGGAGGGGGCTGGGGCAAGCAGGGATACAGGAGGTGGTTGGCACTCAACTTCTGGGAGAAGCCAGAGGAAGGGTTACATATAGCCAATGAGAATGGGATTCAAACCCATGCATGCAGAGCACAATGGATTAGCAGTCCATCGCCTTAACCACTCGGCCACCTCATCAGAGCTGCAAAAAGGTGCTTCAAACCTGTGTTGGTACCTTCAACCACACTTTTCTTACATGTGTGAGTTGCTCGGGGAGGCCAAGGCGGGCCCCTCTCTTTCCCCACCTAACAGCCGCTCTACAGCACCGCTGGGTTTATCCACACTCACCCTCAGCTACCCTTGTGAGGTGTTTTGCAGGGAACTGACAAGAAGCGGAAGAGGGGAAAGCGCTGGCTGGCAGAACCGAGACTTGGGATTCTCCTGTGCCAGGGAGTCTGTGTCAGTGCGCTTGGGGATCCTGAGCTGGGTGGCTCCTGGGCTTGTTGGCTCCATACCAGGGGTGTCTCCTCTGCAGGGCGGTGCTTGTTCCCGGGGTTAACGCTTATCCCTGGGAAACACTTTGTGCAGGGACCGTTGCTGGTGTTACACTTGGGAGTGAGGAACCTGCCCAAAATAGACACGTATCCACACTCCAACCCCCGGGTTCTGCGTCCCCTGCCCTCCTCCGTCATCCCCACACACTGCACTGAGCCTCCCAGCCTGCGTCCCCCACATGTAGCTTTCTTACAGATGCTGTTTTATTGCAACCCTCTCACCCCCAGCCTCAGCCCCCCCAGGGGGTAGGCTGTGCTGCCCCACCCCCCAAAGGAGCCCTTGTGTGGCCATGTGCAGAGACTCCACTGGGGGATTGGCCCTGATTGCCAGGCAGCTTGTGATGCTGGCCACAGAACACACACCACGGGACCTGCAGGGAGGCTGCTCTCAGGGTACCTGGGACTCTGGGCTGGCAGCTGACACTCTGCGCTCCTGGCTTCCCTGCAGCTCTGGGGTCCAGCTCAGGGGGGGGAACCTTTTCTCAGCTGGGCGGCTGCAGACGCACCAAGAAATCAGTTGGGGGCTGAACACAGGTGAGAAGTGGAAAAACAAAACAAAACCCTTATTGACTTGGCCCAGCCAACCCAGGCACTGCCCCAGCTCTGCGCTCCCTTCTACCCCAGCAATCACCATGCTGCAAAGCAGAGAGAGGAGATGTGGGACTGGGTCACCCACAGGGCTCTGTGATGCAATGGAAAGTCTGTTGGACTTCTAAGCTGTGGTGCGTACTGTGGGTCAGCCCAGTTGTTCAAGGATTGTGGGCTCAAATCCTAACAGAGTCACTTTAGCTGCTCACTCATTTCCTGGGCAGCTTTTGCAGAACAGGCCACCCCTTGAATGTGGCCAAAGGAGTCCAGGACAAGGGAAGAGGCACAGGGCTGCCCCCGGGAGCTACAAGTCTCTGCGCAACACAGAGGTGGCTTCCCCCCACTATAGACACAAAGCAGGATTCTCTGGTTCTTGGACCATTCATTGGTTTTTAGCCCTTCACAGCTACAGACTAACAGGGCCCCCCTCTGAAGGGAGAGACTATGTGTCCCCCAGACCTTTTGTTTGCTGTTGCCCGGGTGCAGGACTCAGGTTCTGCAACACTCACAGGCCCCACAGGAGGGGGCTGGTTTGATGCTTCACCCCACGGCTCAGCAACGGGCCCCCCCAACTCCCTCTGTGCTCGGGGAGCCAGGTTTGCTGTGTGAATTCTGTGGGACAGGTGATGTCAGGCCTGGGCACTGGGATTATTTACCAGTTTCCCTGGCCCTGAGGACCGGGTTATTTGCCTTACACTCACAGCTGTGATGGCCAAGTGGTTAAGGTGTTGGACTAGAAATCCAATAGGGTCTCCCTGCGCAGGTTCAAATCCTGCTCACAGCGAATTCTGGGTTTTGGCCACACTGAACCAGGACAACAAGATATGCAGCCCCTGAGATACTCTCTGCACAATCCCCTTCTGCTCCTTTCAGAGACTGCGTCCAGACTGCAGTGGATACTCTATCTACAAGGCAGAAGGGATGTGTTGGAAGAACAGGTTTTTCCAAAATGTGTGGTGCTATGTAGCAGAAGATGGCAGGAGCCAAAGCTATTACTTTTCAGGAAGAATGGCATTGCGCAAGAGGGTTTTTCTTGCGCAAGAAGGGGCAGTGTAGACGCTCCTTCTGGTGCAAGAGCCTCTTCTGAAAAAAATGGTGGCTCATTAGGTATGCAAATGAGGCTCGGCATATTCCATGCTTAGCCTCATTTGCATGTTACTCGCGCAAGAAGCTGCGAGTGTGACGGGGGACCTGTCTCCTTCTGCCCCCTCCCTAAGTGCCTGGCACTTATTTTGATTTTAGGGTGCTGTGTAGTCACTGCTGAGGTTCACAAATACAAATAAATGAATAAAATCTGCAGAAGGATTTTGTCCCTCAGCCTCCCACAGAGCTGAACCGCCCCAGCTTTGAAGAAGGAAAGATTTGTGACATGCAAACAACTGAAAGATTTAAAACCCTGTTTCCTAGATAATAGGGAGCAATATGGGCACAAAAAGCAGAACCTTTCATTTCCAGCATAAAGTGTAACAACTATTTCATTTCATGTGTCCATACTAATCGTCATCTCTTGTTTGCTAAATCAAGAAGATGAGCAATTTTGTTTTATGCCTCAAAGGAACAGATAACTGTGAGATACTAAATGGCAACTGAACACGTTGCAGTGTTAATGTTCTTTTTATTTGATTTCATATTAAATAAAGTCACATACCTTGTTAATTATCCCTTGTTTCAGTATTTTTTCTTCTATAACATTATAAAAATATGTCTGGCTAAGCTGTTTGTTAGCAATCAGTGGGCGCCATAGTGGTGCACATCCACACAAGCGCACACGACCTCACTAGTGGCGCACATTATGAAACTCACTCCAGCCATGTGTGGAAAATCTCAGAGGGAGCACGGCCCTCCGCCCATCTTCTTTCCACCATCGGCAGCCACAGTCCCTTTCAGCCAACGGATCAGCCCAGGAAGAGAGGCAGGAATGGGGCCAAGTAGTGAGTCAGTCTGAGGAAGGCAGGAAAAGCTCATCCTGTCTTGCAGGGCCACTGGCAACAGCTTCTCTCTTGTGCGCTGCTGAGGAGAAAAACGCCCTGAGAGGGACCATAAAAAACAATTTAAAAGCACTTAGAGGGGGGACTTAGAAGGAGCACCTGGTCATGGGGTCAAGAGTCAGAGGCTACGTCTAGACTGGCATGATTTTCCGCAAATGCTTTTAACGGAAAAGTTTTTCCGTTAAAAGCATTTGTGGAAAAGAGCGTCTAGATTGGCATGGACGCTTTTGCACAAAAGCACTTTTTGCGGAAAAGCGTCTGTGCCAATCTAGATGTGGTTTTGCGCAAGAAAGCCCTGATCGCCATTTTCGCCATCGGGGTTTTTTTGGGCAAAAGGGTTCTCAGTTGTCTACACTGGCCCTCTTGCGCAAAAGCATTTGCACAAGAGGGCTTTTTCCCGAACGGGAGAGTCATTGTATTTGCGCAAGAACGCTGACGATCATACATTAGATGGTCAGCGTTCTTGCGCAAATTCAAGGAGCCAGTGTAGACAGCTGGCAAGTTTTTCGGCAAAAGCAACTGCTTTTGCCCAAAAACTTGCCAGAGATTAGTAGCTGCTGGGACCACACATGAGGGCCAGGGCCCAGCTACCAGCAGAGTCAGACTGACAGGACACTGAGCTCCAGGGGGCATCAGACACCCAGCAGGAGGCACAACATTCTTTCTGGGGAGCCTGTGGATAAGGAAGCAGGAGGGTTTTGTAGCAGCCAGTCCCACTGAGATCTGAACTCAGCTTGTAGGATTTGGAGGCTAGATGGCTGCCCCTTACACCAAGGGACCTACATCAGCCACCTGTGACTCAATTAGGCTGAACTGGAGCCAGAGCTCATGCAAACTGGGACCAGCTTTGCTTGTTTTCCTTCCACACAGAGCCCCCTTCTTCTCCTGGGCTGCAAGGAGCCTCCCTGGGACACCCTGCAACAGGCACAGGACTCTGCCTCCCTGCAGCCAGCCCCACCCCTGCAGGATTTGGCAGAACAAAGGGGGGGGGGGCTCACCCCACTGAGGCACTGAGTTTCTGCCCTTCCTCTGCCCCATTCCCACCTCACTTCCTCCTTGGGCCAGTCACACCAGAGGGAGCAGCAGGAAGAGCCAGCCCCCCATGGGAGAAGAGGCCAAGCCACAAGCTTCCCACTGGTTCCTAGCCCTACTCATCTTGCTTCTCCAGGCTGGCACCAAGGGGCATTGTCAGCTGATGTCACCACTCTCTGTCATATGGGAGTTGGGCTCTTTCCAGAAAAAGGCCCTGTGCTTACCTGGGCACCAAGAGGAGGCACAGTAAGAACAAACCCTCTGTTTTTTCTGGCTTTGAACTAGGGATCTTTTGCATGTTAAGCAAAGGTGATAACCACTACACCACAGAAACCCCCCTTAGGCCTTTCTCTGCTGGACTTAAACTTAGATACATTTTCTGTTACTAACTCTTTGGCCAAGGCCTTGGGGGAAGAGGCAGAGCAAGAACAGGGAACAAGAAATGCCCCCCCCCACACACACTACTTCTCTAAACCTTCACTCCCAACACTGGGAAGGTGGCAGGGACCCGTGTGTTTGGGGAGGGGTGACTCACGTCACATCCCCAGCATTTCCCCCCTGCAGGGATGGACCTTTGGGGCAGGCTCAGATTCTCTGGCCTCTCACCCAGCTTCTGTCACACTCTAGAGCAGAGCAGCTCCCAGGGGTAGGGCTGAGCCATGCGGTGTTGGGCCAGGGGCAGGAGCCCAGAATTTACCAGAGACCTCAGGAAGCCAGCACAAAGCACCATCCCAGGCATCTCTCTGACAGGAGCAGAAGGAGATTGACAGGGGATGGGGAGTGTGTCTCAGGGGTTGGGTAGCTTGTTGCCCTGGTTAGGGGTGTGAACAAAACACACGCTTCACTGTGAGCAGGATCTGAACATACATAGGGAAACCCTACTGGATTTGGAGTCCAGCACCTTAACCACTCGGCCATCACACCAATGAGAAGGCTTTTTCCTGTACTTATATGTGAACATAAATGTTGTTACTCTTTGGCCAACTCAGATTGCTGCGGGGTTAAGGAATTCTCTCTTGTTAATTCTGTGCCCTCAGGAAGGGAGCAAACCAAAAGAGGCAGGGCCCTCATCTGGGGACTCCAACCCAAACCCTAAGACCCAGGGGTTTACAGTCCAGATGATCAACATTTGCTGCACTTCTCCCTCCCACAACCCTGCCCAACCTCAAGACCAACTCCACAGTCCCAGCGGCTGGGGGAGATATGCATGTTAGAGCCTCTGCCCAGGGAGCTGTAGCTTTCTGTGCCCAGGGAGCCAGACACTGCCAGGGTGGGATGGCTGGAGGGAAATGGAGAATGGCTGCACTTTGGGAGTCAAAGACCTTGTCTGGGACCATAGAATAGAACAATTTTACCAAGGTGCCTGATAAGGGCACCATGGCTTAGTTGGCTAACATGTCTATCTCATAAAGGGCAGGTCCTGTGTTCAAATCCCACTGGTGCCTTGTTGCAGCCTTTGCTCACATTTTCCTACATCCTTGTGGGATACAGAAGAGGCCTCCCCTGGCTACCCATGGAACTGCTGGTTCAGGAAAAGGCTGATTGGAGAGGCTCATTAGCGAGAAGGAAACCACAAGCCTGCAGCTGGTGCAGAGGTTGCTGTGACTGGCACTGGCCAGGCAGGGCTCTGACTCCCTCTTTAAGCCCCTGGGAACCACAAACTGGCCACTGATTCCTGCTCCATGGACATCCCAGTGCTCTGGGAGCAAGCCATGTGCCTGTAACTCCCTGCTGGGATTGTGGGCCCTGCCCTGCCCTGCCCTGCCTGGTGAGGGAGGGAACAAACACAGGGCCGATTGACAGGGGCTCTGACACTCCAGCAGCGGGGCCGTCCAGCCCTTCAGCCGGATTCAGACCAGGCCGCTCGGAGCCTCTCGCGCTCACCGAGGGGGATTCCACACTTGTTGCCTTGGGAGCCAGGGTCACATTGCAGAGCTCCCCCAGGGCCATCCCACAGCACTGCCAGGCCAGCCCCAGGCGCTCTCCCTGCCCTCGGCAATGTGACTGCATTTTCTCCTTCCCCTTCAGTAACAACCGGCCATTCCCTGCCAGCCCCAGCCCCTGTGGGACCCGCTCCCTTCCCCAGGAGCAGTGAGCACCAGCACGGCTCCCTGCTGAAGCTGCGGCCGTGGGAGACAAAGCCCCTGGCTTTGGGAGGGAGACAAGATGTCCAGGTGTTGAGTTTTGCCCATGGCTAGTGTGGGGTGACCCACACTTTGGGGGCAGCTGGAGGTGCCTCCTGAGAGCTGATTTTCTGAGGGGGGTGCGATCAGCCCTTCCTGTGTTTCTGGCTCATTCCAAGGGCTCGAATCTGGCACCTAAAAGTTGAGGAATGTTTATTTGGAAGAGGGAATTTCTCTCTTTTTACCTTCACTAGTGTGCCTCTGTGGCCTAATGGACAAGGCATTGGTTTCTGAAGCCAAGGTTTGGGAGTACAAGTCCCATCTAGGGTGACAGTTATGTTGTTTCTTAGCACATGCCAAGTTTCTTTGGCTTCCTTTGTCCCTTAGCAGCTCCCAGATGGTTAAACACTGGGGAAGGGTTCCCTGGAATTGCCATTTTCCCCCAGACAGGACCCCTTAGTAGCAAACACTGACACTGGTGTTAGGTGCAGACAGGAGGAGAGTGTTTCTTCTCAGAGCTGGGGCCCTGATCCAGCAATATGTGGAGCTGGGTCTCTGCCCGTAGCAGGGCCCCGCACAAGTCCTCCCACCCCGCCCCCACAGCTTCCCCCTCTGCCTGGACCATCCCTGCAGTGCATGGCTTTGTGCAGCTCCCCCTCGCTGGCTGCTGCTGCCATGTGCAGCGTTGCAGGTGGATGGGGAGGACGCCCGGGCGTGACATTATGTCACGGCCCAGGATTTTAAAACTCCTCGGAGGCACGTTGCAGGGCTTGGCTACCTCCGGGTTCGGCCTCCGGGGCCTGAGTGCAGACTCTGGCCCCGCAACATGGAAGGCAGAAGGTATGGAACCGGCTTGGGTGGCAGCAGGGGGGCGGGGGAAGGGAAGGGAAGGGGCTTGGGTGGGGGCGGGGTGGAGATGGAAGTGGAGGAAGGGCTTGGGTGGTGGGGGAGGGGCTTGGGCGGGTGTGGGGGCAGAGGCGGAGACGGAAGGGGAAGTGGCTTGGGCAGAGGCAGAGGGACGGAGGGGGAGGAGTGGAAGGAGAAGGGGCTTGGGTGGAGGGGGAGGGGCAGGGGGGAGGTGAAGGCACCAAGAGACAGGGTGGAGGAGAGACAAATGGCGGGGGGCCAAGTGCAGACAATGAGGAAAAGGGCAGGAGGGGAGGTGTCAGTGGGAGGGGGGACAGGGTGATGTTGGGAGAGAAGAGGAGAGGAGAGGGGAAGGGCATTGGGGACTAGACGGGGAGGGGGAGGTGCTGGGAGAAGGCTTGAAAGAAGGGGTGGGCATGAGAAAGTTGGGGATGGAGCAAGTCATGTGTGAGGGCACAGAGGCAGGAGGGGAATGGGGCAGAGAGTGGTGAGGGGATGGGCATCAGGGAAAAAGAGGGCAAAGGGGGCAGGGGCAGTAAGGGAAGGGGGAGGCACCAGGAGGGTGCAGGGGTAAGGGAAGGTGCAGGTGCCAGGGGATTCTGGGGTGAAGCAGAAGGGCAGACACCTGCAGGGAAGGGACCAGCACCAGAGGAGAGAGGCAGGGCACGTGGGTAGACGGAGGTGTTAGAAGAGGGGATGAGGCAGGGTAGCTCAGATGATCAGAGTGGGGCTACTGGAGGAGTGGGCACAGGGGGGAGAGAAGGGTTGGTGGAGGGGCGCAGGTCGCAGGAGGGCTGAAGGCAGTGAGAAGGGCAGGAGTCAGGACAGCAGAGAAGGGTGGGGAGTGGGGGGGAAGCAGACACCAGGGGAGCTGACGGAGCAAGGGGAGGAGACATGGCAGCAGAGAGAAAAGGTAAAGGTTTAAAAATATTGATTAATAACTTGGTATGCTGCCCACGGCCAGTTTGTTTGTGCCCTGCGATGCAGTTTGGGTTTATGTGGGGATCAACACGTGGCCGGCGAGTGGGAGCGAAAACAAAAAAGTAGTCAGTGTCATGATCTTCTGTTGATATGTGTTTTAGTAGTTAAATTCTTGTACTGTCATTGCTCATGAAAAGTGCTGTCACATGGGTAGAAATCGGGGAAATATTGCATTTTATTAATATCAGCAGAACTGACTTAAATGGGGCCTGTGTGTTGTGTAGTCTTGCCTTAATCTTTGTATTCATGCCTGTCAGTGGGAGAGAAGCTCTTTGTATATATTTGCTTGCATATGTGACCACGCTTAAGTTGAGGCCCTCAGCATGTTCTGTAAGTATCAGTGTGGCCCATGGGGCTTCCAAAGTTGAGTTGCCCTCGCTCATCCCTGACAGGTGTCTGTCTAACCTGGTCTTAAATATCTGCAATTTAAGCCCATTGCTTCTCATCCTAACCTCAGAGGCCAAGAAGAACAATTTTTCTTCCTCCTCCTTATGCTACTCTTTTAGATACTTGAAAGCTGCTCTCATGTCCCTTTTCGGTCTTCTCTTTTCCAAGGTAAACAAGGCCGATTTCTTCAGCTTTGCCTCATATCTCATGTTCTCTAGACCTTTCAACAGTTGTGTTGATCTTCTCTGGACTTTCTCCAGTTTCTCCACGTTTCCTGAAATGTGGCACCTAGAACTGGACATGATACTCCAGCTGGGGCCTAATGTAGATGGCTCATTCCCTGCCTAGGGGACGTGAGACTGGGCGGGTTAATTTCCAATCCTCCTGTTTATTCTTTTCCTAAGCCAGGAGGGCACAGTAGTTCTGATGGGGGTTGGAGAGGGGATGGAAGCCAGATCCAAGATCAACGAGCCCGGGGAAGCGGGCCCATTGAAAGGAGACTGGACCTGCGGATGCCTTGGGGGTCAGCAGCAAGGGCCTGCTTTGGGAAGCCCCCTCTTTGGAGGTGAATGTGGCAGCATTGAGACACCACCCAGAAGCAGGCGCCACAGACACTAACTCACAGATCTTGCACATGAATAAGACGATAGATCTGCAGAAGGGTGGGGGCAGTGGCGTAGTGAGGGGGCCGGAGGGGTCAGTTGCCCCTGGGAGAAGAATAATATAAAATTGAGTTAAAAATAGATGTCACATGTTTTTAAAAGGAATACCATATCTCCTGCCTTTTGTCTCTTTAGGCCCCCAGGTAAAATTTTCAAAAGCACTTAAGTGACTAAAGTCATTTTTGAAAATTGGACTTGGAAATCTAAGCTCAGATTTTCAAAGGTAATTAAGCTCCTAAAGAGACAGTTGCCAACTCGGATCTTCAGAGATATCTATCTGATCTTTACACACCTTTGAAAATCTGGTCGTTAAGTGTCCTAATCAGTTCTGAACGTGAGATGTAGGAGCCCAGTCCTAATTCCTTCAGGCTTTTTTTTTTTTTAATTTGAACATTTATCTACACTGATTCCCCTCCTTTCTCTTTCACTATCCGATAAATGCACGGATCAAAATTATAGGTGCTTTGTGAATATGCTGACTTGAGAGTGGAAAGATTTCACATTGTCATATATGATCCCTGGTAACCCATCTCAAATATGAAAAACTAGGCTGATACTTGTTCAAATCAGTAGCTGTTGAATTCAGTTTACCATTTGCAGTATCTCATTAGGATGTTTAGTGGAGAAGATATTATTATTTTTTATTTATTTATACTGTGGGCAAAGCATGGGCTCACAAGAATTCCTCCATTGTTTTACCATGAGTCTCAAAACATTTGGTGTTTTTCTAAAGGCCTGGGGTCAACTGATTACGTAGGAATCTCAGCTTTCATTTAAAAAAAGTTCTGTATACTTCTGGGCCTTACAGCTAAGGAGGAAAGCTTTAAAACATGAACCCTAAATACTCAAGAAACAAAAGGCCAATACAAATCCAACATGTTTTATTTTTAAAAAATCTTATGATTTGTAGACCAGTCTCATAACTTTGTGTAGGTGTTCCTTGTGATTTTTGGATTGGCAATACTGCTCTTTGATTGGTGAATTTAGAGAGGTCTCTCCCTTCAGTTTCCCTTTCCACCCTCCTTTTTTGTCGCAGGTCATCAGAGAATCATAGAGACAATGGAGAGTAGGGCGAGTCCATGACTGTGGTTAATGACCGGTCAGGGTGACTAACTATTATCAGCCAGCGGTCTGAATGAGCTATCTACTGCCATCTGTTAATCAACTGTAGGAAAAGGCTTCACGAGCAGGCCTTATTCATATAGACAACCTACCTTGCCACAGAGATCAGCAGACACACTTGCCGTGTCAAGGTGATCAATTTTGGCTCTTTTGGGTTGAAATTCATTTAAGACTTGGAGCTGGGAGAATGAAATGTTGTAATCCATATTGTATGATTAAAAGGTAAAAGACCTGAACTTAATATGACCTGGCTTAGGGTCTACCATAACTTGAACACTAAGCAGAGGAGAGTGAGTCAGATCTAACTGAAAGTCACAGAAGAGGGAAACAGGTTTTATTTCTGGTGGTGTAGAGTCTATTTGGGAGTCCTCAATTATATGTGACACTTTACATCCAGTGTTTAAAGGCAGAGCTGACTAGAATCAATTGAGAGTCCTTGTCTTGTCTCAGTGATCGCTTGAGCAAAAATCATTGATAAAATCTTGTGTATACTGATCTTGGATTCAACATGCAGGCAATATGTGTTGAAGGGCAGTGCAAAGGAGGCAATGGTGGTGAGGTACCATATTACCTAGTGAAATCATTGGTGCTGAAATCACTAAGGACTGGAATTTGACCACAGAACTGACACTTTCTTAACAAAGACTCCATTTTTGCTATTTAGAAAGTAAATCAATGTAACAGAAAACTGGAACACTCTCTGGTAACTTTTTAAAAATCAAACTTTAAACTTTATTCAAAAAATTGGATAGTTTGCAATTGAAAATATTTGACCTACGCTTAAGGCAACTGATTTATTTTTTTGTGTAAAATTTTGCATAATTATGGATGGCATTTTTTTTTGGAAAATGTTCAACTATATTGATACACATTTTGATCAGATCTACTTCTGATGTGATATCTGTGTGTGGTTGTGGTTTGTTGTGTGGGTGGGGTTTTTTTTTTTTGGCTCAACAAAAAATCCTGGGGGGGGGCGGGGCCGCCAAAACGGTTCAAATTGGGCCCCGCACTTCCTAAAGCCGGCCCTGCTGGGGCTGGTTTAGTGACACTCTAAGGCCGTGTCTACACTAGGCATAAGAGCGATGCTGCCGCTGTCAATGTTCCGGGCTCTAGGGAAGATCAGCTGATTGGAACTGAGCTGTGCAGAGTCTTTTAAAAGGGAACCGCAACTTCTCTGGATATTTGCTGAGTTTTATATGAGGGTTGAGCAGAACGGATGTTGTGGGTTCTGGAACAAGGTGGGTGGGGCAGGAAAACTATTTACAACCAGGGGAATTAGCTCAAGTGGTAGAGTGCTCGCTTAGCATGCGAGAGGTAGTGGGATCGATACCCACATTCTCCAGTCATAGATGTTTGTTCCTTTCTCTTTTCCACAGGCAGAGCCAGCTAGGTGCTTCCAGGGGCTCCTTCCCTCTTCCAAAAATGGAATGGGCTGGTTTCTGCAGTGCAGCAGGTGTCATGTTTGCCTCACATGGAACAGTTCCCTGGGTAAAAGTAAGGCAGGCAAAGTCCAGCCTGTAACACCCAGAGGAAGGGATTCCCCTGCCTGGGGAGGGCAGGAATAGACAAGCACTTGGGAGCTTGGCTGCCAGCTGCTTAGCACAGCTGGACACAGAAGAATCCCAAGACTTCGTTCTGCCAGGCAGCAGTTTTCCCTCTTCTGTTTCTTTTCAGCTCACTGCAAACTGCTTCCCAGCTGTAGGTGAGGCTGAGTGTGTGTGAAACCAGCTGCGCTTCGGATGATTCTGTTAATTGTTTAAAAAGCCTCACCCACCTCTTCTGCCTGGGGAGGTGTCTGTAATAGACGCCTCGGCTGCATCCGGACTGGCAAGTTTTTCCACAAAAGCAGCTGCTTTTGCGGAAAAACTTGCCAGCTGTCTACACTGGCCACTTGAATTTGCGCAAGAACACTGACGATCTAATGTATGATCGTCAGTGTTCTTGCGCAAATACAATGACTCTCCCATTTGGGAAAAAGCCCTCTTGTGCAAATGCTTTTGCGCAAGAGGGCCAGTGTAGACAACTGAGAACCATTTTGCGCAAAAAAGCCCCAATGGCGAAAATGGCCATCGGGGCTTTCTTGCGCAAAAGCGCGTCTAGATTGGCACAGATGCTTTTCCGCAAAAAGTGCTTTTGTGCAAAAGCGTCCGTGCCAATCTAGATGCTCTTTTCCGCAAATGCTTTTAATGGAAAAACTTTTCCGTTAAAAGCATTTGCAGAAAATCATGCCAGTCTGGACGTAGCCCTAGTGTGACATCACCCTTGGGTTTTACCCCTTTTAACCTAACCCAGAGACTCTTGACAAATCTGTCTTCTGTGTCCATCTCAGGCCAAGTGTGTGCATGTTTCATATCTAAGGAAACACCTCCTCCCTTTTTCCTTGCCTACCTTTCCTGAGCAAGCTGTACCCTTCTGTGCCAAAATTCCAGTCGTATATTATCCCACCAAGTCCCTGTGATACCAACTTCTTCCTGCTTATTACCCATAGTCCTGTGTGTCTATACCAGCATCTAAGACACAAATTAGAGTTTGCTCTCCAGTGGTCCCACGTCCTTCCTTTATTTCTGCTGTTACAGCCCATGCTCTATCCCATTTCTGCCCCATCTCCCAGGTTTCCATGTTGTTCACTTACCTGTGGGCTTTGGTCACCTGCCCCCATCAAACCTAGTTTCAGCCTCCACACTAGGTTAGCCAGTCTGCATCCAAATACTCTTCCCTTCCTCAACAGGTGAACCCCAATCCCTGCTAAGCAGCCCTTCCTGCAACAGCATCCCATGATCAAGGAAGCCAAAGCCCCCTGCCCAGGGAGCCAGACACCACCAGGGCTGGAAGGCTGGAGGGAAATGGGGAATGGCTGCATTTTGGGATTCAAAGGTATTGTCTGGGACCATAAAGTAGAAGACTTTTGAAGCAGTTTTGTGGGAGGGAACCGTGGCTTAGCCTAAAACATGAAAAGTTCCTGGTTCGCAACCAGGCAGAAACACAGGGTCTTCTCTTCTTGCGGCTCCCCTTGGTGCCCACAAGGTAGTTTGGGTATGTCTACACTTGCGCCCTCTTTTGAGAGAGGGATGCAAATGAAGACATTCAAAATAGTAAATGAAGCTGGGATTTAAATATCCCGTACTTCATTTGCATATTCGCATTATGGCACTATTTCAAAATAGCGCTATGTCTAAATAACAGACGCTGTTAAGATGTGGTTATTTTGACAGAAATAACTGATAAACCTCATTGTACTACTGAGGTAGTAGTAGCTGGCACCATGGCTTAGTTGGCTAAAGCACCTCTGTCATAAAGAGGAAGTTGTGGGTTCAACTCCCAGTTGTGCTTTTTCAGAGCCCTTGCTAATGTTTTCCAATGTCCTTCTGGGACACAGAAGAGGCCTCCCCTGGCCACCCCTGGAACTGCTGGTTCAGGAAAAGGCTGACTGGGGATGAGTGTTGGGAAGAAGGAAATCACAAGCCTGGAGCAGGTGCAGAGGCTGCTGTGACTGGCACTGGCAAGGCAGGGCTCTGACTGCAATTGCTGGGACAGGAGAGCCAGCGCCACATGCCCTTGTGATTCCCTGGGGGTGTCAGCACCTAGAGAGCCTGAGGGTGCAACCTGTGCAGCTCCTGCAGCCATGGAGAGTGAGGGTATGTGGGCATCAGGTGCTTCTCACGTGTGGTTTTCTTCTTTCCCACATGCCTCTCCAATCAGCCTTTTCCTGAACCAGCAGTTCCATGGGTGGCCAGGGAGGCCTCTTCTGTGTCCCAGAAGCACATTGGAAAATGTGAGCAAAGGCTACCAAAAGGCACCTGTGGGAATTGAACCCAGGATTTTCTGTTTATTAGGAAAGTGCTTTAGCCAACTAAACCATGGGGCCCTCCTTCAACAGGGCGTTGCAACTCTTTTACTCTATGGTCCCAGACAATACCTTTGACTCCCAAAGTGCAGCCATTCTCCATTTCCTTCCAGCCCTGGCAGTGTCTGGCTCCCTGGACACAGAGAGCTAAGCTACAGCTCAGTGGGCAGAGGCTCTAACATACACATCTCCTCTAGCCGATGGGGCTGTAGAGCTGGCCTTGAGGTTTGGCACAGTTGGGGGGAGGGAGAAGTGCAGTAAACATTGACCATCTGGCTTGTAAACCCCTGGCTCTCAGGGTTTGGCTTGGAGTCCCCAGGTAGGTGACTGGCCTCCTTTGGTTTCATCCCTTCCTGAGGGCACAGAATTAACAAGAGAGAATTCCTTAACCCAACAGCAATCTCAGTTGGCCAAAGGGTTCGTAACAGAATATTTGCTCAAGTGCAAGCCCACCCACAAAAAGCCTCTGTGGTGTAGTGGTCATTGTGTTTAGCATGTAGCAGATTGTTGGTTTAAAGCCAGGTAGAAACACAAGCTCCTCAGGTGTCCCTTCTAATGCAACAGGCATCTTCTGCTCTAAGCCAGGGGTCTCAGGGCTTGAGTAGTTTGCTTCAGTACCAAGGGGTGTGAACAGCGGTGTCCTAGAAGCTCTGGTACTCTCCTGTCTTGGAGGTGAATTCTTCTTCCAGGTCTTCCCTCTTTTTTCTTGGTCTTCCTTTCCCTTTTCCTCCTTCCTCCACTTCTCTTTTCCCCTTTTCCAAACAAACAATAGGAAAGGGAGGACAAGAATCATAGAATGCCCATTGCAGAACCACAACTTTTGGTCAGCAGTTTCTTGCCAGACAAAATGGTGTTTAACTAAGCCGCACGCCCCTTACAGCTTCCATCAGGCGCCCCCCCCCCCATCGGTTGGCTCCCCGGGCAGCTGCCCGGCTTGCCCACCCATTAGTCCAGCCCTGCCTGGGACTCTAAATCGAGATAGCTCATCTACACTGGGGAGCCTGCCTCGGACTATTCTGAGGTTTCCCTGCAGTGTAGCGGTGCTATTTCGAAAGAAACTATTTTGAAATAACTATTCAGGAACAGCTTATTCCAAAATAAATGTGCTGTGTAGTCATAGCCAGAGCGATGAACCAGCAGGATGGAAGCCAGGAGTGCAGAGGCCAGCCGGAAAGATGAGTATCCCAGGCGCCCACATGCAGCTTCTGGTGTAGGTCTTGTGGTTTAAGGGGTAGTATGCTGGACTTTGAATCCTACAATGTGAGTTCAAATCTCACTGGGAGCTGCTGGGGTGGGGCTTGTTGTTGTGAGGCTTTTCACACTGCATGTCTATGCTGCAGGCTTTTTGCACAAGAATGGCTGTTCTTTCTTTTTACTGGCAGAGCCAGCCAGGGGACTAAGCCCCTCCAGTGCCCCCTCCCTCTTCCTACTCACTCTCCCCAAAAGACAGACCTGGTTCCCCTTTCTTTACCCCAGAAACCACCGTGTTGCAAAGCAGAGAGAGGAGACATCGGGCTCCATAACTTGTGGGGCTCTGGGGCATGATGGAAAGTATATTAGACTTTTAAGCTGTGGTCCTCTGTGTGAGCCAGGCCAGTTGTTCAAAGATTGTGGGTTCAAGTACCCCCAGAGTCACTTTAGCTGCTCGAGTATCTTTCACAGAAGAGGCAACCCCTTGCATGTGGCCGGTGGGGTCTGGGCCTATCTTACTCTGTTGTATGGATCACTTGTGCGTGAAAAATTGGGTGTTACCTGTACCTTCTAGATGAGCCGCTGTTAGACAATCTTTTGTCCTTAAGTCTGAGCCGTGGTTGGCAGGGAGAGGCCTCAACGCCTTAACAAAAGGAATAGGAAAGCAGAGGCCTAGGTCTTTTGGCTGGGCTGCCCCTGAAGGAAGAGTCCAGGGACCCCAGGGTGAGGAAGAGAGCCCTGGCTTACAGTGGCAGCTGGAAAAGAGATTTTAGGGTGAGTTTGAGGAGGTTGTACTGAGGTTTCAGTGTCGCATTAGCCAAGCATTTTGGTTTTTTTTTATTTGTAACCTTTTTGCTCTGCCTGTTTTCACTTATTACCACTTAAGTCCTACTGCTTCAACTTAAAATCATTTTTTTTATTTTCTATCAAGCCCAGTGCCAATGTTACCTGGGGGGGCAACCAGTGTGCATATTCCCCCTTTTATTGTTAAAGGGGGCTTATCCAAATCAGGGGGGTCTGATCCCATCTGGGGAGAGCTCTCTCAGGAGGTAGGGCCTTAAACTGCCCTCCCCTTGGGCCTGAAGAGGTTCAGTGTCTGTCCTGCTTCTTCTTTTGGTGGGGCAGGGACCTCAGCTTGGGGAGACCAGCAGAGCTGGCCCAGGCAATGAGAAGACATGCAAGGGGCAGTGGCCATGTCAACACCCCTCAAGGTATCACCTGTGACTGCACCCTGTCACAGGGGGTGGTCCTCTGGGAGCTTGCTTCTGCAAGGGAAACCACTGCTGTGGCTGAAGCCATCTGACCATCACACCAGGCACTGAAAGGCCTTCAAGACAGGAGTGTTTTACAAGTTATTCCCTGCTCTGCCACCCATTGGAAGTTGAAAGAGAAGGAATTAGAGGTTGACTGGGGCTCTGCAAGGGCTGGAATTTGATCCCATGCCTCTGGAAGAAGCTGCAAACTGAGCACAGCACTTTGGACCACTCAGCCACCCTGGTCCCTGCTTTTGCTGATGGGGCAGTGCTAAGGCACACTGCAACTAGAGCCCCCTGCCAATGGCAAGCAAAACACCATGCCAGGAGGCACCTCTAGAGCTTCGACCAGACTGTCAGGGGTAGGATTTGAACCCACGCCTCCACAGGAGACTGCAACCTTAACGCAGCGCCTTAGACCACTCGGCCACCCTGACACAATCAAATAAGGCTCCTATTTCTTTGCTGCCCGTGGCTTGCAGCCGCGTCAGTGTCACAGGCCACCCTGGCATCCCTGTCTTGCTTCCATGGGGCCCAGGCCAGCAGGAGGGCCTGCTTTCCCACTGAGGCCCTGGGGCAGGGCGAGGGCAATGCCTCCTGTGATGGAATAAGTGGGAGCGTGCCCTCTTTCCCCGCCACCGCCAAAATAAATACGTAAAGAGCCCACGCAAGCCAGCCCAAAGCCCCCACCAGCACACTGTCAGGAGTGGGATTTTAAAGATGGCTGTTGCACCCATGGGGGGGAGGTGTTTGCCCTGAAAATCCGTCCAAAGGGGGCCATGTGAGATGATGCCAGGAGAGGTATAGAAGTGCCATGTGGCATCCTCCATCTTGTCTTGAGTTCAGCTCCTGATCCCAGATGCAGCCTTGCAGGGAACAATGAGCCAGAAAGAACTTTGGACCCATCTTAATATAGGATGTGCACCAGAGACTTTTAAGATAGTAGTTTACAACATCTCTGCTAAGAGCCTGTATCGAGAACTGGGTGAGTTGATGCGTGTTATGCATTATTCTTTAACAACCTTACTCTCATTCTTTTCTTTCTTTTAGTAATAAACCTTTAGGCTATGTCTACGCTGCAGGCTTTTTGTGCAAGAACGGCCAGTCTTGCACAAAAACTTGCCAGCTGTCTACACCGCACACGTGTTCTTGCACAAGTAAATTTACAGTATAGCGTCTGAAACCAGGGCTTCTTCCGGAAGAGTTATTCCTTTCCCCATGAAGAATAAGCCCTCTTGCGCAACAGCTCTTCCACAAGAGGGCAGTGTAGACAGGCAACGTGAATTTCTTGCACGAGAAGCTCCTATGGTTAAAATGGCCATCAGAGCTTTCTTGCTCAAGAGAGCTCCTCACTGCCATGGATGTTCTTGCGCAAAAGAACATGGCAGTGTGGACGTGCTCTCGGGGAAGACCTTTTGCACAAGAACTCTTCCGCAAAACAGTTCTTGCGCAAAAAGCCTGCAGTGTGGACCTAGCCTTAGAGTTTAGATTCTAAAGGATTGGCTCAGTGTGGTCTTGTGAGTAAGATCCAGAATGTAAATTGATTGGGACCTGTGGCTGGTTTCCTGGGACTGGAAGAACCCGTTTGGGGAGGGTGTGATTGGGTTCTATAACCCCTCACCTGTGTGCAGGCCCGGGGCTGATTGTGGCACAGGGAGAGCTGGGGTGTCAGAGCGGTTTTGCTCGTGAGGCTTCTTGCTGACCAGATTGGCAGCTGAAGCGCTCGGTGAGACTGGTTTGTGGACTGTTTGGGAAGGGCCTTTAGTCAGGGGCCGTAAGGAGCCCTGAGTCTGAGCAATTCGCCCTGAGCGGACGCCCTCAGCTGTGCCCAGACCTGGTCCAGTCTGTCATAGAGCGGCTGGGCTGGGACTCTTGCCCAGTTGCAAGAGCTGCCCGACTTAGCAGCTGGCCTTGTGGTGCAATGGCAGTGTGTCTGATTCCACATTAGAAGGCTGTGTGTTCAAATCATGTTGAGGTGAAGCAAGTGAGAAGTTTTTTACCTCAGGTGAGGAGGGCTGGTTATGGGAAGGGAGGTGCACAAAACCAACAGGGAACAGCTCTGAGAGTGGTGGCCTCCCTTTCCTTTGGGCCAGGGAATTTGCTTTTCCTTCCCACCAGCTGCCTTTGTGGGAGGGCGGGGGGAGGAGGAGAAAAGAGCACTCCCACCCTCTGCAAGCCAGGCAAGAGCAAAACCTACACTCTCCAGTTTCACAGTCAGGAACATGATCCATTGCGCCACTGGCCCTGGCTTGCAAAGGCGGGGCTGGCGGTGCTGTGGGGCGCCTCTAGGGCAGAGGGTGCTGCCCACCCCACTGGGCCGGCTTCCTTCTCCCAGCAGCACCAGAGAGAAGGCAGGACAAAAGGCTGCCATAGGCCCAGAGCAGTGAGTGAGAGGGCACGAGCGCACGCCCAGGCAGCAAGCAGCTGCCCATTTGCGCAAGCCTGCTTTTTCCAGCCCCCACGGCAAAAGGAGGCCTGTTTCCACACAAGGAACCTTTTGTGTGTGAAGTGAATGTGAAAACCGCTACGCTACAGAAACCCAGGGCCCTGCCACGGCCTCTGAGAGCAGAGCCGGAGAGGCCCCCTTTGGCTCGCAGGACACCGCTGCCTCGGGGCCCGGCAGGTGGCCACATGGCGGAGAGCACGTATTCCGCTTGAAGGCCATTTTGTGTGTAGGGGTATGTCTCCACCACAGCGTTATTTCAAAATATCTAATTTCAAAATAGTTATTTCAAAATAAGATATTTCTAAATAACGTGTCTATATACAAAATGCATTTCAAAATAGCATTTTGCTATTTCGAAATAGTACGGCCACACTGAGTGGGCACTGAATCGCATTTAAGGCTGACTGGAACCAGGTCCGGCGGGGCATCAGGTCAGGAGTTGCTTTGTGTGGCTGCTGCCTGAGGCTATCTGAGGCCTGTGCTTAAAGGGACCCCCCCGGACAGCCAGGTTTCCCTGCTTGTTTGCCTACCTCAATGAGGGACAGCAAAGCATTTTTGTCTCTGCGCGCTATGGTTGCCCTCACTCGGGACACCACAGCACTCTGCAGCATGGAGCCAGAGCTGCCCCTTGGCACTCCGGTGCTCCAGCCTGGCCCTGGGTCTCTTTTCTGTCAAACCCATGGGGCCAAGGGAAAAGCAGGGCCGTGGGTGCAAGGGCCACACTCGTGGGCATCAGGTGCTGCCACAAGAAACGCTCCCTGTGGGCCTGGCTGGAACATGGCGCCACTTGAGCACGTTGTTGGCACCAATGTGCCCCCCTGGCCAGTCTGAGCGGGGAGCCAGGGACGGTCCCTGCAAACCTGGGACCATTGACCAAGGCTGCTGATCTTGTGTCTGTGCTGGGATCCCCTCGGCCTCAGGAGCACTAGAGATGTCAGGCAGCTCTGTCCTCCCAGCCTGGGGCTGCCTGTCTGGGCAACGCCCTCACACACACTGGCCCCTCCCCTCCTAGGACAGGGCTCCTGCTCTTCCTTGGCCAGTCAGCCTGGCCTGATGCGCATTCCCTTGAGCACCACGGGGGCAACAGGCAGAGCCTGGCAGCTGCTGGGACCAAACGAGAGGGCATCAGGGGCAGCAGCAAGAAACATGACCTCAGCGTCCTGCAAGTCCAGGGTCCCAGCACATCCCAGCCACCCGCTGAGCCAGCAATCACGCTTTAGAGAGCATCAGACACCCAGCATGAGGTAAGAAATTGTCTCTCACGAACCTAAGGGGAAGGAAGACTAAGCACTGGAAGGGGGAGGGTTTTGCAGCCCAACAGCAGCAGGTCCCACTGAAATTGGAACTCAGAGGCCCACTTCCTCAGCTGGGCTAAACTGGAGCCCCAGCTCATGCCCACTGGGACCACCTTTGCTTGTTTTCCTTCCACCCAGAGCCCCCTTCTTCTCCTGGGATGCAAGGAGCCTCCCTGGGACAGACACAGGACTCTACCTCCTCACAACCAGTCTCACCCCACTGGGGGCGGGGGGGCTCTCTTCACCACACTGAGTCTCTGGTCTGTCTCCCTCTGCTTGGCTTCCATCCTCTATCCCATTCCTGCCTTGGGCCAGTCACACAAGGGAGGCAGCAGGCAGAGCCAGCCTCATACCCCAGCCTCCCAGGGTACAGGAGGCCAAGTCACAAGCCTCCAACCCATGCCTGGCCCCACAACAATCTCCAAGGCTGCATGAAATCCCCTCTCCACTTTCTAACCCCCAAATAGCATTGTCTTTATGATGTCATTTCTGGTCTCTTGGTACAAGCTTTGAACTTCAACTGCAGATGTGTGCTTACCAGAGATGGAAAGACGTCAAAAGAGGATAAGCTATAGTGACAAAGGCTTCTGCCAAAGCCTGGGATTGAACCAGTAACGCTCTCCCAACTGAGCTACTTTAGCAACTGCTTCAAGCTTTCTGAAGCCAACACTTCTCTCAGACATGTTTTTCTCCGCAGCAGTATACAAGAGAGATGCTGTTGCCTGTGGCCCTGCAAGGCAAGATGAGTTTTGCCTGCCTCCCTCAGCCTGACATGACTTGGCTCCATTCCTGCCTTTCTTCCCGGGGTGTTCCAGTGGCTGAAAGGGGCTGCAACTGCCAATGGAGGGGAGAAGATGTGTGGGGGGCCGTGTTCCCGCTGAGATTTTCCATCCATGGGCGGAGTGAGTTTCATAATGTGCACCGCTCGTGAGGTCGTTTGTGCTTGTGCGGATGTGTGCTACTGTGGTACCCGCCAGTTACTCACAAACAGCTTAGCTAAATATAGTTTTATAAAAGAAAAAATACTGAAATAACTAAGGGATAATTAACAAGGTATGTGACTTTATGTATTTAATATGAAATCAAATACAAAGAACATTAACACTGCAACACATTCCGTAGCCATTTGTTATCTTATACGGATCTGTTCCTTTGAGGCATAAAACAAAATTGCCCATCTTCTTGATTTAGCAAACAAGCTATGATGATTCATATCGCTACATGAAATGAAATAGCTGTTACACTTTATGATGGAAATTAAATATTCTGTTATTTAATGGGCTCAGTTCGGAGTGCTGTTTGGGTACGTCTACATTTGCTCCCTAGTTCGGACTAGGGATGCAAATGTAAGCGACCAAAATTGCGAATGAAGCGGAGATTTAAATATCCCGTGCTTCATTAGCAAGATCTCACCCGGCGCGCTAGTCCGAATCACAGCTGATTCGAACCAGGAAGTGTGCGCCGGGACGTGGTAGTTTGAACCAAAGCCCTTGGTTCGAACTAACGTTACGCCTCATTTTTTGAGTCAAAGGTGTTGTCCTGGACCATAAACCAGAGCAACCCTGTCTGGGGAGGGCACCATGGCTTAGCTGGCTAACGCACCTGGCTTGTGAACAGGAGATCCTGGGTGCAACTCGCAGTGGTGCCTTGCTGTAGCCTTTGCTCACATTTTCCTAAGTCCTTCTGAGACACAGAAGAGTCCTCCCCTGGCCACCCATGGAACTGCTGGTTCAGGAAAAGGATGATTGGGGAGGAGCGTTGGGAAGAAGGAAACCACAAGCCTGGAGCAGTTGCAGAGGCCACTGTGACTGGCAAAGCAGTGGAAGAGTTTGAACTCCCTGGATTTCATACTGGAGCTCTGCTTAAAGCTGCAGGATCTGACTCCAGAGGCTGCTCTTAAATGCAACAGAGTTTGAGCTGCTTGCAGCTCTGCCTTTGGGAGAGGGAGTTTGCACTAGAAAGAGGCAGGCTGGGTGACTGAGAACAAGAGGCTGGGCATTCCCGTCATTGAAGGGTCGTTAGATCATCATGAGAACATTGCCCGGTACGCCACTTAAAAGATGGGGCGGCAGGGAAGAGTAGGAATGAGACTGGCAGGGGGCTGAACCAGCAGGGTTGGAGTGACCAGGCCAGCTGTGCAGGGGGCAGGAATGTCTCTGACTTGTTCTCACAACTATTCTGGAGGACACTTGGGTGGAGTTCGGCTCACCAAGGTCCAACCAGGGGAGCAGACAGCGGAATCTCTCCTTAAGTGGCCCAAAGGCCCCTCCACACCAATGCGGGCCATGCTGAGCCTGTCTGGGAAATGTTCCTTGCTTTAGGGCTGTCCTGTGTAGGGCTTCATCAGTCCAGGGAGCAAAGGGCAGGCGGCATCCCCCGTGATACACAGGGGCAGGTCCACATCTCCAGCCCTGAGAGTGCGGTCAGGGGAAAAGTGCTGGGAGGCATCTTCTGGTAGAACCTGAAGCGACAAAATACGCCGGCATCTCGCGCCTTCTCCGAGAATGGACCCACCTCCTGAAGAGGACAGAAAGTGGCCTGAGAAGAGCTAGGGTAGCTGAGCAAAGATGTTAGGTCCTTGTCTCCCTGATGGTCTACTGGCTAGGATTCAGCACTCTCACTGTTACAGCCTGGGTTTGCTTCCCAGTCAAAGAAACCAGTCTCATCTGTATTCATGAAATCTGCCGAGTCTTTGCCCTTGCCCCTCATAGGCAGTGCCAGTGGGTGAAGGGAGGGGCTGGGGTGCCAGGGACAGGTTCTGACTGGGAGACGCTCCCAATGGTCAAGTACATTTCTCAGGCAGCTCCTTCCCTGTACAGGTCATATGCCTGGGTGAATAAGAGCTTGGGTGGACTAGCAAGGGCTTCAAGCAGGCAGCTCCTATAGGCCACAAACAAGCTTGGAGCAAGAGACCAGGAAGAAAGCCTTTTCCTCTCCAGCTGTGAAAAACAAAGGGCCCAGCAGCCCCTTCTCTCAGCTGTGCGGGGGGATAGGGGGGCAGGGCAAGCAGGGAATCTGCCTGAGGCTTCTTGCTGCCATGTTGGGTGGCTTCATGGGCTGGATCCAGCCTGCTGGCCTGTATTGCCCAGGCCTGGCTTAGAGGGAACCTTGGCTCTGGGCTGTGGGGGAGGGGTGCTGTGGAAAGGCCAGTCTTGCTTTCCTGGGCAGTGCATGACAACACCCATTTTGTGCAGCATGGCTGCCAAACATCCCAGACAGAGAATTACAGGTCAGAGAGCTCTGCATCCAGCAGCCAAAGTAACTCAGTGGGGAGAGCATTAGACTGAAGATTTAAAGAGTCCCTGGGCTTTGGCATGTACCAGCACGTGGAAGGAACCTGTCTGCTAACCTGGTGTTATGCCTGTGTTTCATTATAGCCACAGCTAAGTAGCTCTGCCTGTGACTTCTTCCTGTGAGTTACTGCCTCCTTAACTATCATGTTGCAAGAGTGAAGAGGCAGCTGGACCTGGACCCTCCAGCCATTGGTAGAGGTGGCCACTGGGTCAGTCCTATAAGAGAGGCAGGAAGGGGGCAAATCAGGCTGAGGGGGGCAGGCAAATCTCATCTTGCCATTGGCAACAGCTTTTCTCTTGTGCGCTGCTGCTGAGAAAAGCGCCTGGAGAGAGAAGTGGCTGCCTCGGAAGGAAAAAGGCTGGTCCGTAGTAGCTCGGTTGGGAGAGGATTAGACTGAAAATTTAAAGGTCTTTTATTCAATCCCAGGCTTTGGCAAGAAACTTAGTCCCCTAAGGCTGGTCTATGTTGCAGGGCTGAAGCTAAATTCAGCTTCCTCAAATGCCCAGTGCTTAGATTAACTCCAAACAGCATAGTGGGCCAAAGCTAAAGGAAGAATTCAGCTTCCCTCACTCTTTGTGCAATGAGGGTGGGTGGAATAAGTTGTCTTTCAGCTCAACTTTATCTTGAAATCAAGGCTTGAAATAATTCTTTGTTATTTCGAAATATCGCTGCTGTGCAGACGCACCCTGAGGCTGAGCCCTTATTTGGCTCCTGTGTGGACGGCCCAGCTATGCTTCCCGGAGGGACAGCATCCGCCCTGCTGCTCCACCTAGAAGCCAGCAAGCCCTTGCTCTGCCTCAGCCCTGCAGCCCCCCCTTACCCAACCCCCAGCTTCTATGTAAGCGTCTCAGCCAAGTCCTTTCTAGGTGGGAGCTTCTAGGAACTGGCATCCCGGCTGCAGGGTGGGTCTGGCTCTCCCCAGCCTTTGGATCCGTGTGAGACGTGATCCCAGGGGAACCATCTCCTGGAGCTTCTCCCTGTCCCACGGAGCTCAGGACAGGAGGACCCAGGGCCGGGGTCTGCACGGTGCCAACGTGTGTAACACATGGCAACGTTTCTCCTTCCTCGACTGGAGAGGGAGCCAGATAGTTCCCTTGAGATCACATACAGATGGGGCAGGGTCTGGAGAGGTGAAGCAGCTGAATGGAAACAGCAAGGAGAGCAGCGTATCAGCTACCAGCTGAGAACCTCAAGCACATAGCAATGTGATGGTCCCATAGTGTAAGGGGTGGGGTTCAGGATTTTGAATCTTGCAACCTGAGTGCAAATCTCAGTGGGACCTGCAGGGGAAATGTCGGCTTGTGCAAATCCTTGAGAATCGAACTTCTTGCCCCCTCACTCAATTCTACTTTGTGCTTCTTGACTTTCTCAATTTAAGGACTTTGGAGAAAACTCTCAAACATCTGCTCCACCGGTGCAATGGGTCAGTGCACAGTACTTATAAGGCAGTGCGCATAGGACACATGCTGAGGTTGTGAATTCAAACCTCACCTGGAGCAGTGGCTTTCAGTCCCTACTGGGCTGTCCCCTTCCAGTGAACTCTGTTGGAGCTGGGATTCCAGCTCAGAGGAGGCTATCAGTCAAAATTCCCCCTTTACATATTATGGCCTCACCAGAGTGAATGCTGGGTGGCCAGGATCTAAGGCCAAGTGGCACAGAGAGAGTTGGACGTTGGTCCTTCTTGCTTCCAGGGTCTTGTTGCCCATCTTCTCCGCCCACCTCCTACCCATCAGCAGCTGCTGTCCCTTTCAGCCATTGGGTCAGCTCAGGCAGGGAGGCAGGAAATGGGGCAAAGTAGCCAGACAAGCTGAGTGAGGCAGGAAAAATCTGATCTCTGCATCTCCCCTACATGAGGGTACATCTACACTTCATTTCTGTTTCGAGAGAGAAATGCAAATTCAGCTGAGTGAAATTGCAATGAAGTGGGGATTTGCATAATCATGTCTGGCTGCTATTTCGAAATATGCTATTTTGAACTAACAGGCGCTGTCTACACACAGTTATTTCGAAAGAAAACCCTTCTTTCAAAATCACCCTTACTCCTTATAAAATGAGGTTTAAGGGTTATTTCTGAAGAAGGGTTTTCTCCCAAAATAAGTGGATCTAAACAGCATTATTTATTTCAAAATAAAGTATTTCAAAATAGCACCAGTCTGTGAATATGCAAATGAAGTGCAGGATATTTAAATCCCAGCTTCATTTACAATTTTGAGTGTCGACATTTGCATCCCGCGCAGGCTCTCTAGGCGCTGACCCCCTCAGGGAATTACAAGGGCATGTGGTGCTGGCTCTCCTGTCCCAGCAATTGCAGTCAGAGCCCTGCCAGTGCCAGTCACAGCAGCCTCTGCACCAGCTCCAGGCTTGTGGTTTCCTTCTTCCCAACCCTCTTCCCCAGTCAGCCTTTTTCTGAACCAGCAGTTCGCTGGGGACCAGGGG
Source organism: Pelochelys cantorii (assembly GCA_032595735.1). Lineage (NCBI taxonomy): Eukaryota > Metazoa > Chordata > Testudines > Trionychidae > Pelochelys > Pelochelys cantorii. Next base: position 2,893,015 of record CM064345.1, on the reverse strand, counting down.
AGGCCTCTTCTGGGTCCCAGAAGCACACAGGAAAACACGAGCAAAGGCTACAGCAAGGCACCACTAGGACTTGAACACAAGATCCCCAGCTTACAGGGCAGGCACTTTAGCCAGCTAAGCCATAGTGCCCTTTGTGAGTTCAGTCCCAGTACTGAACTTTTCCAGGATACCTTTTGTATCCGGGAAAAACTCTGCCGCGTCCATGGAATGGGCCGACTTTTTTAGATCAGTTTGCAAAACAGTGGGCGTGTTCTTTCGGAAGCTCTGTATTCCTCATTTTATTAGGAATAAGGGCTCTTCCCAAAGAGGAGGTTTTCCCCACATTTGGGCCCGTGTAGATGGGCCAAATGTCAGAAAAGCCTCTTCTGAAAAAAGAAAAGTGTCTCCAAAACTGTTCTAATTTATGGTCACTTTGAATTCCAAAGTGCAGCCATTCTCTATTTCCTTCCAGCTCTAGAGGGGTCTCAAGGCCTGTGCAGCCCAAGAAATGTGATTGGCAGCTCATACCCACAATCTATCTGTCAATTGCAGTGCAACCTAATGATTACTTGCCGAGCACACACTAAAGTCTGCAACTCTACCAGCTGAGCTATGAAGGGTGCCTGAGTGATGCTGGTTTGTCCGTGTTGGCCCGTCTACAAGTGTCAGGGCAAGTGCTCCCCCAAGTGGATGGCATCGCAGGCGAGGGGCAGAAGAACCCAGGAGCACAGGGCTGCTTCACATGCAGAAGGATCCCTGAGCTAAATCCATTCATGTCACAGCAAAAGTAAAATAGCTGGGTTCTTCTCATGTGTCTTTTTTTATTTCAATGTCTCTAGGGGTACAGGAGGGGCAGACCCAAAAAAACCAAACCGGTTGAGTGCATCTTGGTCTAGCCTCTCACTTGTGCTGCTCGCTCTCCCAGACAGTTCCTACACCCAAGGCAATAGCTCCACACCCAATGGATGGGTTAGCAGAGGCCAGGGGCCAATAGGCAGAGCTTGGCAGCTGCTGGGACCAGAACTGAGGGCATCAGGGGAAGCAGCAAAAACACAACCTCAGCCCCCTGTGTCTCTAGCCAGCCTGGTAGATTCCATGGCCCTAGCTCATCCCAGCATCCTGCTGAGACAGCCAGATGAGAGACCGAGTGCCAGTGGGCATGAGACACCCAGCACAAGCCACAAAAATCTCTTCTCACCAGCCTGAGGACAAGAAACCTAAAGCAGGAGGCTTTTGCAACAACCAGCCCAGGAAGGTCCCACTTACAGTTGAACTCAGGTTGCAAAGTTCAGAGCCTTGAGTGCTGCCCCTTGCACCCTGGGACAAACAGCTGATGCTTTTGGTGGGCACCTGTGACTCTCAGCTCTCCAGCTGCCTTTGCTCTCCTGGCTTACCTCCAGCTGCCCCATCCCAGCTGCTTGTTTATTTTTTGGTTTTTTATTTAAGTACCAGCTCTAGTAGAAGCCGTGTGACACTCTCCCCTTCCCCATCACGGCATGGACAGGTCGCCACCCCCAACCAGACTCTGAAATGGCCCCCTGCAATTCCCCTGGCCCCATGGGGCTGAAAGGAAAGAGGCCAAGGCCAGGCTGGAGCCAGGGAAAGCAGGAGGCAGGAAAAGCCCCAGTCTACACAGCTCCTTTTTGTGCAAAAGCCGCTTGTGCAAAAACGGACCCCAATTAATTATGCAAATGAGCATGGCAATATGCTAATCTGTACTTCATTTGCATGAGCTTTTGCGGAAGAGAGATGCAGTATGGAGATAGCCTCGGTGGTAGATAGCCATGAAGTAACATAGACTCAGGAAAATCCCTGGGCTGCAATCCTTAGTTACACAAAATAAGAATAATTCACCAGCTCAGACGTGATTTCTAAACCGCCATACAAGGAAAATAATAAAACCTGATGGACTAGGGAGACTTTTACCTACCTACACATTTCAAGGACTCCAATTCTACGCAAGGCAGGACTGTGTGGCCTAAAGGCTAAGGCGTCTGACTTTGGACCAGAAGATTGCGGATTTGTGTCCCTTCGCAGTAACGTTTACCTTTGTTTGTCTGTGCTTGTGGATCCTGCTGTCTTTGGCCTGGAAAGGTCCTCTGTAACAACGTGGTTTTTCTATAAACCTATTGAAAGGCTGGTAGCTATTCAGTAGGTCTAAACTGAAGCCTTCATCTGCAGCCAGAGTGATGAGCAGCAGCAATTAGCTGTAAAGCCTGGTGTTGCATGCTCACATTCCATCTAAATTAAATGACATTGAAATAGTGTCACACTAGGCTGTGAGAAGGGGATCTTATCAAAGTGGCACCCACTGTCACCAGGCAAGAAGCAGATCTCAAGGTGGGCAGAGAAAACTTAATTAACAGCATTCTGTCTGGCATAAGACTGCTTACCAATAGGTGTGGTTGTGCAATGGGCATTCTACGATTCTTGTCCTCACTTTCTTATTGTTTGTCTGTGTGATAGTCTGGTTTGGATCTCTTTCTGTCTGCTGTATAATTGATTTTCCTGGGTGTAAATCAACATAGGTGGTGGGGTATGATTGGTTTGGTCAGTCTGTTACACTATGTTCTGATTGGTTAGTGAAATTATACTAAAATAATTGGTTAAGGTAGAACTAAGCAGTATTGAGTTTCTCTATATAAACTGGGGTCCAAGAAGCAGACCAGCAAGAAGGAGGAAAAGGGGAGAAGAGAAGAGGAAGGAAAGGGGAAAGGAAGTCCAAGAAGGAGGAGAGAAGACCTTGAAGCAGAACTCACCTCCAAGGCAGCCTAAGACCAGAATGGCCGGGACTCCTCTGCATGACCGTTGAAATGGTTTGCTGGTGAAGTCCATGGCAGGTGACCTTAGGCTTGCACACTGGGATTATTTACCAGTTTCCCTGTCTCAGCAGTACTTATATCTGTGATGGCCAAGTGGTTAAGGTGTTAGGTAAGGCAATCCAATAGTGTTTTCCTGTATAGGTTCAAATCCTGCTCACAGTGAGGCCTGTGTTTTGGCCACACCCCTTCCTCGGGCAACAAGGGCCTCTGTGAGTTACCAGTAGTGGGGCTCTTAGTGTCAGCGTCTAACTAATTGTGCCATTAGGCCATTTCTTCACTCAGGTGGAGATTTCTGCTGCAATCCATCTTGTGGGCTATGTCTACACTGCAGGCTTTTGGCGCAAAAACTTGCAGAGCATCTATACTTCACACACATTCTTGCGCAAGTAAATTTACAGTACAGCATCAGAAAACAGAGCTTCTTCCAGAAGAGTTATTCCCCACGAGGAATAAGCCCTCTTGTCAAGAGCTCTCCACAAGAGGGCAGTGTCGACAGGGGGCATGAATTTCTTGTGCAAGAACCCCCTCCAGTTAAAATGGCCATCAGAGCTTTCTTGCACAAGCGAGCATCCACACTGCCATGGATGCTCTTGCGCAAAAGCACATCTCTTGCACAAAAGCACATGGCAGTGTGGATGCACTTTTGTGGAAGACCTTTTGCACAAGAACTCTTCCCGAAAAGAGTTGTTGCACAAGAAGCCGCCAGTGGATGCTCTACCTCGACTTAGAGCTCCAGGAGGCACTGGGGAGTAATGACTTTGAATGGCCCTGGGGAGGAGCTATTTTGAAATAGCAGCAGTGGAGCGTCCATTCTATCACTATTTCAAAATAGCTATTTCAGCAGAGGCGTTATCCCTCGTGCAATGGGGTTTACAGTGTGGAAACCATTTCATATTTAGCTAGAAGCCATCTTGTATAACAGAAACCATTTCAGCTTTTCTCTTTTGCACGTAGACCAGAGTGAACTTTCTGTCACCCCATGAGAGAGGCCAACAGGATGGGCTATTGGAATGTGTTAATTGGGTTGGTCGAGACAGGAGATTCACTCCCTCGTACCTGTCCACCATCTTGCTAATAAGGCTTTGTTTTTCCAAGTTTAATTGATGATTTCAGTAATTCGATGCCCTGATGTCAGACTGTTTGGCTAAGGGTATAAAGATACTAGGACTGATTGTATTAGCCAGCCTTACTGGGCTCGGCTCTGCTGGGATCACGTTTGGCTCACTTTGCTTTACTGATCAATAAAGCTGTTTACCCGCCTAAACTGAGTGAGGCCTTTGCTTCAACAACAGATTTGGAACTAAGCCATGATTGTCTTTTGGGGTGAATGAATAGGAAGAGGGAGGGGCCACTGGAGGCTCTTGGCCCTCTGGCTGGCTCTGCTTGTGAAAAAAATAGGAACCACGCATCAGGGGAGTACGTGGGTATGGATACCACTGCTTGTTACACGCTAAACGAGCGCTCTACCCCTTGAGCTAATTCTTCTGCTGTCCAAATGCTAGCCCTCTTGGTGACTCTTACCGTCTCCACAGGGACGTCTGTCTTCTAGGTCAGTTAGTCAAGAGAAAGGAGAAGGCTCCAACGAGGCTTCTCCTCACACTTGTGCTTTTGACCCTCATTCTCTCTCTGGCCTCAGGGCAGATCTCAAGAAGGAGACTCCCTGCAGCAAAGTCAGGGAGGCATTTCTGAGATGGCCCCTGCCCTGCAGCCTGTCCCACCTGGCCATTGTCATGGACTCTCTGTGAGGTCATCGCCTCCCAGCCTCCTTTAGGCCCATAAGCTGAGGGGCTGCAAAAGGCCTTTGTGATGTCCTGAAAATAATCGGCGTAACGGCATTCCGCAAGAGGGTTTTCGTTGCGCTAGAAGGGGCAGTGTAGACAGCTCCTTCTGGCGCAAGCGCTTCTTCCACAAATATGATGGCTCATTAGCTATGCAAACGAGGCTTGGCAATATTCCACGTTTAGCCTCATTGGGATATTACTCGTGCAAGAAGCCGCGAGTGTAGACATAGCCTCCTTGTCAGCTCACTGCAAAACGGTGAGTGAGGGTGAGTGTGGATAAACCCAGCTATGCTTTAGAGCAGCTGTTAGGTGGGGAAAGAGAGGTGTCCCTTGGCCTCACCGAGCAACTCACACATATAAGAAAACTTCAGTTGAAGAAGGCACTGCATGTGTCAGGATGGTCGAGTGATCTAAGGCACCAGACTTAAGCTGCTGTCTTTCCCTCAGTGGGGTGTTCTGGTCTCTAAATGGAGATGTTGGTTCAAACCCTACTCCTGATACATTCTCTTGAGAGAAGCGAACTGATTTTGATGTCTCCCCTGCCATTGTAGAAGCGCTTGCTTCGGATTTCCCTTAGGATGCATCTACACAGCAGCGTTCCTTGGGAATAACGGCCATTATACTGCAATAACAAGGGAGTGTCTATACAGCAATTCCATTATTCCAATTTCTGTAGCGCTCCATCCAGACCAATGGTCTGAGGAGCCAGGAGGTTTCCAGGCTGCAGACAGCCAAGTCCACAGGCAAAGACAAAGCAAAGTGCCAGCCACTTCCTGCTCAGCCCTGCAGGGTCTCTGTGTGGCCCCCAGACCTTTTGTTTGCTGTTGCCAAGGCGCAGGGGCCCAGATTCTACAACACTCACAGGCCCCACAGGACGGGGCTGGTTTGATGCTTCACCCCACAGCCCAACAACGAGACCACAAACTCCCCCTGTGCTCTGAGAGCCCAGTTTGCTGAGACTGTCCCCCCCACCCCACCCCCGCCTGAGACTCTGTTTGCTTGAGACCCCAGAGCCCTCCTTTGGGCTGCCTGGCATATGGGGAATTAGGTCTAGTGGTAGATTTGTAGAGTCTCACAACAGCTGCTGCCAGCATGCGGACGTGCACATCTGTCTGGGGTTACTGGACACCCGGCCTGATTTGGTGATTCCCGGATTCTGTTCCTGCCAAGATGGACAAAGCAGCAGTGAGAGAGGAGCTTCAATAGCTCAGCTGGCAGAGCAGGTGTTCTTAGGGGGCTGGTTTGATGCTGCTCTAAGGAGAGCTCCTTTTCCCTCCCCTGGCAGAGGAAGGGAGGAGAGGCAGGACTAGCTGGCTCCTAGGTGGAGCAGCAGGGCAGACCAGGCCCTTCCAGGAGACACAACTGGGCTCTTCACAGAGGAGCCAAAGAAGGGATAAGCCTCAAGAACAAAGACTTTTGCCAAAGCCTGGGAGTGAAACAGGGGCCTTTAGATCTTCAGTCTAGCACTCTCCCCACTGAACTACTTTGGCACCGAATAGTCCTCCCTCTTCTGAGCCTGCCACTTCTCTCTCAGGATGTCTCCACTGAATGTTGTGCTTGCACAAAAACCTCCCCCTGTGTGTGTGTCTGGCAGTAGTTGCTAGATGGTTCCATTCACATGTAGCTTTTGTGAAACCCCCGGCCCAAGGTTGTGGTGCCCAATAGAACAGGCCCTGTAAGAAATGTGTCACTTTCACCCCTGGGAGCAGCTCAGCCATGCAAAGGGGCTGCCTGGGGCAGAACATTAGCCCTGGAGGGCAGGGGTGGGTGTGGCAGTGACATCACAAGGGCCTTTTGCAGCCCTTCAGCTTATTGGCTAACGGAGGTTGGGAGCCTGTGCGGGGGCAGGGCAGGCTGTCTGAGAAATGTGCTGGGCTGCTGGCCGGGAGTCAGCCAGGTAAGTCTCCCAGCCAGAGCCTGCCTCTGGCACCCCAGCCCCTCCCTTCCCTCAACCCACTGGTACCCCACAAAACAAAACCCTCTCTCCCCCTCCTGAAACCGCACCCCTTCCAGATCCTGCACCCCAATCCTCTGCCTCAGGTCACAACCCAACCCCCTGCAACCGTTCCTGCACCCCAGTACTCTGCCCCAAGCTCCTGTCTGCACCCAATCTGCATCCCAGACCCGCCCCCCCTCCGTTAATAACATAGAAAAGTGCAGCCCTGGGAGCGGTTCCCCATCAAAAGTCATTGCCCACCCCTGCTCTAAGCTTTGCAGCAGCCCAGCCCCACAGCTGCTTAATGAGCCCTGCCCAGCCAGGGGCTCAGGACTCTACCCATGGAGCTGCTATGTCTTCTCCAGAGCCCGTAGGCTGGCACCGGGGAGGCCGGAGTCCAGGCAGTGCCCAGTGGAGCCCAGTGAGGGCAGAGGGAAGAGCTGGGATGTGATGGTGGGTCCGGCGGCTGTTCTGAAAGGCTGTAGGCACCATTAGACCCTTTTGTCCTTCCCTGTCTCACCCCAGCGCTGAGCAACACTCAGTGTCGGTGTGAGCATCCGTCCTGCTCTGGGACGTGTTGCTGTGGCAGGAACCTGCCCAGGCGGCTCTCACAGTGAGGCCCCTCCCTGGCAGCACCGAGCAGTGAGAGCTGAGTGAAGGGGGAGGCAGGACCAGGGGGAGAAGGCTCCATGACTGTGTCAGAGGGAGGCTCTGCCCTGGCCAGTGGAGAATCGTTGCCTCTCCCAGGGGCCCAGGCCTGGTGGGTCATTTCCCCAGGTTACTGAGTGGGGGGTGGAGCCAGTTGTGTTGTCTCCTTCAACAACCAAAGTGAATCAATGGATCTTGTGCCGACCTGACTGTGTGCTGGGCTAGTGCTGCGTGTGCCACAGAGCTTCCTGCAGGGCTGCCCACATGGGAGAGGGGAGGGGCAGTTTGAGTCACCAGCTCTGCCCCTTCTGAAGGGCTTGTGAAAATGGCAGGTGCTGTCTTGGCAGTGAGGGAGAGGTGGGAAAGGGTCCCTGAGTGAAGCTCTTGGGTCACAGCTGCTGTAACAATGAGGGAAGATGAATGACTAGGCAGTTGTCATGTGAAAACTGAGGCTGGTTTCCCTGACTGGGAATTGAGCCCAGGGCTCAGCAGGCACCATCAGGGACACATGAAGTTTGCTTTTTCCTTATCTACACTAGCCTTTCACAGGCCATTTTCTGTCCCCTTCAGGACAGGGGTCAATTTTCCATTGCCCAGAGGGGACAAGAACAGAAACAAACAGAACATCAGAAGTCAGACTGGGCCATGCCAGTTGCCCAGCTAGCCCAGGATCCTGTCTCACGATAGCAGCCAATTTCATTGCCCAGTGGGAATCCTCGGGACAGACAATTGTTAAGTGATCCCTCCTGTTGCCCATTCCTAGCTTCTAGAATACACCAGCTCAGGACACCTGCCCTGTCCATCCTGGTTAAAAGCCATCGATTGACCTTTCCTGCATTAAATTATCCAGCTCTTTTTTGGACCTTCTTGTAGATTTCACCTACAAATATGATAACCACTACACCACAGAAACACACTTTGCTGTGGGCAGAACTTGGATGACTATTCTGTTACTAGCTCTTTCCAACACCCTGCTCTGCCGGGGAGGGGAATGCACCTTGTGAACGCTCCACCTCTTGTTCTCATGGAAGCCACTAACCCGAGCTGCCAGCTCCTCATTTCCTCATCAGCCCCTTGATATTTGTAGCTCAAAGCTGAAGCTGCTGTGGAAGGAGGTGAAGCTACAGAAGCTGACAGGGGAGAATCAGCTGGCAGAGGGTTATTTTTTCTCCTCCCTAGGCTGATGTGGCTAGAACTGAGGAGAAGAAAATCCTCTTCCCTTCTTCTCAGAAGATGGAAATTGCAGTTTGTTCTCTCTTTGGTTCTACTAAAGCTGGACCCCAGGACTAGACTTTTTCTTTCTAAAACCCTGGTGAAAGCTGAGTGTGAATTGCTTGTAGACTGAGAATGTAAGTTAAAGAAGGGCATTGCCCATCCTTGGGCTTGAACTCATGACTCTGAGATTAAAAGTCTCACACTCTACCAACTGAGCTAGCCAAGCTATATGTAACAGGTTTTCTCACAGCCCATCACAGCAGTTGTCCAACTAGGCCAGGCTCCCGTCTCATGACAGCAGCCAATTTCATTGTCCTGAGGGAATCCTCAGGACAGACAGTTATTAAGTGATCCCTCCATTCTCAGCTTCTGGAATACACCAGCTAGGGACAGCTGCCCTGTCCATCCTGGTTAAATGCCATTCATTGACCTTTCCTGCATTAAATTATCCAGTTCTTTTTTGGACCTTCTTGTAGATTCACCTTTACAACATCCTCTGGAAAGGAGTTCCACTGGGCACAAAAATGCTTCCTTTTTAACTTGGTTACTTACCAGTTTCATTCTGTCACCCTGGTTCAGAAAAAGTAGGCGAAAAAATAATTTCTTATTTGCTTTCTGCACCCCTGTCATCATTACATAAACCCCTGTCCTGTCGCCCCTTGCTTGTCCCTTTCCCAAGCTGAGAAGAAGAAGTTCCATGAACTCGTGGGAGCTGCTTTCCAAAGAAGAGGCATTTCCAGCAGAGAAGATGGCCAAGCCCAATCCCCCTACACAAAGCCCCAGGAAATACCAATGGAGATTGGGAAAGCTCCCTCTAGGGCAGCGCTACTGAATGGATCCGGCTGGCCATCGGGCTGACTAACGCCATCAACAGATGGGTCCCAATGAGACTTCTCAGCCCAAGTGCAGAGACTGTGGAGTCTCCCCCTCCCAGCCCAGTGGCAGAGGGGCAGCGCCCTGAGGAGGCAGGTCCTGAGGCGGAGGAGACCTTTGAAGGGAACAGAGACAAGGGAGACGTGAGGCGAGAAGAAGGGGAACAAGTCACCTCTTCTCAAGTGAGACGTGGTAGGAAACTACCGGTTCCGGTGCAAGCCGAGCTCCAAGGGCTGGTTCCTGCCCTGGTGGGTCCCTGCCTCAACCCCAGCACTGCCTCCTCCCATCTCAGCCTCACCTGCCCAGCTGTCTCCCCCGTGCTCCTGACAATCAGCACACACAGGCCACCCTGCACTAGGGGGCAGGCCCTGGAACTGCCTTGTGGGTACCAAAGGGAGCCGCAATAGGAGAAGGTTTTTCGTTTCTGCCTGGCTTTGAGTCAGTGACTTTCTGCCCATTAAGCAAACGTGAAAGCCACGACACCACAGAAACAGCCTTAAGTGCATCTTCTTCTGTACTTAAATGTGGATAAATATTCTGTTACTAAGGGTCTGTCTGCACTTGATTGTGCCTTCGAGAGAGGAATGCAAATGTAGACATCCAAAGTTGCAAATGAAGTGGGGATTTAAATATCCCGTGCTTCATTTGCATAATCGCGGACCGGCGCTATTGCGAAATAGCGCTATTGCGAGAGAAAAAACAGGGATATTTCAAGGGAAACTCCTTCCCTCAAAATAACCCTTACTCCTCAAAACATGAGGTTTCTAAGGAGTAAAGAGTCTAAAGACTGTCTGAAGAGTGCAGGTGCCTTCAATGGAACGTTTGGAGCCATGCCCTGGGACCGTTCACAGCCGCTCTGCGCACAGGCCTCACCGCCTGGAGGGAAACACCCATGGCTCCAGTGAGATTCAGGGCTTTACCCTCCACCCTGCTAGATTTATTCCCCTCACTCTGCGGGAGGGAAAGGGCATTGGGTTAGAGCAGGGATCTGGGGGAGGGTTAGAACCAGGAACCGGGTGGTAAAACTTCTGACTTCTTTCCTTTCCTGTGGGTGGGCAGTGGGTGAATCGGTCACATTTGGGGATTCCAGTCTCTGCTCTGTGAGGACTGTGGGAGCTGGTTTTTGGTGGGGTGGGCAGGGGAAAGGAAGGGATTCTGGGAAGCAGGATTCCTGGGTTTCTTTTCTAGACAGGCCACTTCTCCCCCCAATGCCTTTAACTCCACATTGTTTACTTATATTTCAGTAAATATCATAGCGGCAGGTTTTGTTTGATTTGTTAACTTTGTGAAGCCAATTTCTGCTGAGATGTGTTTTAGTAGTTAAATTCCTGGACTGCCATTGCTCATTAAAAGTGCTGTCATATGGTTGGAAATGGGGAAAATATTGCATTTTATTAACATCATCAGAACTGACTTACATAGGGCCTGTGTGTTGTGTAGTCTTCCCTTAATCTTTGTATTCATGCCCATCACTGTGAAAGAAGATATTTGCATATATATTTGCATATACAGACAACTGTGGATAATTCCCTGTAATATTATCACTCTCATATAACTTTATTAAGAGCTTCTCCTTTTAGATATATCTCTAAGTGTTCTTATAGAATCTCGGGAACATTTCTCCTATAACTTTGTATTAAGAGAAACTTTCCTTTTTAAGAAAAAAAATGTCTTTTGAGCTCTCCCCTTTCCTTGATTGCCCTGTTGAAATGAATGAGGTGTGAATGGAGAATGAAAGGGGGGCACCTCCAGCAGCAGTTGCAAGGGTGGAAAAGCTCTGGGAGTCAGACCCAAGACAATACCTGTGAAGTGAGCTCATTAAGAAGATTGGACATCCAGAGGCCTTGGGAGTCAAGCAGCAAGTGCCTGCCCTTGGAAGAACTCTCTCTGAAGCAGCATTAAGAAGGCAAGGTGATGGCTGCATGAGAGGGATAAATAGGAGGTGTCTTGCAGAGGGACCCCGGGTTTTCGTCTTGTCAACATGGGAGCATCGATCCGGATCGGCAGAAGCCCGGCTCCACCCCTCCTCCATCTAACTCACCTGGCCAGTGCAGTTAGGGGGAGCAACTTTTGGTAACAACAAGACGGAGTGTGCTTGTGTGTTGTATGAGTGTCATGTGTCATATGCATATGATAAATATTGATTGATCTATGTATGTTCAATAAATGTGGCGTGTTGCCTTATCTCTCTGAAAAAGATCCCGGGTGCTTTTTTTAAGCATAACACAACCACACTTAAGTTGCAGCCCTCGGCATGTGCTGTGGGTATCATTGTGGCTCCTGTGTGAGCAGAACAGAGGATTGGGGGGGTGGGATTTGTATATTTTGGGAAAGGGTCCTGAGTCCTGGCTCCCAGCCAGGTGCCTTGGACCCTGCACAAAGTGCATGGTGGGAATAAGAGTTGGGGTAGCAGGAAAGGGGCCGGCCCCTCAGCACCGGCGAGCAGGTGGGAGTGAATCTTGCTACCTCTCATGTGCAGGGACAGCGCTTTTCCAGTGGAGCTAATTCTGCACCACCTGCAACCTGTCTCCAGCGCTCCTGCCACTGCCTGGACCAAGAGGGCTGGTGTCCAGCAGCTCTCTACCCCAGCGTGGCTGACTTTTGGGGAGAACAAGTAGGAATCACGGGAGGGGGGCTCCTGGACCCGCTTAGCCCCCAGGCTGGCTCTGCCAGTAAAAGCTTAAATGGGGTTTGCCCCCATCACTGGAGAATGTGGGTATCGATCCCACTACCTCTCACATGCAAAGCGAGCGCTCTACCACTTGAGCTAATTCCCCGGCTATGTTAAAGCTAACCTTCTTGGAGGCTCTTCTCTTCTCCACAGGGACGTCTGTCTTCTAGCTCAGTTAGTTGTGAGAAAGAAGAAGGCTCCAAAAAGGCCTCAAGGGCAAGTCTCAAGGAGCCTCCCTGCAGCAAAGCCATGGGGGGCTCTGAGATGGCCCCTGCCCTGCAGCCTGTCCCACCTGGCCATTGTCATGGACTCTCTGTGAGGTCATCACCGCCCAACCTCCATTAGCCAATAGGCTGAGGGGCTGCAAAAGCCCCTTGTGATGCCACTGCCACACCCACCCCTGCCCTCCAGGGCTAATGTCCTGCCCCAGGCAGCCCCTTTGCATGGCTGAGCTGCTCCCAGGGGTGAAAGTGACACATTTCTTACAGGGACTGTTGTATTGGGCACCACCCCTTGGGTGGGGGGAGGCTCAAGGCAGAAATTTGAAGGGGGGGGGGAGTTGTGATAGGACAGTACCTGTAATAAATTAAAATGTGGAGTGTGGGAAACTCAGGGCAGGGATTTGGGGAGTGTGTGACAGTGGTGGGGAGCTCAGGGCAGGGGTGAGGATGTGGAAGGGTTGAGAAGTCAGGGCACAGGATTAGGGGGGAGGCTTGGGGCTGGGACTGTGTGTGTGTGTTAAGGGGATCAATGGGACTAGAATCCCAGCTCCAGGCTCCCTGAGGCCCTTTAACACACAAGGAATTTCTCTGCAGCACACTGAGGAGAGGAACCCCTGAGCTAGTGACATGGACTGACCTGGGTGCAGGCCAATGAGGGGGGTTTCCGTAAAGCTACATGTGAATGGATCCATCTAGCAACCCCTGCCAGCCAGATGCACAGGGAGAAGGGACTTTAGCCAAGGAAGCAGTGACTCTCAGGGAGGTTTGGAAGTGAAGGGGGTTAATCAGATAGACATGAGTTTCCAATGCTGGGCTGTGGCCAAGATGGATGGGGGGATGTCATAGGGCACTAGCATGGCAAGGGGAGCAGAGAGGGCCCTGCTGCAAAGAGACATGCCAAAGCCTGGGATTGAACCAGGGACCTTTAAATATTTCATCTATGGTGCCCCACACTAAGCTACTGACAAACCCATCTAGTTGGTTATTAATTGTCTGGGATGTTTGGCAGCCGTGTCACAAACATGATGCTGTCGTGCCTGGCCCAGGAAGGTGAGACTGGTGTTTCCTGCCCCCTACAGTTTGACTTGCTCCTTCCCCCCATTCCTGCCTTACTTCCTGAGCTGACCTGGCAGCTGAAGTGGTCGGGGCCCAGCAGCCTGGGGGCAGGAAGTCGGGTGGCCAGACCCTGGTGGCAAGAGTCTTGGTCCTACTTGTTTCCCTGCCCCCCTCTGGTGCCCTCACTCCCCACCCGCAGCCCCTGTTACCTGCCTGGGTCCCTGTGCTGTGTCAGATACTCAATGAACCCTCCTGTTTCACACTGGCTGAGAGTGGCTCTGGGCTAGAGAACAGGGCTGTGTCATTCCCTCGGGGAGGGGGAGGCCCCCAGAGCGAGTGGACTCCCCAAGGGGGCACATGGTGAGAGACAGGCAGCTGGTGTCTCAGGGAGGGGCAGTCCCAGGAGGCAGAGGGGCACCTGTGACTTTCACCTGGCAGCTGACACTCTGCTCCTTGCTTCCCTTCTGCTGTTTCACCTCTCAGGGCTTGTTTCTCCTTCCTTGTCCATAGCAGGCAGCTAAACAAAGACAAGTCACCAAACCAAACAATTGTGGGGCCAGCATAGGGTTTGAACTCACAACATTGGTGTTATTAGCATCAAGCACTAAACACTTGACCCAGCAGGCCCACAAGGGGCCCTTTCAGAAAGACACCACAGGCAGCTGAAGGAACGTCTCTGCAGCTGCCAAGGGCTCTTCTGTGATGGGGCCATGTTGGGAATAATTCTTGGACACACTGGGTGCAGGTGAAAACAAGCATATTGAACACACAGCGCTGGTGGAGTGCAGACCAGGGGGTTAGCCCGGAGAGCACTGACTTAACCAAAACATACATTAGATTATATAGGTAGCAGATGGATGGAGAAGTGATTTGATAGGTCTAGCAGCGGAAGTGAGATATGCACAGAAGCCAATGGTCTACGAGAGTTACACAGCATCTCCGCCCATTGCCAATTAAACATGTTATCACTAATACAGGTAGTTATGCCTAACAAGCTAAATGAGCCAACATAAACAAAGGCATATTGATGGTCATTTTGTTGGCCGGAAATATAATGCGTCCCCTGCGGGGGTGGTATTGCCTTGGCATGATCTTTGGGATCCAAGCTTATTTTCTAGGAACAAAGCAGACAATGAAAAACAATCCCACGCGGTTGTTTGGTACCGGCCTTATCAAAGTGAGGCCCTTTTGGAATGTGGTTGCCAGGGGAAGCAGGGTGACAGTAACTGCTGGGCTGTATGCTTCTCGGGCTTGGCCTGATACTTTCAGATTTGAGTTTGTCAGTTCTCAGCAAGATACCATGGGCTGCCTCAATATACCCTACAGGCCACTAGTGACTCACTGTGATGTGGGCTGGCTAGTCCAGCTGGTTTGAGGCTTGGTCAAGCTCATCTTGCCCTACAGGGCCGCTGGCAACAGCTGATCTCTTGTGTGCTGTTGTGGAGAAAAGCTTCCCTGTAGCTGCTGAATTAGCTTGGTGGGGTGCGTGCTAAACTGAAAATTTAAAGATGCCTGGGTCAATTCCAGGCTTTGGCAAAAACCTTTGCTCCTGTGGCTGAGCTGTTGGTTGGGTCCTTTGTAGAGAACCTGTTTGTCCCCTTCCTTGAAGGGCTTTGTCTGCCCTGCTGCTTCACCTTACAGCCCTCAAGCCTTGCCTTGGGGAGGGGAAAAGAACTCTCCTTAGAAGTGGAGTCAAACTAGCCACCTAGGGGCAGCTGTTCCAGTCCTCTGCTCTATAAGCTGCGGTATGGAGGAGCCTTTTGGGGCTGCTGCTTTGTCCAGGTGTCTCTGTCCACAAGGGCAGGAACAGAATCCTAGAATCATCTCCTGCCCAGACTCACCCCCTTGGGAACAGCTGGTTGCGGAAGGTGAGGACTGAGGGTCTGTGCCCATCTGCCAGTAACTCCTGGGGTGGCTGGCAGGGCTTTGTGTGTTGGTATCACACGTGACATCACAATACCCCGATGCACATTGCTTGACACCCCCTCCTGGAGCAGCAGCAGGCTGGGAGGGCGGCACGCTGGGATGGAACAGGCTGTCAAGCCGCTTTGGCTCCTGCCATCTGCTGCTACATGGCACCAAATTTTGGAAAAACCTGTACTTTGGACACGTCCCTTCTGCCTCGCAGAAAGAGTGTCCACTTTGGTCTGGACGTAGCCGCTGAAAGGAGCAGAAGGGGATTGACAGGGGATGGGGAGTGTGGGGAGAGTGTCTCAGGGGTTGGGTAGTTTGTTGCTCTGGTTAGAGGTATGGCCAAAACACAGGCCTCGCTGTGAGCAGGATTGGAACCTGTGCAGGGAAAAACCTACTGGGTATTAACTCCAACAGCTTAACCACTTGGACATCACAGTCGTAACTTCAATAGTACCTGGGCAACAGCAAACAAAAGGTCTGGGGCCACATAGTTGCTCCCTTCAGGGGCGGGGGCCCTGTTAGTCTGTAGCTGTGAAAGGTTAAAAACCAACAAATGGTCCTAGAATGAGAGAATCCTGCCTTGTGTCTGTGTTTGCTGTCCTAGAGAGTGGCCCCATGGCTAAGCTGGCCAAGGCACCTGCCAGGTACGGGGGAGGTGAGGGAGGCAGCCCCCAGTGGTGCCTGGCCAATGTGTCTGCTCTTCCCACCATCCCTCCATGCGTAGCTGGAGGCAGCTTCCTTCAGTTGACCTTGGCCATGTCCCCACAGCAGGAAGACAAAAGCAGCAAAAGCAGACTTCTGGCCACTAGTCAGGTGCTCTCTGGTCTTAGCTGGGCTCACTCAATTGAACTCCAGAAGGTTGACCTCAGCCCTTCCTCCCCAGCTGAGTGTGGTCCTTGTTCTTCTGCACAGCCCAGCCCATAGAGACCAAGGACGTGCCAAGGGGCATCTAGATCACACCCTTGTTGAATTGCTGGAAACACAAACCAGACACACAGCGGGTTTGAGCTGGTTCCAGCTGAGGGAGCGGTTTGCCTGGTTTATGTGTATTGGTGCCAGAAAACTTTAATGGTTTGTATTCATTTAAAGAGTCGACATACAATCGAAATACAGGATGCAATAGAACTGGAGAGGTAAATGTTTCTATTAAAAGAAGATTGCTCAAGGGGGCACTTGGATTTGAACCAAGGACCACTGGGCTTATAGTTAAACACTCTGCCACTGAGCTACACCCCCCTACAAAACAAATGGCTGTAGCCAGTGTTAGGAGCTGAGCAGCGAACAAGAGGCTTTTGTGTAACACACATCTCAGGTGGGACGGACCCCCCACGGACCCCAGATTGTGACTGGTCCTAACAAGGAATTTGTCTTGAAAGCAGCAGAGCTGGGTCAGGACAGAGGTTATGTCCACACAGAAAAGTTACTTTGGAATAATGGCCGTTTAGAATAACAATGTCAAAGTCTATGCAGCAATTCCGTTAATGTGAAATAATCTGAAGTAACAGAAGGCTTATTCCAACTTCTGCAAACCTCATTCTAGGAAGAATAATGCCAATTCCAAATTAGCTATTCCAAAATAATGCATGTGGAGGTGCTCCACTTCCGCTACTTCAAAATGGCCCCTCCCTAGGGCCATTCTAAGTTATTTCTCCCAGGGCTCTAAATCGAGGTAGCTCGTCTACATTAGCGGAGCCTGACTCGGACTATTCTGAGGTTTTCCTGCAGTGTAGACGTGCTATTTTGAAATAAGCTATTTTGGAATCACTATTCAAGAACAGCTTATTCCAAAATAAATGTGCCGTGTAGACGTAGCCAGAGAGTCCTGAAAGATGAAGCTGTTGGTGAGCAGAGGCCAGCCTGAGACCTGAGTGTCCCAGGTACCCACCAAACACTGTATATGTAGGTCTCATGGTGTAAGGAGCAGCACTCAGGACTATGAATCCTGAAATCTGAGTTCAAGTCGCAGTGGGATCTGCTGTGGGTGGGCTGGTTGCTGTGAGCTCCTCATGCTGTGTGGGTTTTACATTCCTTGTCCTGAGGTTCACCAGAGGCAGTTTTACTCCTGTGCTGGGTGTCTGAGGCCCAATGGAGCTTGGTCCCCAGACTGATCAGACTTGTGATCAGGTGCCTGATGCTCTCTCAGCTGTAGGGCAGGTCACCTGCTCAGCCCATGCTGGAGGCAGCCAGACAGTGTGAGCTGAACAGAGGGTTTGGGCAGGGAGGGGGGTTGTATATTTGAAGAAGGGTCCTGAGTCTTGGCTCCCAGCCACGCGCCTTGGCACAAAGACCAACGGCCCCTGCACAAAGTGCATTGTGGGAATAAGAGTTGGGGCAGCAGGAAAGGGGCCAGCCCCTCAGCACCAGCGAGCAGGCAGGAGAAGATGGGAGTGAATCCTTCTACCTCTCATGCGCAAAGGGAGCACTAGCCCCTCCCAACACTCCACCAGGCCCAGCAGCTCCGTGCCCCACTAGGTGGGTTTTTTCGGAGACCAGGGAGGAAGACAGAGGGGTCTCTGGATGCTCAGAGCCCCCCGACTCTGCCTGCGAGAAGAAGGAATGAGTACACCACAGACATTGAGGAATGTGGCTATTGATCCCACTGCGTCTCACGTGCTAAGTGAGGGCTCTCCCACGGGAGCTAATTCCCCCGGCTATGAGCAGTTTTCCTGCCCTACCCACCACGGGTGGGCTACACGGGGCCAAATATTGCAAAAATCTCTTCCTCAAAAAGGATCAGCAGATTTGCATTTCTTCTGTGGGAGAGGATGTTGCGGGGAGCACAGTCTAGATGTAGTCTAGACTAAGGGGCGATGGGACAGAGTTTCATGTAATAATGACGGGGTGCAGAAAGCAATAAGAATTTTTTTTCTCCAACTCAAGATCCGGGGTGACAGAATGAAACTGGTAAGTAGCCAAATTAAAAATAAATGAAAAAGAAGCATTTTTGTGCCCAGTGGAACTCCTTGCCAGAGGATGTTGTGAAGGTGAAATCTACAAGAAGGTCCAAAAAAGAACTGGATAATGTAATGCAGGGAAGGTCAATCAATGGCATTTAACCAGGATGGACAGGGCGGGTGTCCCTAGATGATGTATTCTAGAAGCTAGGAATGGGCAACAGGAGGGATCACGTAACAATTGTCTGTCCTGAGAATTCCCACAGGGCAATGAAATTGGCTGCTGTCGAGAGACAGGATCCTGGGCTAGTTGGGCAACTGGCATGGCCCAGTCTGGCTGCTATGATGTTCTGTTTGGTTTCTGTTCTTGTCCCCTGTGGGCAATGGAGAATGGACCCACATACCAAAGGGGACACAACGTAGCCTGTGAAAGGCTAGTGTAGGTAAGGAAAAAACCCTCTTCATGTGTCCCTGATGGTCTAGTGGCTAGCATTCAGCACTTTCACTGTTAAGACCTGGGTTCTATTCCCAGTGGAGGAAACCAGCCTCAGTTCTCATACAACAGCTACCCACTCACTCATCTTACCTCACTGTTTCAGCAGCTGTGACCTGAAAGGTTCACTGAGAACCCCTTTCCCACCTCTCCCTCACTGCCAAGAGAGCACAAGCCCTTCAGAAGGGGCAGAGCTGGGTGACTCAAACTGCCCCTTTCCTCTCCCATGGGCAGTGCTACAGGAAGCTCTGTCACAGGCCCAGTGCACAGTCAGGTTGGTGCAAGATCCATTGGTTCAGTATGGTTGTTGAAGGAGACAACACAGAACTGGCTGCAGCCCCCACTCAATAACCTGGGGAAATGACCCACCAGGCCTGGGCCCCTGGGAGAGGCAAGGATTCCCCACTGGCCAGGGCAGAGCCTCCCTCTTACACAGTCATGGAGCCTTCTCCTCCTGCTTCCCCCCTTCACTCAGCTCTCACTGATCTGTGCTGCCAGGGAAGGGCCTCACTGCAAGAGCGGCCTGGGCAGGCTCTGGCCACAGAGACACATCCCAGAGCAGGACGGATGCTGAGACGGACACAAGGGCTGCGTCTAGACTGGCATGATTTTCTGCAAATGCTTTTTACGGAAAAGTTTTCCATTAAAAGCATTTGTGGAAAAGAGTGTCTAGATTGGCGCGGATGCTTTTCCGCAAAAGCACTTTTTGCGGAAAAGCGTCCCTGGTCAATCTAGACGCGCTTTTGCGCAAGAAAGCCCCGATCGCCATTTTAGCCATTGGGGCTTTTTTGCGCAAAACAATTCGGGGTTGTCTACACTGGCCCTCTTGCGCAAAAGCATTTGCGCAAGAGGGCTTTTGCCCGAACGGGAGCAGCAGAGTATTTGCGCAAGAACACTGACGATCATACATGAGAATGTCAGTGTTCTTGCGGAAATTCAAGTGGCCAGTGTAGACAGCTGGCAAGTTTTTCCGGAAAAGCGGCTGATTTTCCGGAAAAAGTGGCCAGTCTAGACACAGCCTGAGTGTTGCTCAGTGCTGGGGTGAGACAGGAAAGGACAAAAGGTTCTAACAGCACCTGCAGCCTTTCAGAACAGACCCCGGCCCCACCCCCAGTACCAGCCCTTCCCTCCACCCTCACTGGGCTCCACTGGGCACTGCCTGGACCAGTGGCGGCCCTAGACTAGCTGCCAGCAACTGGCACCCTCGGCGAACCATGCAATCGGCACACCCCCCCCCCCGCCCCCAACCCCAAGGGCAGATATCGACTGAGGGTTTTGGTTCTGTGCTGGGGAGAGGGGGGCTAGGGATGGAGTTCTGTGTCTGGGGGCCGGGGGGGTTGGGGGCCATGGGGTTGGGGATGGAGTTGGAGTTCTGGGGCTGGGCGCTGGGGTCAGGGGGCTGGGGATGGAGTTCTGTGGCTGGGGCCAAGGGGCTGGGGATGGAGTTCGGGGGCTGGGGGCTGGGGGCCGGGGAGAGGGGACAGGGTGCCATTCGGGGGAGAGAGTCCCCTGCACCCGCATCCTCCCAAGATCCCACCCCCCCAGAGAGAAGCCGGCATGCGCCTCTCCTGGGGTGACCCCCCGCCTCCCGCAGCACAGGGGAAGCTGGCGCCTGCCTCCCCTGGGGCCGACCCCCCCCCCCGCGGGGCAGGAGAAACCCCTGCATTCCTCCTCCCCCTGGGCCAACCCCCCTCCTGCGGCACAGGGCAACGCCCCCCCGTGTTCCTCCTCCCCCGGGGCCGACCCCCCCCCTTCTGCGGCACAGGGGAACCCCCCCACGCTGTGCCTCTCCCAGGACTTACCCCCCTCCGGGCCTCAGGAAAGCCGTGCTCCAGGTAAGGCACCGGAAAGGGAAGGGGAAATGGAAGGGGCAGGGTTTGGAATTTGGCGCCCCATGCAACTTGACACCCTAGGCGGCTGCCTAGTTTGCCTATAGGCACGGGCCGCCCCTGGCCTGGACTCAGGCCTCAGCCTAAGGGCTCTGGAGAAGACATGGCAGCTCCGTGGGCAGAGTCCTGAGCCCCTGGCTGGGCAGGGCTCATTAAGCAGCTGTGGGGCTGGGGCTCTGGCTCAGGGGTGGGCAATGACTTTTGATGGGGAACCGCTCCCAGGGCTGCACTTTTCCATGCTATCAACAGAGGAGGTGGGGGTTTGGGATGTAGGCTGGGTGCAGACAGGAGCTTGGGGCAGAGGATTGGGGTGCAGGATCTGGAAGGGGTGTGGGCTCAGGAGGGGGGCAGAGGGTTGTGTTTACATAGGGTACCAGTGGGTTGAGGGAAGGGAGGGGCTGGGGTGCCAGAGGCAGGCTCTGGCTGGGAGATTTACCTGGCTCACTCCTCACCAGCAGCCCAGCACATTTCTCAGACAGCCTGCCTGCCCTGCCCCCGCACAGGCTGCAGGGGCCATCTGGGGGGATGGTGCTTCACATGGCCAGAAACCAGCCAATGGGATTGTGCTGGGAGCAGGGACACTAACGGCCCAGCAGTCCCTGTTCTCAGCGGTGTGGGGGGGTGGGGCAAGTGGGGAGTGTCTTGATGGGCTGGATCCAGCCCGCTGAGCTATATTGCCCAGGCCTGGCTTAGAGGGAACCTTGGCTCTGGGCTGTGAGGGAGGGGCGCTGTGGAAAGGCCAGTCTTCCCTTCCTGGGCAATACTTGATGACATGCGGCCCGGCTGCCAAATATCCCAGACAGAGAATTACAGGCTAGAGAAACCTCTTGCGCCAGCCAAAGTAGCTCGGTTGGGAGAGTGTTAGATTGATGATCTGAAGGTCCCTGATTCAATCTCAGGCTTTGGCATGTGCTAATAGGGGGCAGGGCCCTTTCTAAGGTTGTCCTGTGTTTAATCTCATATCACCCTTTTTGGCCCTGGCAAATCACGTTCATGTGACTAGCCCCTGTTCCTCCAGACCCTTCCTGAGTGTTGCTGTTTCCTTGGCTAATGCCCACCCAGAGCTGGCACAAGGGCTGTGGCTCAGGGTGATGTGCTGATGGGGGCACATTTGACTAGTCTCGTGTGACCTACCTGGGGCCAGAAAGCTAAACAACAGCTCAAGGAGGGTGGGAAGACAGAGACCTCTCACCTGGACACTGCAGGCAGCAAGAATTGGAGTCATCAGTGGAGTGGTGACAATGAGGACAAGACATCTTCTCCTACCACTGCGGAAGGGGGCTGGGACCAGGACCCAAGTCTGTTTCACCCCCCCCCAAGAGAAGGGAGCTAAGAGGGAGGGGACAGAAGGAGGCAGCCAGAGCCCCCTCCCAGCAGACTGGGGCTGCATGGGGTCTGTGTCTGCTGCTCCCACCAAGACTCCTGCCTGCTCCTTGCAAGCTGCTCAGCCTGTTTTTTTTTCTGGCCTCCCTGCAGGATAAAGGAGAACAGGCCACCTTGCCAACAGTGCCCAGCCAGGGGCTTGAACCCAGCAATTTGAAGTTATTAGCCCCAAACTCAAACCAGCTGAGGTTGCCAGCTCACAGCAAAGGGAGTCACTAGTGGCCCCTTGAGAGCAGAGGCAGCTGCAGGGATGTTGTGGGCTCTGGAATGAGATGGGTGGCCTAGAACTAGCACCTAAGTGCAGGAGAATTAGCCCAGTTAGCAGCGTGCCCACTTTGCATGCGAGAAGCAGTGGGACAGAGACCCACATTCTTCAGGAGCTGCCTTCCTGGTTTTCACTGGTAGAGCCGGCCAAAGGGCCAAGCTTTTGCAGTAGCCCCCTCCCTCTTCCGTCTTGCTCTCAAAAAAAGACAGACCTTATGTGAGGTCAGCAAGGAAGCAGCCAATGCCCCACCCCCAGGGAGCCCCACTCCCGGCGCCTCTCACAGGGGTATCAGGTACTTCCTCACCCCGCCACTCTGCCTCCCTGGGGCCTGTCTCCACTACAGAGCACAGGGGGCTTTTTAGAGCATGTTTGGGGTCCTGGGTGTTTCTCTGCTGCTCACTTGTGGGGGAAAAGCCTCTTGGGGCAACATCTCCTGCCCCCTGCCCCACTGAGCCCCTGGAGTGGCAGCAGTTTTGAGGGTGCCTGGCCCTGCTTTCCTGCCTCTTTTTCACACTGGTCACAGAGCGTCAGCAGCTGCCCTTGTGCTGGTGGGTGGGGCCTTCGCTCAGTGTTTGGCAGCCAGCGGGCGGGGAGCAGCCCAGCTGGGGGACTCTGTGGCTCTGTAGCCAAATGTAGGCCTGGCCCTGGCCCCCTCTTGCCCTTGCCTCAGTTGCTCTGTGGCTTTTGAGCCTCCCTTGGAGCTGTCAGCACCAGCCCCCCCTGCTCAAGGTGCCCAGAGAAGGAAAGTGGAGCTGAGATGCAGCCTGGGGCTCTTCCTGCTTGGCCCTGGGCCTCTTTCCTGTCAGCCCCACAGGGGCCAGGGGAAAAGCAGGGGGTGGGTGTAAGGGCCACACTCATGGGCATCAGGTGGCACCACAAGAAACACTCCCTGCAGGCCTGGCTGGAACATGGCACCACTTGAGCATGTTGTTAGCACCAATGTGCCCCCCCTGGCCCATCTGAGTGGGAGCCATGGACAGTCCCTGCAAACCTGGGCCCCTGGGCCAAGGCTGCTGCTTTTGTGTCTGTGCTGGGATCCCCTGGGCCTCAGGAGCACTAGAGATGTGGGGCAGCTCTGTCCTCCCAGCCTGGGGCTGCCTGTCTAGGCAACGCCCTCACCCACACTGGCCCCTCCCCTCCTGGAATAGGGCTCCTGCTGTTCCTTGGCTACTCAGCCTGGGAGTTGGGCTTATCCCAAGCACAGGCCAAACAGCAGGAGCTGTGCTTACCTGGACATCAAGGGGAGCCACAATGAGAGCAAACCCTCCTGCTGTTTCTGCCTGGCTTTGAACCAGGGGTTTTCAGCACATTTAGCAAACATGATGACCACTACACCACAGAAACATGCTTAAGTCTGTTTTTTTCTGTACATAAACTTGGACAAATATTCTGTTTCTAATTCTTTGGCCAAGAGGAAAGAGGCAGAGCAAGTGCAGAGAACAAGACCCGCCCCCCCTCCCAATACTTTTCTTGACCCTTTGCTCCCAACACAGGGCATGGGGTAGGGGGGGGGGTGACCCACATCATTGCCCCAACATTTCTGCCCTTCATGGATGGACCTTTCGGGGCAGTCCCAGACGTCCCATCCTCTCACTCAACTCCTATCACACTCTAGAGCAGGGCAGCCCTCAGGGGTAGGTCTGAGCCATGGGGCTCTGGGCAAAGGCTGCAGGAACTGAGAACTCAGGGACCCATAATAGGGCACCATGCACCGTGTCTCTCTCGGAAAGGGATTGACTGGGAGCCGGAAGAGTGGCTCAGGGGTTGTTGCAGCTTGTTGCCTTGATTAGGGGTGTGGCCAAAACACAGGCATTGCTGTGAGCAGGATTTGAAGCTGGTCAGGGAAACCCTATTGGAATTGAAGCCCAACACCTTAACCACTCGGCCATTGCAGCTATAAGCTAAGTGGTAACCCAGGGCCAGGGAAACTGGTAAATAATCCCAGTGCCCAGGCCTGATGTCACTTGCCTCATGTCACACAGCAAACCTGGCTCCTGCTGTGAGACATTGGAACAGTTGGCGAGGACGTCCCGCAGTTGCCATCTCCCTCTGTGCAGGTGCTGTCCAGAGCCCCAACTAGCAAACGCTGTCACTGCTGTTAGGTCCAATCCGTAGAGGAGGGTTTAAGGGTTATTTCGGAAGAAGGGTTTTCTCCCACAATAACTGCATCTAAACTGTGTTTTTTATTTCAAAATAAAGTGTTTCGAAATCGCGCCGGATGCGATTATGCAAATGTAGCGCGGGATATTTAAACCCTGGTTTCATTTACAATTTTGAATGTCTCCATTTGCATCCCTCTCCTGAAAGAGGGTGCAAGTATAAACGTGTAATGGGTGTTACAACCTCACGGCACTCACCTGATGTTCCCTCCCCGCTGCCTGAAGACGTTTGGGAGTCCTCCTGTGTCTGGGGGACCGGCTGCAGGGTGAAGGTCGCAAAGCTTCTGGAATCCTCCTCCTCGTCCTGGAGCTGCTGGTCATCAGGGTTGTTGTCCTGAAGCTGCCGCTGCTGCTGCCCAGGTGTCTCCATGCCAGACTCCACAACTATCCCTGGAGACAGGGGTTCCCCACACCCCGGGATTCGGTCCAGTTACTCATAGTATGCACAGTGCTGTGGTGCTTCCCCAGAGCGGGAGCTGCCCTCACGGGCCCTCACTTACCCCTCCCGCAATTCGTTGACCTTGGGTCTGACTTGGTCTAGGATGCAGGAGGGGGGAGGTGGCCTTTCTCTGCAAGGCCATCAGCCATTCGGCCATATGTTAGATAATTTCATGGAGGTTAGGTCCATAAAAGGCTATTAGCCAGGGGGTAGGAATGGTGTCCCTGGCCTCTGTTTGTCGGAGGCTGGAGAGGGATGGAACGAGACAAATCGCTTGATTGTTGTCTTCGGTCCACCCCCTCAGGGGCACCTGGCGCTGGCCACTGTCGGCAGACAGGCTACTGGGCTAGATGGACCTTTGGTCTGACCCAGTACGGCCGTTCTTATGTTCATATGTTCACAAATGTCCACATTCCTCCGCCTGGACTACAGGGCCTGCAGAGACTCCCCCTCGGATCACAGCTCCAAGAGGGTCTTTATCTTTGACCCAGACACTGACAGTGCCCAGTGTTTGCTGCCCCTTGCTTGGTCCTGTGATCAGGGCCAGATTAAGGCATCGGCTAGATGGGCAGCTGCCTGGGGCACCAACCTATAGGGGGTGCCTGATGGCAGCTGTAAGGGGCGTGCAGCGCCCCTTATAGCTGCCATCAGGCACTGCGTGCCCGGCTCCCATACTGCAGGCTGCAGCAGCTCCCAGCAGCCACCGTGCAGCAGCTGCCCGGGGTGGGGGCCGCATTAACCCCCACAGCACCGGCCAGCAGCACCCTTCCCCCGCGGCTGTGGGGCCCTGCACGGCCAGGCTTGGCCCACCCCAGGCAGCCTCGGGTTGCGCACCAGTGGCGGTAGCCAGGCTGGGCCGGGCACGTGTGTCCTACCGCCGCCATCTGAGCTCGCCCTCCCCCACGCGCCGGGCAGGGGCAAGGCCGCACATGCACCCTCCCCCAACCCGGGGCACAATTGAACTGTCAGCCCGGGGCACCGGAATGGCTCTGTCCGGCCCTGCCTGTGATGTGTCCCTGAAGGGGTCTCTGGGGGCTTGTGCCTGTGACATGGCTCTCCGAAAGGCAGAAGCGCTCGATCTTAGGCAAAGGGCCCCGAAACAACACTTTATGGCAAAAAACACAAGGACAGCTCTTGGTCCTCATCCCCGGGCCACACAGAGTATCCAGAAGTCACTTCCCCACCTCTCCCTCGGCTGCTCTAGAGCTTAGCCCAAAGTCCGAGAAACTGTACTCTCCCACCCAACAACCTCTGGGACTCCTCTCCCAGCCAGCTCCTCACACCACGGGG
Organism: Pelochelys cantorii; assembly: GCA_032595735.1. Taxonomy (NCBI): domain Eukaryota; kingdom Metazoa; phylum Chordata; order Testudines; family Trionychidae; genus Pelochelys; species Pelochelys cantorii. The sequence continues at coordinate 2,867,087 of CM064345.1, read as the reverse complement.
AGTGCAGGGCAGCCACTACCCCAGCAGCACCACTTCTGGTCTTTGCCTAATGGCCAAGAAGTTATGCTTTACCCAAACCACACGGGCACCCTCTTGCCTCTGGCTCGCCTCATGGCAGATGTGGGCTTCCCTCACGCATTTTCCCAGTAGCTTTGCCAGCAGGAATTGGTGGTATAGTGGTGAGCATAGTTGCTTTCCAAGCAGTAGACCTAGGTTCAATTCCCAGCCAATGCAATGTACAGCGGGAGCATCAAACAACCTTGCTGAGCCTTTTTTTACTTGAACCCTGAAAAAACAGGCACAAATGTGTCCTGCAGCTGCGGGCTGCCTCTCACCGCTTTTCATCCTCTCCAAGAGCATGCACAGTAATGCGGTTCCTCCCTCACGTACCCCTGCCGCAATTCCTTGACCTTGGCTCTGACTTGGTCTAGGATGTGGGGGTAGGAGGGAGGTGGCCTTTCTTTGCTAGACCATTGGCCATTGGGCCATAAATGTCCGTATTCCTCCGCATGGACTGCAGGGCCTGCAGAGACTCCTCCTGGGATCACAGCTCCAACAGGGTCTTTATCTGTGGCCCAGACCATGACGGTGCCTGGCGTTTGCTGCCCCTTGCTTGATTTGATTCCCAGCCAATGCAAGGTGGGAAGGAAACAGGTAATCTCCTGGGGGAGATCTTATTTAACCCTGAACAACAGGCACGAGTGGGTTCCACAGGCAAGGGCTCCCTCTCACCGCTTTTTGTGGGGAGCAGCGCCAACAAAACTAACTTGGCTGTTGTGGGGTCTGCATGGGGCTCATACCCATGACCTGGGCATTATTAGCATCAAGCTCTAAACAGCTGAGCCAGCAGGCCCATTACTGGCCCTGCAATAGAGGGACTAGAAGAGTTTTCCCTGCTATTGGGGAAAGCAGGCCAGGCCAAGGGCCTTTTAGCCACTGGGTCTGTGCAGACTGGAGCCTCCTACCAGATCTCTGGTCTGTTTCCTGAAAAGCCTCAGCCTTTTGCCTGTTTCTGCTTCCCTGTCCATAGCAGGCAGCTAAAGGGAGGTGGAACAGTCACCACAGCAAACAACTCCATGGCCAACATAGGGCTTGAACACATGACTTTGACATTAACAGCAACATGTGCTAACCCACTCCGCTATCTGGCTGACCAGAACATGTTTAAAAAAAATGGCCCTTTCAGAAAGGCTCCTCCGGCAGCTGAAACCTGTCTCTGCAGCTGCCAATGGCTCTTCTCTTATAGGGGCACCAGTGACTCACTGTGATGTGGGCTGGCTCGTCCAGCTGGTTTGAGGTCTGATGGCCATTTTAGCCATAGGGCTGTCTTGCGCAAGAAATCCCTGCCGAGTGTCCACACTGCCCTCTTGTGCAAGAGCTCCTGCGCAAGAGGGCTTACGCCTGTTAGAAAAGAGCGCAAGAAGCCCTCTCTTACCACGCCGTACTGTAAATTTCCTTGTGCAAGAGCGGGTGGGCAGTGTGGACGCTGTGCGGATTCTTGTGCAAGAACGGCCGTACTTGCGCAAGAAGCCACGAGTATAGACATAGCCATTGGGTGTTTACAGCTTCTCCCAGAGGTTCAGTGCCAATCCCTCCCATAGCACTGCCTGCCCCAGCCCCCTCCCACTGCAGCCTGGGGAAAGGGGAAATCTCCACAGAGACACTCCCAGATGGGACCCTCCATCCCTTCTGCCCTCAAGGGGAAACCTCACACAGGAGATTCCAGGCAGCCAGGCCATGGGGGTCTCTGAGATTACCCCTGCCCCAGCTGGCTGTTGCCATGGATCTTCTGTGAGGTCACTGCCTCCCAGCCAATGAGCTGAGGTGCTGCAAAAGTTCCTTGTGATGTCACTGCTGCTTTGCAGGCTCATGTCCTGCCCCTGGGCAGCCTCTTGGCATGTGTGAGCTGCTGTGCCTGCCCCTGCCCCCACTCACACGGTGCTGGTTCTGGGGCTCAAGCAGGGAACATCAGAGGCTGCTCAGGGTACCACATGCCCTAAGGTCACTTCCCCAAGACCCCACCCCTTTGTTGAGCCCCTGCCCTCTCCAAACCTTTCCATGGACTATTGGTTACTCATGGACACTTGCCACTAATGACATAATTACAGCTGGGGAGAACAGTTTAATTTAAATAATTAAACAGATTACGTGTTTGAACTGTCTCATGTTAGTTGATCAAACTTCATTTGAAATAAAGAAAAACATTACGGCCAGCACAAGAGGTTTCAGTGTTGCTTTATTTATGGCAGGGATGGGGAACATTTTTTGGGTCAGGGGCCACTGACCCACAGAAAAATTGGGGGCCACAAGAGTGAGAAACAAAAAAAAACTCCTCCAAAGGCCCCCAGCCCTCTCTGATGTGGCCCCCAACTAAGACATCTCACACCTCTGGTGTTGAAGCCCGCATGGCGTGAGGGGAAGGGACAGGGCGGACTGAGGTTCAGATTTACTTTTCTGGGGCTGCAGAGCTAGTGGATTTTGTGGACCTGCTTAGGGTCTGCGGTGAGGACAACTCTGAGGGACTCAGTGTGCAGGACAGCCCCATGGCAGTGAGGGCGTCAGCACGTCGGTGGATGGGGCAGGGAGCTGGGGGCAGATCTTGGCTCAAACTCATTGAGTGACCTTCGCTTGTTCAGTGAATCTCTCCCTGGCTTTATGGCCGTGTCTGTACACTCACAGGCCCCACAGGAGGGGGCTAGTTTGATGCTTCACCCCATGGCCCAGCAACAAGGCTCCAAACTTGCCCTGTGTATTGGGAGCCAGGGTTCTGTGACAATAAAAAGTGTTTTAGAAGTCTTAACTGTGGTGCTTAGTATGAGCCAGGTCAGTCATTCAAACATTGTGGGTTCAAATCCCATCAGAGTCACTTTAGCTGCTCTCTGATTTCCAGGGCAGCTTTTACAGAACAGGCTGGACCTGCCCCTGTCCAGGGAGTGACAGGGAGCTTGTGATCCCAGGACCTCTGTCTGAGACTCCCCTGGGGGGAGGGGTCACAGTGCACAGGAGAGAGCCCCTGGGTACCACACACTGGCCACCGAGTCCTACTCCAGGGTCGTCCCAGTGCTCTGGGTATGAGAGACGTGCCTGTAACTCTAGTGTCTGGCTCTGACACTCTAGCAGCGGAGGCATCCAGTACGATTCAGACCAGGCCAGTTGGAGCCTCTCACGCTCACTGAGGGGGATTCTGCACTTGCTGCCTTGGGAGCCAGGGTCACATTGCAGAGCTCCTCCAGGGCCATCCCAGGGCATCACCAGGCCGGCCTGCCGCGCCCTCAGCAATGTGGCTGCATTTTATCCTTCCCCTTCAGTAACAACCAGCCATTCCCCACCAGCCCCAGCCACCGTGGGACCCGCTCCCTTCCCCAGGAGCAGTGTGAGCACCAGTACGGTTCCCTGATGAGACACTTCCCTCGTTTAGGGAGGGAGACGAGACATCAAGGCCCATGACTTGGAGCCAGCTACCGATACCGATCGAAAGCTGATTTTCAGAGGGGTGTGATCAGCCCTTCCTGTGTATCTGGCTTCTTCAAAGGGGCTTAACCAGGAGCTAAAAGTTGAAGAAGGGACATTTAGAAGGGTGAATTTCTGTCCCTGGGAGTGTTTTCTGTGTGCCCCAGTGACCTAATGGACAAGACACTGGCTTCCTTAGCCAGGGATTGTGGGTTAAAGCACCACCTGTGGTGACAGTTTTCTCTCACTGACAAAGAACTTACCTTCCTCTGCTCTCTGAGACAGCTGGCAAGGATGCTCCACAGTGGCTGTACCCCTCTCTACGGAAGCTGTTCAGACCCCTCTCTAGCAAATGCTGCTGTTAGGTGAAGATCTGAGTGCTAAAAGCCCAGGTATGCCAAGTCAGAATGAAGCGACATGTTTTGCTCTTGAAGGCCCAGGAGTGACAGACAGAGGGAGGTGGCTGTAGCAGAGCAGGGTCTGTCTGGAGACAAAGCAGAACCTGAGGATGAGAAGGCCCATGAGAGGCAGAGACTCCAGAGCAGTGGGGGGGGCTAGTTATTTGGTCTGGCAAACTGACAGAAAATCCTCATGCCCTGAGCATGGTGCGGGTGAGGCCGAGGAGGCAGTTTGCCTGGTGGGGTTTGGGGGCGTGGAGAAGCTGGGAAGCTCTGAGAGTGGATAAGGTCCCTGGCTGTGCTGTGCCACCTGCCGTGTGTGTGACTCAAACTGTCCCTCGTGCCCCTTTTATGTGTCTATTGCGCTTTCAGCTTCTTTCCTCAGGCACGTTCATCCGGCAAAAACCCCACCAGGGATCTTGTATCTTCCTTTGTGCAGCTCAGCCACAGACACAGCAGAAGGGTTTTCCTGCAGCCACTGGCCCCAGCCCCTCTCTCCAGGGAACTGCAGCCCCTCGGACCAGCAAGCTGCTCCCAGCATTCAGGAGGTACCAGGGTGAGAAGAAACCATCTGACACGGTGCTGCCAGGGAGGGGCCTCACTGCTAGTCACTGTTCCTGTTCCAGGAGCGGAGCGAGTTTTGTCCCGGGCACCAATATTGAGGGCATGTGCACCTGTTTGTGTGTGAGCCCCCATGGCACCTGCCAACTCCTGCTGGGGGGTGAAGGGTCCCCTGGCCCCATAGCTCCTGGTGGGGAGAAGTGGAGGGACCCCTGATCCTATATTTCCTGTTGGGGAGGGGTGGAGGGACCCCAAGTCCTATAGCTCCCGCCAGGAGGGACCCTGACCCCTTATCTCCTGATACAGTTTTAGTCTTTCCCTGGCGGGATGCTCCAGACATGAGGGATGCCAGCGCACTGGCCCAACCTGGGTCGGCAGTGATCGATTTACACATGCAGAGACATGCCCCAGCTTGAACACCGACCCCGCCACAGCGCTTCTCCCCCTCACAGAGCTGCCACTTCTCCGCAAGGTGGATGAACTGCAGGTGCGGGACAGCTCCCTGCCAGCAGGGACAGCAGCCAAGGCACCATATATCCCTGTGTCTGCAGCCAGTGTTGGGAACTGGGCAGGGAACAGGAGGCTTTTGCATCACACACATCTCAGGTAGGACGGACCCTCACTGAGCCCAGACTGTGATTGGTCCTAGCAAGGAATGTGTCCCGGGGCTGGTTTAGTGACACTCTAAGGCCGTGTCTAACTAGGTGTAAGAGTGACGCTGCTGCGGTCGATGTTCCGGGCTCTAGGGAAGACCGGCTGATTGGAACTGAGCTGTGCAGAGTCTTGTAAAGGGGAACAGCAATGTGTCTGGATATTTGCTGAGTTTTATATGAGGGTTTAGCAGAAGGGACATTGTGGGCTCTGGAATAAAGGTGGGTGGGGCAGGAGACTTGCTGACAGGCAGGGGAATTAGCTCAAGTGGCGGAGTGCTTGCTGTGCAGGCGAGAGGCAGTGAGATTGATACCAGTACCCACATTGTCCAGTGGTAGAAGTGTCCCTGTTCCCTTGTTTCACAGGCTGAGCCAACATGGGTTAAGGGGCTAAGTTGTTTCTTCCCTTTTTCAAAAGGCAGTGGGCTGGTTTCTGTAGGGCAGTGGGTGTCACATTTGCCTCACATGCTACAGGTCCCTGGCTAAAATCCACTCAGGGAAAGTGCAGCCTGTAATACCCGAAGGAGGGGATCTACCTGCCTAGAAAGGCAGGAACAGACCAGCACTTTGGAGCTTGACTACCAGCTGCTTCGCACATCTGGACAGGGAAGCATCCTGAGCCCTGATTCTGCCAGCCAGTGGTTTCTCTTCTTCTGTTTCTTTTCGGCTCACTACAAACTGTCTCTCAGCTGTAGGTGAGGCTGAGTGTGAAACCAACTGCGCTTGTGATGATTTTGTTAATGGTTAAAAAAGCCTCATGCACCTCTTCTGCCTGGGGAGTTGTCTGGAATAGACGCCTAAAGTGACATCACCTTTGGGTTTTACCCTTTTAACCGCACCCAGAGACTCCTGACAAGTCTGTCTCCTGTGTCCATCTCCGCCTCAGGCCAAGTGTTTGCATTTTTCATAGATAAGGAAACTCCTCCTCTCTTTTTCCCTGCCAATCCTTCCCAAGCAAGCTGTACCCTTCTGTGCCAAAATTCCAGTCGTGTGTTACCCCACCAAGTCCCTGTGATACCAATTTCTTCCTGCTTATTACCCATAGTTCTATAGCAGCGTCTAAGACACAGATTAGATTTTGCTTCCCAGTGGGCCCGCATCCCTCCTTTATCTCTGCTTTTACAGCCTGTGCTCTCTCCCATTTCTGCCCCATCTCCCAGCCATCCATGTTATTCACTTACCTGTGGGCTTTGGGCACCTGCCCCCATCAAACCTAGTTTACAGCCTCCTCACTAGGTTAGCCAGTCTGCATCCAAATACTCTTCTCTTCCTCACCAGGTGAACCCCAGCCCTGCTGAGCAGCCCTTCCTGCAACAGCATCCCATGGTCAAGGAAACCGAAGCCCCCTGCCCACGGAGCTGTAGCTTTCTGTGCCCAGGGAGCCAGAACCCGCCAGGGTGGGAAGGCTGGAGGGAAATGGGGAATGGCTGCACTTTGGGAGTCAAAAGTGTTGTCTGGGAACATAAAGAACTGTTTTAAAGCAACTTTAGAGAAGGGTGCCATGGCTTAGGTGGCTAAAGCACCTGCCTCATACACAGGAGATTCTGGGTTCAACTCCCAGTGGTACCTTGTTGTACCCTTTGCTCACATTTTCCTCTGTCCTTCTGGGACACAGAAGAGGCCTCCCCTGGCCACCCATGAAGCTGCTGGTTCAGGAAAAGGCTAATTGGAGAGGGGTATTGGGAAGAAGGAAGCCACGCGCCTGGAGCTGGTGCAGAGGCTGCTGTGACTGGCACTGGCAAGGCAGGGCTCTGACTGCAATTGCTGGGGCAGGAGAGCCAGCACCACATGCCCCTGTGATTCCCTGAGGGTATAGACACACAGGAGCTATGAGTAATAAGCAGGAAGAAGTTGGTATCATAGGGATTTGGTAGGATAATACACTTTATTGGAATTTTGGCACAGAAGGGTACAGCTTGCTCAGGAAGGATTGGCAGGGAAAAAGGGAGGAGGCGTTTCCTTATCTATGAAACATGCGAACACTTGGCCTGAGGTGGAGATGGACACAGGAAACAGACTTGTCGGGAGTCTCTGGGTTAGGTTAACGGGGTGAAACCTAAGGGTGATGTCACACTAAGCATCTATTAGAGACACTTCCTCAGGCAGAAGAGGTGGGTGAGGCTTTTTAAACAATTAACAGAATCATCCAAAGGGCAGCTGGTTTCACACACACTCAGCCTCAGCCACAGCTGGGAGGCAGTTTGCAGTGAGCTGAAAAGAAACAGAAGAGGGGAAACTGGAGCCTGGCAGAACCAAGTCTTGGGATTCTTCTGTGTGAAGATGTGCTAAGCAGCTGGCAGCCAAGCTCCCAAGTGCTGGTCTGTTCCTGCCCTCCCCAAGCAGACCAATCCCCTCCTCTGGGTGTTACAGGCTGGACTTGACCTGCCTGACTTTTAGCCAGGGAACTGCTCCCTGTGAGGAAAATGTGACACCCCCTGCACTGCAGAAACCAGCCCATTGGAAGATGGAAGGATGCCCTGGAAGCACTTAGCCCGCTGGCTGGCTTTTCTGTGAACAAGGAGAACAAATATTGACAACTGGAGAATGTGGGTATCGATCCCACTGCCTCTCACATGCAAAGGGAGCACTCTACCACTTGAGCTAATTCCCCTGTATGTGAATAGCTTCCCTGCCCCACCCACCTTGTTCCGGAGCCCACAACATCCCTTCTGTTAAACCCTCATGTAAAATTCAGCAAATATCCAGAGAAGTTGCGGTTCCCCTTTACAAGACTCTGCACAGCTCAGTTCCAATCAGCTGGTCTTCCCTAGAGCCCGGAACATTGACTGCGGCAGCATCGCTTTTACGCCTAGTGTAGACAGGGCCTTAGAGTGTCACTAAACCAGCCCCGGGACACATTCCTTGCTAGGACCAGTCACAGTCTGGGGTCAGTGAGGGTCCGTCCTACCTGAGATGTGTGTTACACAAAAGCCTCCTGTTCCCTGCCCAGTTCCCAACACTGGCTGCAGACACAGCGATATTTGGTGCCTTGGCTGCTGTCCCTGCCGGCAGGGAGCTGTCCCGCACCTGCAGTTCATCCACCTTCCCAAGAGGCAGCAGCACCGTGAGGGGGAGAAGCGCTGTGGGCGAGGGGTGTTCAAGCCGGGGTATTTCCCTGCATGTGTAAAAACCATCACTGCCGACCCAGGCTGGGCCAATACACTGGCATCCGTCATGTCTGGAGCATCCGCCAGGGAAAAACTAAAACTGTATCAGGAGATAAAGGATCAGGGTCCCTCCTAGAAGGAGCTATAGGGCTTGGGGTCCCTCCACCCCTCCCCAATAGGAAATATAGTATCAGGGGTCCCTCCACTTCTCCCCACCAGGAGCTATGGGGCCCTGATATCTGACGTTATACTGTAGATTTACTTGCGCAAGAACACACATACAGTGTAGAGAGCGGGCAAGCTTTTGTGTAAGAAGGGCTGTTCTTGCACAAGAACCTGCCAGTGTAGACATAGACTAGGTGTAAAGTAAAGCCTTCTTCCGCAGCCAGACTGAATAGCAATTAGCTATAAAGTCTGGAGTTACATGCTCACATTCCATCTAAATGACATTTAAATAGTGTCACACCAGGCTGTGAGAAGGGGGGGTCTTATCCTAGTGGCACTCACTGTCACCACGCAAAAAACAGATCTCAAGGTGGGTAGAGAAAACTTAATTAAAAACATTTTGTCTGGCAAAAGGCTACTTACCAGTAGTTGTGGTTGTGCAATGGGCATTCTATGATTCTTGTCCTCACTTTCCTATTGTTTGTCTGTGTGATATCTGTCCGGTTTATATCTGTTTGCTGTATAATTGATTTTGCGAGGAGTAAATCAACAAAGGGGGTGGGGTATGATTGGTTAGGTAATTCTGTTACAGTATGTTATGACTGGATAGTGAAATTATACTAAAATAATTGGTTAAGGTAGAACTAAGCGGTACTTGAATTTCTCTTTTTAAACTGGGGTCCAAGAAGGAGACCAGCAAGAAGAAGGAAAAGGGGAGAAGAGAAAAGGAAGGAGAAGGGAAAGGAAGACCAAGAAGGAGGAGAGAAGACCTTGAAGCAGAACTCACCTCCAAGGCAGCCTAAGAGCAGAATAGCCAGGACTCCTTTGCATGACTGTTGAAATGGTTTTCTGTGTGAATCCTATGGCAGGTGATGTTAGGCCTGCGCACTGGGATTATTTACCAGTTTCCCGGGCTTGTTTTTGCCCACAGCTGTGATGGCCGAGTGGTTAAGGTGTTGGACTTGAAATCCAATAGGGGTTCCCTGCGCAGGTTCAAATCCTGCTCACAGCGAGGCCTGTGTTTTGCCCACACCTCTTCCTCGGGCAACAAGGGCTTCTGTGAGTTACCAGCAGTGGGGCTGTTACTATTGGCATCAGGGCTGGATTAAGAGGTGGGCAAGTGGGGCAACTGCCTGGGGTGCCTGATGGCAGCTGTAAGGGGTGTGCAGCACCCCTTATAGCTGTCATCAGGCACTGCGCACCCGGCTCCCAGCAGACTGCGGCCTCCCCGGGGCTGCGGCTGCATTAACCTCCACAGCGCCTGTCAGCAGTGCCCTTCCCCATGCAGCTGTGGGGCCCTGCACGGCCTGCCCCAGGTAACCCTGGGCTGCGCGCCAGCGGCGGTGGCTGGGCCAGGCTGGGCAGCACAAGGGCATCCTCCCACCACAAGCTCCGCGCACCGAGGGGGTGGGGCTGTACATGCACTGTGCACCCAGGGTGGAGCCGCACATGCGACGCGCGCCCGGGGGCGGGACCGCGCATGCACCATGAGCCCGGGGGCAGCGCCACATGCCCTGGGTGCTAGAATGGCTCAGGCCGGCCCTGGTCACCATCTAACTAATTGCACCATTAGGCCATGTCTTCACTTAGGTGGAGATTTCTGCTGCAATCCATCTCCCAGAGTTTGATTTAGCGAGTCTAGCTAAGACTTTCTAAATCAAATCCAGAGGGTACCTGTACCGGTACACACTGCTCCTGCTCTTTGCTACCATCCTACTTCCACTGTGAGTGCACCACCAAACTCAACTGAAGGTAAAACCAACTCCAGATACGTGTTGGGATATGGTGGAAAGAAAAGACACATTGGCCTCGCCACAAGACACCACTGGGAGTTGAATCCAGGGTCTTCTGATTAGAAGACAAGCGCTTTAGCCAACTAAGCCACAGTGCCCAGCTTCAAAGCAACATTCAAACTGTTCTACTTTATGGTTCCAGAGAGCATGTTCACATTCCAAAGTGCAGCCATCCACCGTTCCCCTCCAGCTCTTGCCGTGTCTTGATGTCTGCGCAGCCCAAGACATTTAATTGGTAGCTGGTACCCAAAACCATTTTGTCAATTGTAGCATCGGGCTCTGAGGGGACAGACCCAAGGCAGCCACCTCGTCCTAAGGCCGGGCCTGCAGCCAGGGGAAGGAAAAGAATCTCTCCTTTCATCTGGAGTTGAATCAGCAACCTAAGGACACTTGCCGAGCACCTTCTAGAGTCCTCTGCTCTGCCAGCTGAGCTATGGAAGGGTGTTTAGGGCAGGCTGCTTTGCCCAGGTTGGCCACTCCCTGAGTGCCAGGGCAAGAGCCCCCCAAAGGGGACAGCCTCCCAGGGGAGGGGCAGGAGAACCCAGCAGCACAGGGGTGTCACAGGTGCTTCACACGCAAAGGGAACCTTGAGTGAAAAGAGACAGAAATGCCGCGTCTTGCTCTCTGCAGCTCCCCTTGCTGCCCTGGCAGGCGCTGCCCCTTCTCCCACTGGCCTGGGCCTGGCATCCCTCCCCCACCCGGCACCACAGAAAGCCCCTTGGCATGAACCTGGGCAAGCTAGTGGCCTCAAGCTTGCCACCGCTGAGGGGCTTGTGCATTGGCCTCCACTGCCCTTGGTGCCGGCTCTCCCGGCTGCCCCCTGTGCGCTGCTGGCCAAAGGAGGCAGCAAGGCAGGAGACGGGGGGAAGGAAGAAGTCCTGATGAGGCCGACACCTCAGGCTTAAGCCTCCAGCCCCGGCACAAAACCTTCAGCTGGGCCCGTGTTGCTCCCTCCTGCCCCCACACACGTTCACAGAAGGAAATGTGCCCCATGTTCCATCCCTGCGCCAGGCCTGGGCAGACAGGCTGAGCCCCTCGAGCAGCCCACAGGGCCCGTGAGGGATGGACTGAGAACAGGGCCCCACTGACACACCCCCATCCTGCCCTCTTCTGCAAAAATGGCAGCTCATTAGGTATGCAAATGAGGCTCCATGAGAGTCCACCTTAGCCTCATTTGCATATTTCTGGTGCAAGAAGCTGGGAGTGTAGACATAGCCTAGGTGAAGGTGTGTGTGTGTGGGGGGGGGGTACTTTCCCCACCAGGCCTTTGTCCCTTGGAATCCCTGGGGACATTGGGTTTTGTCTTGTTTGGTTTCCCTTTTCCCTGCTTCCCTCCTCACTGGCGGGGAGGGAGCGGCTCTCTCACCCTTTCAGTGGGAAGCCCTGGCACAGAGAGGGGACGGACAGATGCTCTGAGAGTGAGTTCCTGGGGTATTTGGGGAGAGAACTTGCACGCTTCTGCCATTTTGCTTATTAGCAGAATGGCTGAGTGGTTAAGGCATTAGACTTAAGATCCAGTGGAGATTTGGCTGCACAGGTTCAAACCCTGCTCCTGGTAGTGTCTTGTTTCGGAGAGACATCGATCTGGATGGTGTTTAGTCCTGCTGCGAGGCCTGGGACAGGCCTTCATCTCCAAAGGTCCCTTTGGCTGTGTCTGCAGTGGTGGCTTCTTGTGCAAGAACACATCCACCCTGCCATGTGCAAGCCATGCTTTTGCGCAAGAGCATCCATTGGAGTATGGACACTTTCTTGTTCAAGAAAGCTCTGATGGCCATTTTAGCCATAGGGCTTTCTTGCACAAGAAACACCTGTCCTGTGTCCACACTGCCCTCTTACGCAAGAGCTCTTGTGCAAGAGGACTTACACCTGTTAGAAAAGAGCATAGCTCTTGCACAAGAACCCCTCTCTTACCATGCTTTACTGTAAAACTTCTTGCGCAACAGTGAGTGGGCGGTGTGGCCCTTCTTGCACAATAATCTGCCAGTGTAGACACAGCCCACCAGTGTAGACATAGCCTGCCAGTTCCAGTCCCAGTTCTGATTGGCTGAGCTGGGAGGAAGTCACAGGGAGGAGACTCAGGACTTTGTTGTTCTCCTTAAGTCCCAGCAAATGAGCCAGAACCAATCATCTGCTGGGGGAATTGTTCTGCTTCTCGCCATTGGTTGTCCCTGAGCAGCTCCTGAGTCTCTCTGTGTCCTGGTGCTTCTAACCCACTGGCTGAGCCATCCCTAGGCAGGGCTCTGGGGCTGTAGCTCCTTTGAGACACTTTATTCTGATCCGTCAGGGTGTGAAACTCCAGACTGAGGGGGAGTTTCAGCATCAGGCTTCTGGGTCCTGTTCTTCAATCCCCACCCCACTCAGTCGCCCACCCCCAGCCTCTTCCAGAACAGCCTGCCCCTCCTCTCCCCACAGAGCTTCTACAGGGGCCCGCTGTCCCAGGGAGAATGGGAAGCCCCTACCCAGGCACCCACCCACCCTGCTGCTGCTCCCACCAGAGCAGATGATTCACCAGGCACAAGTAAGTGTCTCTGTCCTCCCTGACCTTGGCTGCTGGGTTTCCCTCCTGTTTAGCTGCCTGGCCCCAGGTAAGGTCACATGAGACTTCTCATATCACCGCCCTCAGCACGGAGCCCTGGGCAGCCACCCTGCTCGCTCAGGTCTCAGGCTGGCAGGGCCTGCAGAGATACTGGGTTTCAATGACAAGGTGTTGGTGCAGTTATTAAAAGGATTCTTCCTTGGCAGGGTCATTGTGCTTGTGGATTGGCTAGTTTTTGGATGACTGGGTGCTTGCACATGCAACTGGGCTTTAGCAAAGCAGAATGATGCAAGTTGTGAGTAACCCAGCGCTTCTGGAAATGGGAGTGGAGTAAAAAGTACAATATTGTCTAAAAAAACCCAACTTGATTAAAAGTCAAAGTGTGACAAAAACAAATTACTTGAGTAAAGTACAAATACCCCCAAAAAGTCTTGAGTACTGTAATCAAGTATTTCTACTTAGTTACTTTCCACCTCTGCCCGGCAGGCAGAGGTTCCTGGACCCAGCTGGTCGGCAGATCGGCAGTTTGTTACCACTGACTTAAAGGAGCCCCAGGAACTGCAGTTTCAGGAAGAAACAGCAAGAGATTTTGATTGGCTGCCAGGTGCTCCACATGCTAATCAGGAGGCATATTGCTGTAAACAGGGACACGAAGCATATTCTAATATGCAGATTTCTAAATCTGATGGAGTGTGTTTGAATGGGACAAGTACTTTGCTGAGATTATTTCTGTTCTTTAGTTTTCTAAGTGTTGTGTGAAAACATTCCTCATGAGGAGAAAGTGAATGCACATGAGTGTGGGTGTGTAGTGAGCAGTGCCCTGTTAAGATTGTGCTTTCTGGGATCATTTCTCTAGTGAGTAACTAGAGAAATGTAGTTGAAAGTGGTTGGTTTTGTTAACCGTGAGTGATAGTTTTCTTTTCTGAGTATGAAGCAAGCAGACAGTACTGCTTTAATGTCATTGTTGTTTGCTATTGATGATTGTTCCTTTTTTCCTGAGGGGGAGTTGGAGGAAGGAAGCAGAGGCTGAGTGGTTGGCTACTATCAAAAAATTCAAAATTAGTTTTGAAGTAAAGAAGAGCAGGGATTTCACTTTATCATCCTGTCCTGGCTTTTCTTGAATTCCTGGTTTTACTTGTACAGTAAAACTCCAGTGGTCTGGCATCCAATGGTCCGGCACTCCTGATGGTCCAGTACCATCTGGAACCCGGAAGTGCTCTGGGCAGCCGGACAATTAGAGCTGCTCTGCCCCCAGCTTCCCTGATTCAGCTGCTGGTCAGTTTCAGCAGCGGCTGACTCCGGGGATGCCAGGGGCAGAGCAGCTGGGATGCTGCCCAGTTGGTCCCGTAGAGCCACCCCTCGGCACTGCAGGACGAACCCGGCAGCACCCTAGCTGCTCTGCCCCGGGCTTCCTGGAGTTAGCCACTGGTCAGTTTCAGCAGCGGCTGACTTGGGGACGCCTGGGGCAGAGCAGCTGGGGTGCTGCCGGGTTGGTCCCACAGCGCCAAGGGGCGCATCCCCCCCACTCCACCCCAGACCCCTCATAGCCCCCCCTTCCGACAGTCCGGCATAGCTGATAATCCGGCACCCCCTGGGTCCTAAAGGTGCCGGATTATCGGAAGTTTACTGTATTACTCTGGTCCTGATCCTGGGCTGTGTCTACATTGGTGCGATCTTGCGCAAAAGCGTCTACTTTTGCGCCAAAACTTGCTGCCTGTCTACACTGGCCGTGAGTTCTTGCGCAAGAACACTGACGTTCTAATGTGTGAAATCAGGGCTTCTTGCGCAAGAACTATGATGCTCCCGCTCAGGAATAAGCCCTCGGCTACGTCTACACTGGCATGATTTTGCGCAAATACTTTTAACGCAAGAGTTTTTACGTTAAAGCATTTGCACAAGAGAGCGTCTACACTGGCATGTGCTTTTGCGCAAAAGCATCCGTGCCAGTGTAGACGCTCTCTTGCGCAAGAAAGCTCCGATGGCCATTTTAACCATAGGGGTTTCTTGCGCAAGAAATTGACGTTGCCTGTTGCGCAAGAGAGCTTATCCCTGAGTGGGAGCGTCAGAGTATTTGCACAAGAAGCACTGATTTCATACATTAGAACGTCAGTGTTCTTGCGCAAGTACTCACAGCCAGCGTAGACAGGTGGCAAGATTTTGCGCAAAAGCGGCCGCTTTTGCGCAAAATCTTGCCAATGTAGACGTAGCCTATGTGAAGAAGAACTTTCTTTTATTAGTTTAAAATCTGCTACCCATTAATTCATGGGAGTTGGGCTCATCCCAGGTACAGGCCGGGCAGCAGGAGCTGCGCTTACCTGGGCACCAAGGGGAGCGGCAATAAAAGCCTGACTTTGAACCAGGGATCTTTTGCATGTTAGATAAACATGATAACCACTACACCGCAGAAACACACTTAGCCTGGTCTTGTGCTATAGTTAAACTTCGACAAATATTCTGTTACTAACTCTTTGGACAAGGCCTCGGGGGAAGAGGCCGAGCAAGAGCAGGGAACAAGCCCCCCCCCACACACACACATACATGCTACTTCTTTAGACCTTAGCTCCCAACACTGGGGGGGTGGGTGCATATGCCTGGGGAGGGGTGACCCTCATCACATCCCCAGCATTTCCCCCCTGCATGGATGGACCTTTGGGGGCAGGCCCAGACTCCCCAGCCTGTCACCGACCTTCTGTCACACTGCAGGGTGGAGCAGCCCCCAGGGGTAGGGTTGAGCTATGGGGTGCTGGGTGAGGGGCAGGGGCTGTGGGAGCTGAGAGTTTGCCTGAGACCCAGCGTGAGGCACCATCCCAGGCATTTCTCTAACAGGAGCAGAAGGGGATTGACCGGGGGTGGGGGTGGATTATCTCAGGCTTTATGTAGCTTGTTCCTCTGGTGACGGGTGTGGCCAAAACACAGGCCTCCCTGCAAGCAGGATGTGAACCTGCACAGGGAAACCCTATGGGGGTGTTAGCCCAATACCTGGGCCACTTGGCCATCACAGCTGGAAGCTCAACAGTGCCCCAGGGCCAGGGAAACTGGTCAATAATCCCAGTGCCCAGCCCTGACAGTACCTGCCACAGAGAATTCACACAGCAAACCTGGCTCCCAGAGCACAGGGGGAGATTGGGGGCTCATTGCTGGGCCATGGGGTGAAGCATCAAACCAGCCCCCTCCTGTGGGGCCTGTGAGTGTTGCTGCCCCTGCTGTACAGACAGGGCCATGGAGACAGGGAGACATTCACTGAACAGGCCAAGGTCACCCAGCGAGTTAGAGCCCAGCTCTGCCCCAAGTTCCCTGCCCCACCCACCAACGTGCTGACTCCCTGGCTGCCAGGGGGCTGTTTGCATTGGCCTCTCGTCTCTGTAGCCAGGGCTCAGCCAGGACTGAGACTGGCACATTCCAGCCAGGGGCTGCCCAGGAGCAACAGCCCGGCAGCTCCAGGGGCATGTCCAGGGGTGGGCCGGGCTGCAATGAGATCAGCGGCCAGGCCTCCACCAGCCCAGAGTGACTGGGATGCAGGGAGATGGCCCTGCACCGACCAGGGACCAGAGTGACCAGGTGCCCCGTTTGGAACCAGGGCCCACAGTGCGCAGGGAGAGGGGGTGGGGATTCTGGGGGTGGTCCAGGGGCAGGGAGTGGGGATGGAAGTGGGATTCCCATGGGTAGGAGGCAAGGGGCTGGGGGCTGGAGAGGAAGCAGGGGCCAGGGGTGGTGGTCACAGGGCCAAGAGCATGGCAGGATGGGTAGCAGGCTGGGGTCCCAAAGGGGCAGTCAGGGACCTTGGCATAGAGGGGTTCAGTAGGACTTGGGGATCCTAGGGGGCAGTGCGGGTGTGTGTTCAGGGGGGTTGGATAGAGGGTGGGGCCCCAGGGAGACAGGGGGAGGGACCAGGCCACACCTGGCTCTTTGGGGAGGGGAACAGCCTCCCCACCCTGCCTCCCCTACCCAGCTCTCCGTAATGAGGGAGGAGCAGGAGGTGGGATGGAGAGGGAGGCAGTAGAGGGTGGGACAGGGAAGGATGCAGTGAGGGGGTGGGGTAGGAGGTGAGTTGGGGAGGGATGCAGTAGGTAGGATGGGGCAGGAGGTGGGAATGGGAGGGACGCAGTGAGGGGGTGGGGTGCTGTGAGGGTGGTGGGGTCCAAGGGGGTGGGAAGGGGATGAGCCTTCTGAACACTTACGTTTGCTATTTCAGGGATTGGCAAACTTTTAGTCCCAAGGGGCTGGGACCAAAATTGGTTGGGGGGGGAGGGAACTGGGAGGGCTGTCTCCCCAAGAGTATGGCCTGGTACCCCCTCCCTCCCCCGCCTAGGTCCCCCCCACCCCAACTCCCCCCATCCCCCCTCCCTTCCCCAACTGCACCACCAGAGCACAGGGCGGCGGGGACACCACACTAGCCAGGCTCTAGGGGAACTGGGTGTGGGGAGGGGGCAGAAGGGGAGGGACCGGGGGTGCCTCCCTGGAGAGCCTGGTCAGTGGTCAGCTCTGCTCCCTGCACTGCCCAGGAGTGGTTCCTGCCCTGCCCTGGCCCAGCTAATGGGGCTGCACCTGCGGGCGGGGGATGGGGCACACATTCCCCCCCCTGCCCCCCCCCCCCCCTGCCCAATGCTAAGAGCTGAACATGCCGGCTCAGGGGCTTCCTCACAGGATGCACAGGGGCTGGCAGGGAGCCTGTGGAGCCAAAAACCAGACGTTCAACAGCCTGGCGCCTCCAGGAGCCCGTTGGGCCAAGGGGTTTGAGTCCCAAACCGGACACCTGCCTCCCTCCCCATCCCATCACAGCACCCTCCCCACCCCGCAGAACTCCTACCCCCCAGCTAGGGAGACCCTGCCTCAGTTCCCCCACCTGGCAGAGACAGGAGGGGATGAGGATCCCACACCCCAGGGGCTAACCTGGGGGCTGAAAGCTCTGAGGTGGGCCCCACCCCCTCCTCTGCCCACTCCGGGTGCATGAGGCCCCAGCCTGGCTCCTTGGCCCAGGGGGCAGCGAGGGTGCCTGGGCCGCCTGGCCCCAGGAGAGGGGTTCCTAGGCCGAGCTCAGCACCTGCCTGCAGTGGGGAATTAGGCACCAAACTCCATGAGAGCCGGGGCTTAGGCCACACGCTCTGTGGGGGGCTCCCATTGGCTGGCTCCGGCGGCTCCCTGCTCGCACGCTGGCGTGTGTGGGGCCCATTCTGAGGGGGCGTCTCTCCCCTTTCCTTGCCCAGGGAGCCCACGGGCCCAGCTCAGGCTGGGTGGGTCCCGGCGCGTCCTGTGACTGGGCAGGCGCTGGTCAGCAAGGTGCCTGGCGATTGGTCTCAGCACCTCAGGGCCGGTGAATGTGGCCACCAGGCCTTTCCTCCTGGCTGCGCACGGGGGTTTATTTCCCTTCTGCAGCCTCAGGGGAGTCTGGCACTGGCACGACTCTGGCGCAGACACAGCAAGGGGAAGGCGGGCAGGACCGTGACTGAAATAAGAGCAGCGGGCAGGGGGCTCAGGTGTGGGGCCAGCACACAGACACTTTGTGCTGCGGGGGTGTCAGTGGGGGTAGCCCTGGCAACGGGGCGGGTTGGTGTGAGGAGCAAGGGGAGATATTCTGCCCAAGAGCCTGTGTTGGGAAGGGATTCGTCAGCCCGTCCAGCGCTGTGACATGGCTCCCTGTGACAGTCAGTGTGCTGTGTGTGTTGCACGGCTGCTCACCACAGACATGAAGGGCCCATGTGACACTTCCCGGCCCAGTGCCAGTTCATGCCCAGGCCCAGACCTCCCCGAGCACTGGCACAAGCCGGACTGGCAGCCAGCTGGCTCCCCTGGGTGCCTGTGTGGTTAAAACAGGCATTGGACTGGCAGAGACGGGGCAAGGGGCTGGACTCTGGGAAATGCCGGGGGGTTGCTGCGGGTGCTGACCCCCAGGAACTGGCTGTGCCTGTGATGCTGGGGGAGGGTTCGGTGTTTCTCAGGGACTGGCCGAGGGTTTGTTGTGACACAGCCCAAGGCCAGGAGAGGGGCAGAGCCAAGTGTGAGACCCTGGTGTGTCCGGGGGGGCATCTCCTGTCTGGCACAGGAAGCTCCAGACACCAGACAAGCCACAGTGGAGCATTGTGACCTAAACGTGCCCCTCCTCGTTGGCCTTGAGCTGCCCCTACCCTCCACGTGGCCTTGAAGGAGGGAAGGCACCGGGCCCCAAAACTTCCCTGTGGGTGGGGAGGGGGGGGTCGGGGGGGAGGTTGGAATGAGGACTCTGGGGGAGGGAAGGACAACCCAGGGCAGAAAGAACTTTCTCCCAGATGCTGGGGGTGGGGCAGGGAGGGAGGGGGTCGGGGGTGGGGGGAGGGTTGGGCACAAACTGAGGAATCTGCAGCTGGTGGGCTGGTGCCACAGGACACACCGAGCTGGCTCACCAGAGGCGCCTCTATTCCCTGGGCCAGGCAGGAGCGAGAGGTAGGTAGGGTGTGTGTGTGTGTGTGTGTCTGTCTGTCTGTCTGTCTATCTGTCTGCTGCATTAGCTCTGTGAGTAACTCTCATCCCCTTCTCTGGGCCAGTTTGTGACGGTGCCAGAGGACTGGCTGCAGGCGCTGGGTTTGCTTTCAGCCAGGAGGTGCCAGTGACTTGGGGCAAACGCTCCTTTGGGTCAGGCAGAAACCAGAGTGTTGTGGGGTTTGGGGAGGGAGCAGGCTGTCTGCCACTCAAGCTGTCCTGCCAGGGCACAGTCCCCTCAAATTTGTTTCCATCTATATGTAGAATAAATGTCATTCTGTGCACCAAGGCAGGCGCAGATGTGCACCACCCATAGAAACACAGGCTGCCGGCTGTGGGGGCTCTGCTAATCAGCTGGGCAGCACCTGAATCTCTCCTGAGTGGCTGCCCAAGTGCTCAGCTTACAGAGAACACTGGTGGGGGGGCCCACAAGCAGCCCCAGCCCATGTCCCCACCCCCACCCAGGGCAGGTGGAGAGTCTGAGGTTCTTACCCCATTAACATCACAGTAAGAGCTGTCTGGGCAGCTTTCCCAGGCAGGTGAGTCTGTGACGGCCCCCAGCTGCATTGGCACCCCAGAGCTTCTCCTCCCTGGCCAGGGCTCCAGCTTCTGGCCAGGGTGGGGGCAGAGCCCAGGGAGAATGGGGAGGAGCTGGGGGGTTGGGGAGAAAGAGGCCAGGCCAGACCTGCCCACATTCAACAGTGGGAGAGGCCCTTGACCTCCTGTTCTGGCACCCCCGAGGGGGATGGGCAAAGGTCCTGGTCACTCATTGTGACAGGCATATCCCGTATCCATGGCAACATTGCACCCCTGCCCTAGGGGCTGGTGACAGGGGGAGGGGGGGAGCAGAGTGGGGCAGCAGCACATGGGGCTGGGAATGTCCCAGCCACCAGCACCGACCAGCCCTAGAGGAAAGACTGGAGAAAGGCAGGAGGGGAAACTGACAGACACCCCCCATCCCAGCCTGTACCCCTGGGCCAGTCAGTGGGGAGAGGAGCCCCACTGGGGCGGAATGTCGGGGGGGTTGTAGGGTGGGGACCGGCAGAAGCAGCAAAGGGGGGGGGCAGGTGTGATACCAGCTCCCAGCAGCACCCCAGAAGCAGGGAGTCCTGGGGGGAAGGGGGGCAGAGGAACTGGGAGGGGCGGTTCCTACAGCCCAGGGGCGGGTTAATCCGAATCCACAAGAACTCAGAGGAGCTGGAGCCATCGCCCCGCAGCTCCATGGCCCGCGGGGGGGGGGGGGGGGGGGAGCAGCCCGGCAGCCAGGGACACACTGGGACAAAGAGCCCAAGAGATGGGCTCAGGCTTCCTGCTCCCGCAACAGGCCGCGGGCAGGGACTTGCGGGCGCTGGATTCGAGCCGGAGCGCCCCTCGCTCCTTGACAGCGCTTACCCCCCTCCCCCCGGCCCGCGGGGAGAAGGGGAACCGGCGGGGGGGGGGGGGGCGAGTTAAAAGGGGGTGGGGCTGTGAGAGCCAGGGGTCAGTGAGGGGGGAGCAGGGATGTAGGGGAGGGGCTGTGGGGCGCTGGAGGGACTGCGGCCGGAGGAGGGGTGAGCCAGGAAAGCACCGCACCCCTCCCCCATCCCAGAGCCTGCCCCCCGCCCCTGCCTCAATCTGCACCCCCAGCCCCTCCCACACCGCCTCCCAGGGCTCCACCCCGCCCCCTCCCGCGCCCAAACCCCTCCCAGAGGTCGCCCCCTGCACCCCGATCTCCTAACCCCGCCCACCCCAGCGGGCTGCGGGACGGCTGCAGGGGCAGCACCACGGGGCGGGGCCACACGCCCGGTTTGCAGGGGCTGCTCCGGGGTCCCTCTGCAGAAATGGTGCCCGCGGGCTGTGACCACCGGGCCGGACACACTCCGGGCAGAGGGGCACGTGGCTTCTTGCCGGAGACTTTCCCCGGGGTCACTGCGGCCTCGCGGCGCCCCCAGGGGCAGCTGCAATGTCCCGCCCGCCGGCCCGCAGCCACCCCCGGCTGATCCCGGCCCGGGGCGGGGCCGCTGGAAATTGCAGCCCGGGAGAGTCTGGGGAGAAACGTCCCGCCAGGGCTCTGCCCCCGATTTCACCCCCAGCCCCGGGTCCCTGTGGCCGCGGACAGTGTCCCCCTCCCCCCGCCGGGACCCACGTGTGCAGGGACCCTCCTACAGATCCCCGCCCCCCCGCGCTGCTCTGCAACCAGCCAATGGGGCAGCGGGGGCGGGGCCTGGCCCTGGCCCTCTGCGGCTCTGGCCGGCAGGTGGGTCTCTTGGGCGTCCGGCAGGTCCCGCCGCAGCAGCAGCAGCAGGTGAGCGCCCCCCCCCCGCCCTTTGCACGGAGCAAGAGCCACGCGGGGTCCTTGGATCTCAAGGGCAGCGCCCCGCGGCGCCAGCTGGGCTGGGAATCAGCTGATCCCGGTGCCGGGGGCTCTGCCTGTTACACTGGGCCAGAGCCACGTGGGCTGCAGCCCCGCCCCCTTCGGCTCCACGCGGTAAGTAGCCAAGTAACCAGGGCTCTTTCAGATTTCGCGCCTCAGAACGTGCGGCGCATGCGCATGCTGCGGGCTCCGCCCTGCGGTCTTTAGCAGGGGGGTGGGCGGGGCCTGAGCAGGGACAGGGGTGACTGATGGGGGCGGACGAGCTGAAAAACCGGCCAGGACGAGAAGGAATGGAGGGAGGGGTCAGACCGCGCGTGCGCAGCGCGTCAGTCACTCCGGTCCGAGGCAAGCGCCAGGGTTTAGCTCAGACCGGGAGCTGCCTGGCCACTGCCCCGCTTGCGCTCAGCTGCTACCGCCTGGCCGGGGCGGCTCTTCCCGGCCGGGGGGGACGGGGCGGGGGGAAGGTTTTAGCTGCAGGCCCTGCAGACCCACCGTGGCCGGGCCTGGCTCTAGGGCCGGAGAATCCCTGTTCGGCGCCTGCTCTGAGCGGCCTGGTTCGCGCTGGCAGGCAGGGGCCGGGAACTTGCGGCCCGCGGGCCGGACATGGCCCCGCCCCGCCTGGAACTGGCCCCTGAAGCTCAGGGAACCCTCCTATTTTGGGGAGGCTGCCCTGGCTTTCTAGCCCTCCCCCGTTACTCCCTGGGGTCTGGCCGCTCAAAATCTATTAGGCTGGACACCCCCATCATGCTCCCTGGTGTGTGGTGAATGTGGGGCGTTAGGGGCCATGTCAGTGTGTGTGGGGAGGGGAGGGGGGGTACAATTTTTTCCCTTCCCACTTGGATGCCTGTGCGCAGCCACTGACCTGAAAAAGGTTTCTTCCTCTCCCCTCCCCCCCACTTAGTTTGTGCAGGGAAGTTGATACATGAAATTGCAGGGGAGGCAAAGTCTGTGCAGGGGCCAAACTCACCGAGTGAGTGGAGAGATCCCACAACTGGCTGCGGGGCCAAAGGGCAAAATTGGGACAGGCAGCAGGGGTAAGAACAGGATCTGGGCCCTGCCAGGAAATAAAAAATACCCTAGTCTGTGGGGGGGAGACATTTGCAATGTTAGTAAAAATATGGGAGAGGGGACAGATGATTTCCCCCCCGCCAGGATGGGGGGTGGCAGTGCCCACTTCCCAGGGCTGTGTGGGTGTCCAGTGCCTGGACAAGGTGCCTCTTCCCTACCTGAGAGGTGGGCGCTGCCCAAGGGGTGAGATTCAGTGGCTGCGGGCTACCTGGCAGAGCTGTTGTTTTGCCTACTGCCCAGCACTCTAGTTAGGGAGTAGACGTCCCATGCTAAAGGGATAGGGCTGGATTAAAGCTCGGCTGCAGGGTTCTGGCTTGTTCTTCAAAAATAAATTGTCCTGTATTTTCTGTCTCCCTCCCTTCAGCGCTGGCAGGTCCTGCTGCTGCCAGATCCCTGCTCCCCTGCTGCCCACCCACCAGCAGGGAGTGGGGGGCTGATGGATGCTCCCCGAGCTGGTCCATCTATGCAGCTTCTGCTGGGTGTACTGACCTAGAACAATTCCTCCTCTCCAGCCCCCTCACACCTCCCCTCTCCTTATGCTATATTGGTGACAGCTTCTCATGTAGACCCATGGGGAGGAGACCTTTGAAGAATTCCACTGAGTGTGAACAATTTCACAGACACCATCAACCTAAGCCTAGGCCCATCCACACAAGAGATCCGCTTCCTGCACACGACAGTACCAATCACTGATGGCAACATGGACAACAGCCTGTACTGGACACCTATTGACTCCTCTTCTTATCTACACTAGCCAATAACCCATCATACAACGGGATTTTTCAGGACTCTCCTCCCTCCCTCCCTCTCTCTCTCTCACCTCCTCTTCCTGCCTCTCTCCATCTCTGTTTTTCTCCTCCCCCTCCTGCCTCTCATTCAGCTGGGCCCCGCCCCCTGGCCATGTATGTCACTGCCCCGCCCCCTTCCCTTCCAGCCATGGCACTCGGCTGGCCCGCAGCGGGGGAACAAGCGGCTGTTTGGGGTCCGTGCTCCCCATGCAGCCGAGTACCACGGTGGGAGGCAAGAGCGCCCCCCAGAGGTGAGTCTGTAATGCTACAGCGTTACAGATTCTCAGACATTGGGCTACTATATATATGATGCCTCCTGCTCCCATCCAGGACACACCACGTGATCCATTGTTTGAAGCCTGGCCCCAAGACCTGATCGGCTCTGTTCCCATCCCATAGACAGACACACCCACCAGATCTTTATCAACCACACTTAACACTGAAACTCCCCCCTGGGGATGGGAGGAAACAGCCTGGCAGAGCCAGATGAGCACCCAGAATTCACCTGTCCCAAGACAGGCCCAACAGGGAAAATAACAGAACCCCACTTTGTCAGAGGTAGCAGCACAGGGCAACAGGCAGCTCCACGAGAGGAGCTACTTTTTAAACTGGCTCCCCTTGCAGACCAACTACTGTCTGGCACTGTGCACTGTGGCCTCTGATACCAAGGCAGCAGCACAGAGTGGCGGGGAGTGAAGCTGGAGTGCAGCAGCTACCTCCCCCCACCTAGGGACTATAGAAATGTCGAGTGACTGATAAGAATTCTTGAGGTTACTTGACTATTCAATTAACGATATTTAACATCCCTAGTCAGCCCAGGGTGCCGTTGGAGGGGGTGGGGGAGGTTTTGCTCTGAGACCCAAATCACTGGTTGCGTGGGGTGAATTCCTTATCGCACAGGGCAGGGTCAGATGTCACGTGACACTAACTCCACCCGCAACCAGCTTCCAGGCATGAGGCTCAGTCACCCGCCAGGACTGGGAGCCTTGTAGCCAGCTGTCTCCCCTCTTCCCTGGCTCTGATGTGAGGGGTGTTAGGAGGGTTTTTCCCTGCTCAGTCAGGGGCCCATCAGTGCCAGGTTTGTTTGTTCCCCGCTTGTGTGCAGTCCCCAACAGACTGTTCTGTGGGTCAGTGCTGCCCCCACCCGGTTCCCACCCCGAGGGAAATTGATGCATGAAATTACAGGGGAGGTAAAGTCTATGCAAGGGCCAAACTGACCGTGGGTGGTGGAGGGGGGAGAGATCACACAGCCTGCTGTGGGGCCAAGAGAGGGACCCAAGGGTGTAATCAGGACAGTCAATGGGATTAAAAACACAATCTGGATGCTGCCAGAACAAGAAATATCCCATTGGGGAGAGTGTTTGTAAAAATACGGGAAGGAGGAAGAGGGCTTGAAAATAATTTAGTACTTGAAAACTCATTACAAAATCCATATTTCTGTAAGCAATTCCCCATCCTGCAAACACTGAAGGACACACTTCAGTTTACTAAGGAGGGTCTGATTTATCTGAAGAATGAGAAAAGGGTTAAGCTACTGGAGATGTACCCCAGGGAGGAGGTTTCAGGCATTTGGGGTGCTGCCTCTCCAAGGATGGCATGGAGCCGCTGGTAATGGGGACAGCTGTCAGCTCCTGCCCCCTGGCCCTTGCTGGCCCGGACATAGCCCAGGCGCAGCTCTTTGACCTTAGTCCGACCTGCTCGAGGGGCTGGATGACCCTGATCGGAGAGCGCCTGGGCCATGCAGCGGAAGATGTCCGCGTTCCGCCAACGGACACGGATGTTGTGAAGGGCCTCTTCCTCTCCCCAGAGATCCAGGAGGGCCTTGATCTCCCCTGGGGACCAGGAAGGGGCATGCCACTTTGTGCCCCTGAGGCCTCCTGTGCTGGGGGTGCAGGTTGTTCCTCCCCTGGAGCGGCCATCCTGGGTGGTCTGGTGGCTGTTGGAGGGAGCAGAGCCACGTGGCAGAGCTGGGTGGCAGGTGGCAAAGGTGCTTCTGCCTCGTGGCCTCTGCAGGCTGCATCTGCCTTTAAGGGGGCTCGGGTTACCAGGAAGTCCGGAGCTGCCTGTGCGTATCGAGTATCCAAGCGGCCACAAAGGCTTTTTTCCGTTTGGATGGCTCTTGCGCAAAATCTCTTGGCTGCCTGTCTACACTGGCCGCTTGCACAGGAACAGTTGCGCAAGAGGGCTTCTTCCTGAGCGGGAGCGTCAGAGTTCTTGCGCAAGAAGCCCTGATTCCATACATTAGAACGTCAGTGTTCTTGCGCAAGAACTCGCGGCCAGTGTAGACAGGCAGCAAGTTTTTGCGCAAAAGCGGCTGCTTTTGCACAAGATCGCACCAATGTAGACACAGCCTGGGTAACTTTTAGAAGATATGGTTTGGGGAAACAGCTTTGTCCCTGGGTAACTGGGTTAAGTGTCACAGACTGCATGTCTGAGAACATCTTCAGATTCCATGAATGTAAGGATCTTATCCTGCATACACTCAGTTCACATGATTAATAATAGCCATGTGAATAGTCATATTAACTTCAATAAATAAAGATATACCTATATTCTAGAACTGGAAGGGAGCTTGAAAGGTCATTGAGTCCAATTCCCTGTTTTTACAGCAGGATCAAGTACCATCCCTGAAAGATTTGCCCCAGACCCCTAAACGGCCCTTTCAAGGATTGAATTCACAACTGTGGGCTTAGCAGGCCAACGCGCGAACCATTGAACTATGCCTCCCCCTGTTAAGTGTGCTTGTGGAGAGGGGTTATAAAATCTCTGTCATGTGAGCGACCCAAGGTCTGTGTGGCAAGTAAATGGATGAAAACTGGGTGGTTTAAATACAGCAGTCTACATTTAGACACCTACATCCATGTTCAGGCAGGAGAATATGCAGCTTGTTAATAGGAAAACCTGGGTGTTCAGAACCAAATCCCATTGTTGCAGGTGCAGTAATGTTGTAACTCAAGCCAGGTACTGAGAGATATTAATACGGATTTGGAATCTAATGTGTGTGTGTTGTTCATGTAATACTTCGGTGCAAATATTTCCCCAAAATGGCAGAGTCTAGCATGAGGGTCAACAGGGAGAGTCTGGGGAGCTTGAGGGGTGTGGAAAGGATTAACACCCCTTCTGAAATGTCTCCAATTCCCCTTCTCCCCTGACAGGCTACAGAACACCCATGTCTGTCTCCAGCTCAGCCCCCGGCCTGCAGAGCCAGGGACAGGAAATGGTCGTGGCGCAGCCGGTGAGCTTCGAGGAGGTGGCTGTGTGTTTCTCTGAGGAGGAATGGGCTCTGCTGGACCCGGGCCAGAGAGCCCTCTACAGGGATGTGATGCAGGAGAATTATGAGGCTGTGAGCTGGCTGGGTAAGGATTCCTGTCCCCTTGGGTATCAGCCCGCACACAGAGTTCCCCCATCCCGATCCCATCTGGCACTCACTGCACTGCCAGTAGCAATGGCTGGTCCATGGGAGCAGGTGCCAAACAGCAGCTGGTGACTTGTTCTGTCTCCTGCCCACCCATTTGGCCTTTTTTATCATCCTCCTCTTGCTGTCCCCTCCCAGCCCTGCCCCTTCATGCCCCATAGTCCCCTGCTCCTTCATATTCCCCTACAGGGCACGGCCCTGCCCATGTGCTGCCCCAGACAGATGTGATTCCAGGTCCCAGGAGAGGGTCGTGTGTGCTCCCTCCTTGCAGACGGGGCTCAGAGGAGAGCACCAGGGTCAGCTCTAGGGATGTAATAGTCTAGTCAATTAACCGATAAGCAAAAGCATATAGGTTAATCATACTATAGAGTACATGCCCCTTCCCCCCACACTTGCCAGTCAATTTTTTAGCAGTCTGGCCAGCAGTCTGGCTCAGTCCTGGCTTGAAACAGGTCTGGGACCTACCCCTGCTGCGTCTCTGCATTTAAAGTATATTAAGAGCCAGGTGGGCAGGCAGCCCAACTCAGTTCTGGCTTGAACCAGGTTCCAGACCTCAGACCTGCCCTAGACAGGGGGTCCTGCCACCCCACACCACTGCCTCTTTGTTGGAGGAAGCAGCACAGGGCAACAGGCAGCTGGTCCACGAGAGGAGCTGCTTTTTAAACTGGCTCCTCTCGCAGACCAGCTCCCGCCTGGCACCCTGCACTGCTGCCTCTGATACCGAGGCAGTAGCCCAGAGTGGCAGGGGGCTCC
Source organism: Pelochelys cantorii (assembly GCA_032595735.1). Lineage (NCBI taxonomy): Eukaryota > Metazoa > Chordata > Testudines > Trionychidae > Pelochelys > Pelochelys cantorii. Next base: position 2,839,597 of record CM064345.1, on the reverse strand, counting down.
TCAGGAGTAAGGCTGGAGTGCACAGGCTACCTCCCTGCCCCTCCCAGGGACTATAGAATAGTCTAGTGACTGATAAGAATTCTTGAGGTTACTCGACTATTCAATTAACCGATATTTAACATCCCTAGTCACCTCTACCAGATACTCAATCATGTGAGATGCAGGGGGGTGTCCCTCTCACCCTTTTGAACCCTGAAGCCTTAAAGATAAAAAGGCTCCAGCTATGCAGTCATTATGCTTAACAGGGCTTTGATGTTCATTTGAACCTTTGTGCTGCTCATTTCTGATGGATTGCCGCTGTGCCCACTTGAATATGAGTTGTTTTACCAGGTGTCCAGTATCCAACATAGGAAAATACGGTCACCCTAATCCTGGTGCTTTTTCACATCGTGCGCCACTTGGGTAGATTTTGCTTCCTGAATGTTCACTACCGGACAGGTGATTAAATGTGAAAGCTCCAAAATAGTTTCGAAAATAAATGTATACTTGCAAACCTATTACCAAAATCTGTCTTTCTGTAACCACTGAAGTACCCACTTTACTTTTCTATTGCTTTATTCCATATACAAATATTTGGCATTTTACTCGTATATTTGTACTTCTAATCACATATTTTGGTGTCACAGTTTCCCTGTGTGCTACATCTAGTGTTACAAGACATTCCAATGGGGCTCTTCACTCTGACAGTCCTACTGTTCTGTGATGCCAAAATCCAGGTTTTTAAAATCAATTCTCTCTTTTTTTTTTTTTTTTTGCAAGGGTCAGAGTAGAGTTGTAAGCGACTCGTCAGGTAGTCACCTACCTGAGCAGCATATGCTTATTGGGTAGTCGAGTCACTGTTCAACTAGCAACTTCTCTCCTGCCTTGCTGTCAGAATGGGGGCATGAAAAGGATTAAAGCCCTTCTGATATGTCTCCAATTTCCCTTTTCTCCCTGCCAGGCTGCAGAACACCCATGTCTGTCTCTAGCTCAGCCCCTGGCCTGCAGTGCCAGAGACAGGAAATGGCTGTGGCGGAGCCGGTGAGCCTCGAGGAGGTGGCTGTGTATTTCTCTGAGGAGGAATGGGCTCTGCTGGACCCGGGCCAGAGAGCCCTCTCCAGGGATGTGATGCAGGAGAATTACGAGGCTGTGAGCTGGCTGGGTGAGGATTCCTGTTCCCTTTGGTAACAGAAGCTGGGTGGGCTCTGGAGCAGCTGGGTCGGGTTTGGTTCAGGGTTCCTCATTGCCCCCTGTCTCCCACTGCCAGGAGTATCTGCCCCCAATAATCCTGGCTCCTGTGAGAGAGACTGTCCCCTCCACACCACTCCCAGGTGGAAGCAGGTTCAGGAAAATAACAATGGTGCTGCTCTTCCCACAGCCAAGGTCTCCATGTGCTTCCCTCCATCTTGCCCTTGTTGTGCCTTGGCCAGAGGTTTGAGTGGAAGGATTCAAGCAGGAATGGCAGGTATCAGAGTTGTGGGGCTGGGGCTGGCTGCTGATAGTGCCTGCTGGGTCCCCTTGTGGCAGTATGCTGAGCCACTGGAAGAAGGGTGCGGTTCCCAGAGTTCTTCCTTGCCTGTGGCTAATCTCTGTGACATGCTGTTTTTTGCCAGTGGGAAGGGCTGGGTGCTGGGGCTGAGGGACGGTGGATGAGGCAGTTCACACTGTGAGTGTTTTCTCAGGGGTAGCTCTGTGGTAGATAAATGTGGGCAGAGCTCTCCTTATCATTCAGACAAAGGCTGGGTTTCCTTTCAAAAGTTCAGCTTCATTCTCTCTGGGGCTCACTTGCCTCTCTGTACAGTGGAAATAAATCATATCATCTGTGTTATCTTTTTAGAGTGAAATATCTTTGGGTAGGGACTTTTTCTTCCTGTGTGAATGTCTGGCTTCATGTTGTCTGCCCGTCACAGACTTCCTGTGTAACTTTGATCAAGTTACGTAGACTCGCCTCTCTCTGCAGTAGCTATTATAGTGTGTCCCTGTTTCACAGGATACCTACACTAAAGAGAGGTGATGCTTAACTCCATATGAGCACCCCGAGAGTACAGTGGGGTCCTTATTTACACCCGAGTTCCCAGGTGCTGCTGTGATGGATAATTTTGCTTTCTGTAGCAACTACAGTGCCATATGAATTGCTACTAGTACCACAGAGAGTCGTTACGGCTGTCCAGGGCGGCTCTTTCTGGAGCTCTGATGCCAGCGGCACTGGCAGAGCATGCGGCTTGCCCATGCAGCACAGCTCAGGGTTGCCGCTATGAAAGACCCAGACTCCATTCAGAGGCTAAAGCACTCAGCCAAGTTTCTTGTGAAAAGGAGCAGGGTGCTAGTGTCCCAGCTCCTTGGGCACAGGTACAATGAGACTTGTCCCAACCCAACAATGGTACCAGCTCAGTCAGCAGCCAGAACACTGCCCCTCAGCCAGCATCAATATGCCCCTCCTGTGACTTCTCTCATACATTGACACAAATTTTGCGTTCCAAGGCTATCCTCTTAGCCTTCTGTCTGTTTGTTTGAACAAAACATCCATTTCCATTATCCCCTCATCCCGCTCTTGTGCACAAAGGCCAGTGTGTTTGCAGTTCCTGCAGAGATCAGCGTGTTTATTGTCCCCCTCCCACTCAAGAATGTGCTTGCCTGGTTAGTTGGTACCTAGTGCCCCACCAGTCTACCAAAGCCTGGCCTGTTCTACTTCAGAAATAATCAATATCAACATTCCCTTTGACATGACACACAGCACACTTTCGCACAAGGTTTCTTGCAATTTTGTAACAGCAGCAACACAATGATCTCCATAGTCATATCGCAGATGGATCTTCCAAACACTAAATAAAGGTCTGAGAAGGGATTGTGACAAAGCTGAGGGGAACATGCTCACAAGGTGTAAAGGTGGTAGATTCTGTGCAGCCCTGGAGGGGCACCGCATCAAAGGCCAGGCTCGCCACAAGAGGCAGACTGGGAAACCGCACAAAGGTTGCTGCTGGCACAGTAGAACCAAGGCTGCAGAGGGGGAGCTGAGCAACACCTACAAGCACCAGAGAAGCAGCACAGCACGGCACAGCTCTGCCCTGGTTGGCCCCAGGAGAAGCCCAGTGCCATGGGAGCATGGGAATGGCAGCTGTTGTGGGCAGCTGGCAGGGCCCAGCCAGGCACTGGTGATTGTGATCAGAAGCATGGAACATAGGCAGGACCTGCAGCAACCATCCAAGGGTTCATTTTGCTGCTCAGGCACTTCCTCTGCCTCCTTCTGGCCTAAGTATAACATCTGAGCCAAAGTGCAGAGAGAACACAGCCCCCAGCCAAGAGCTTTGTGGACAGAGCCTTGAGCTAGAGCTCTGTTGGGTCCTTGCTCTCCAAGTCTTAGTGACCTGCCATGTGGCCGCTACAGTCTGAGCCCTGCCTAGGGACCTTGGTGTCAGACTTGCCAGCCCTCACTAGAGCTCCCCCTCTGAGCAGTGTGTTCATGACCTGCCCCAAGATCCCGGAGGGATGGAACGGGCTATGTGGGGGACTGAGTTGTACCCTAGAGTGCAGCAGAGCGTTCAGCTCCCCTGAGAAATGAGCTGGGCCATTCCCACAGTGGGGGGATACACCTTTACTGCAGGTGAGTGTGTCCCGGGCTCTTGTACTAGCCAGATCTCAGTCCCTGCAAGGTGAGGAAAGAGCCTCATTGGATGGGTGACTCAGATCCTGACTCTGGAAGCAATAATGGCACAGACCTTAGTGAACAAGATCAGCACTTGGTTCATTGCTCTCCAAACAGGACTTCCAGTCTCCAAAACTGATGTGATCTCCTAGGTGGAGCGGGAGGAGGAGTTGCAGGTCCCAGATCCCCAGAGCTGTGAGGAAGGGGAGATCATCAGCAACACCCACACAGATGAGCAGTCAGTTAAACTGACTCAGAAACCAGTTTATGGCAGGTGTTACTTGTGTGTTTTCAGGAATTCTGTCTGACTCTTCGTCAACTCAAGTCAGAGCCTGGTGGAAAGGGAAAGGCTGGTTTCTCTCCTTTGTGGAAGGGTTGTGAAGCAGGAGGATGAATTTAGCTCATGATAATTCAATCATTATTTGAGTGTCTGTCCCCTTTTCTGTTCCTCTTTCAGAGTTTTCTTTCAGCTCATCATACACAATAACTCCTGTCTGGATTATTTCTCTTTCCCAGCAGGTGATGGGATGCTGACTGTGAACCATGAAAAGAGTCTTCAGCAGGAAGGACTGGAACAAGTGGCTCCATGTGGGATGTTACTGGAAAGACCTGAAGGGAATGTTTCCCAGATATGTGAGCAGGGACAGACCAGCGAGAGTCAGCATAGCCCAGAAAGGCAGCAGGGAAACCATCCAGGAGAGGCACAGGGCAAATCCAGTCACCGGAGCAAAGAGGAGAAAAGAAACACAGAAACTGTTCTACAGAAAATCCCACATCAACAGTCACCCTGCACTTGTAGTGACTGTGAAACTCCTATTGAACATCAAATAGTCCACACAGGAGAGAAGCCTTTCATGTGCTCTGACTCTGGGAAAAGCTTCAGTGAGCACTCACACTTTACGAACCATCAGATAATACCTACAAAAGAGAGACCCCATAACTGCTCTGACTGTGGGAAAAGCTTCAGTAGAAGCTCACACCTTGTTAGACATAGGAGGACTCACACAGGGGAGAAACCTTTCAATTGCTCTGACTGCGGGAAAAGCTTCAGTCAGAACTCAAGCCTTGTTACCCATCGGAGGACCCACACAGGGGAGAAAGCTTTCAATTGCTCTGACTGCGGTCAAAGCTTCAGTACAAGATCAAACCTTGGTACCCATAGGAGGACCCACACAGGGGAGAAACCCTTCAGCTGCTCTGACTGTGGGAAAAGCTTCAGTATGAGTTCAGAGCTTGTCACCCATAGGAGGACCCACACAGTGGCGAAACCTTTCAATTGCTCTGACTGCGGAAAAAGCTACAGCTGCAAGTCAAACCTTGTTATCCATTGCAGAATCCACACAGGGGAGAGACCCTTCAGGTGTTCTGACTGTGGGAAAAGCTTCAGGAAGAGCTCCGACCTTGTTCAACATAGGAGGAGACACACAGGAGAGAAACCCTTCAATTGCTCTGACTGCGGGAAAAGCTTCAGTCAGAGCTCAAGCCTTGTTATCCATAGGAGGACCCACACAGGGGAGAAACCTTTCAATTGCTCTGACTGCGGGAAAAGCTTCCGTACACGTTCAAACCTAGTTACCCATACGAGCACCCACACAGGGGACAGGCCCTTCAGGTGTTCTGACTGTGGGAAAAGCTTCAATACAAGTTCAGAGCTTGTTACACATAGGAGAGACACAGGAGAGAAACCCTTCAATTGCTCTGACTGCGGGAAAAGCTTCAGTCAGAGCTCAAGCCTTGTTATCCATAGGAGGACTCACACAGGGGAGAAACCTTTCAATTGCTCTGACTGCGGAAAAAGCTACAGCTGCAAGTCAAACCTTGTTATCCATTGGAGAATCCACACAGGGGAGAGACCCTTCAGGTGTTCTGACTGTGGGAAAAGCTTTAGGAAGAGCTCACACCTTGTTACACATAGGAGGAGACACACAGGAGAGAAACCTTTCAATTGCTTTGACTGTGGGAAAAGCTTCAGTCAGAAGTCAAACCTTGTTAGACATAGGCGAACCCACACATGAGAGAGACCCTTCACCTGCTCTGACTGCAGGAAAAGCTTCAGTTGTTGCTCCTGCCTTACTAACCGTCAGATAATACAGAGAGTCTCCTCATAACAGCTCTGATCCTGGAAAAAGCTTCAAACACAGGTCAGACTTTGTTATACATAAGACAACCCCCAGAGGAGAGAAATCATTCAGCTTCTTTGACTGTGGGGAAAGCTTCAGTCAGAGCTCCAATCTTGTTAACCATTGGAGAACCCACTGCAGTGAGAAACTTATAACCTGAGTTCCCTTTAAGCTACGTGGCCAGGTGGCTGTGCCACAGCATGTTAGCTTATAGGGGTTTGGTGAAGAGACATATCTCTACCCACTGATCTCAACCCAAGCCCAGTCCTGCTGTGCTCAGAGATCAGTTGGCTATCCCATGGCCCCAGCCCCAGAGCTACCATAGCAGGGAGAGGTGGATCTCCTTCCTCCCCCTTCACAGTAACACCTGAGCTGGGGGAGAGAGAAATTGTGGGAGTTTTCTCTCTTGCATGTAGCCTTTCTGTGGTCTGCATGTCAGTCCCCTCCATCTGTGGGATCACACCACCAACTGGAGCCTTTAACCAGAATTACCTCTAAGATTTTCCATCCATGTGTAGAACGAGTTTTTTCTTGTGCACAAAGAGTAATATCCTGTGCACTTGTTCGGATGTGTGGCACCCATGAGTTACTGAGAATTTTTGCACGCACACACCCACCCATCCACACACACATCCACCCAACCACCCACCCACCCACACACAGACATATTCAAATTAAATTATGGAAGAAAAATACTGAAACAAAGGATAATTAACAAGGTGCGTGACCCTGCACACATGCACCCTGAAAACTTCCCAGCTTGGCACCCAGTCTCATTCCCACCCAGCCTTGCTCCACTGTTCCTGCATCCATGAGCTCTCCTCTTTATACACGTAGGCAGGAGCTGAAGGACTTTGAGCCTTCCAGCGAGCTGGGAGGGACCCTCGATGTGTCCATGTAAATAAATACAGTTTGCTCCTGCTTTGCTTGGTGTGTTACCTGTTCAGCTGATGGAGTGGTGCTTTGCTCACTGTCATCAACTTGCCTGGTGTTGGATCACAAATCGTGTTAACACTAATTGTTGTGTCAGTGATTATTGTGGGAATGCATAAAAGAAAGTCTATGCTCAACTTAGCTCAAAAGATGTTGCTGCACTGGGGACAGGGTTGTCCTAGGCCCCGTGCACCCACACTCTTCCAAGGGACAGCCTTGGCTGTAGGCTCAGCACTGACATAATTAGGTTGATGTGAGTTGTCTTATATCACCCAAATTCAGCAGTGTAAACCAAGCCCCCAGAACCCACCCTGCAGGACTCTGTTCCCTGCCCTGCCCTGCCCCCCTTATGGTCAGGGGGTTACAGCCAGTGCTCCCTCTAATTGTTTCCATCGGTGCATGGAATAAATTTTGTTATGTGCATTGAGGAATATGCAGATGTGCACGACTAGTATAAAAATATGCTTCCCAGCTGTGGACAGCTGTGGGCACTCTGCTCATCAGCTGGGCAGCATTTGAATCTTTCCTGGGGGGCTGCCCAAGCACACAGCTTACACTGCCAGCCCCTCCACCCCCACCCCTGCCCTGGTAATGCAGCATTGTCCTGGGTTCCCTGCTGCCCCCATTACTGACAGGGCCGGGGACCCACCACACCCCATCTAGTGACTGAGTGTGGGTGAAAAATTCCCTTGGATTTCGCCCTTTTCTCTCTGATAACCCAATATGGACCAAACCCCACTGACTTCCCCCTTTTCCATTGAATGGCCAAATTAGATGTAAAACCCCTTTCAGCTCGGTCCCTTCTCTCTCGGTGCTGGGGACTGATAGAAAATCTCCTCGGATTGTCACACTTCCTGTCTCATCCCCAGGTTTGGGGGTTTTCCTCAGAGCTTTTCATTGCAGCATCCTCTCCTTTCCTGAAGGGAAACTGCTACAGAGTCATTTTCCTTGTTGGGGGGGGGAGGAGCTAAGAGGGAGAAGGATTAACCTCCCCCATTGTCCCCTCATGTTTCACAATCAAATTCTGTTCCCCTTTGCACCCAATAAACGAACCTGCTGCTGAGGAACGGGTTGCCCCATCATTAATGATCATCAGAGACAGGAGCCCATTTGGGGACCAGTGTCTCCCAGCTGCTAAGGCAGGGCTGGCCAGTGCGACAGGCTATTTTATTGCCCCATATGGGGTGGGGAAGAATGTGGGTAATAGGGGCCTCCTCCACCCCAGGGGGCTGCTTTCTGTTTCTCTGGGCAGGACCCCGAGTGGTCACCGACGCCTGCTCCAGCCCCTTGTGTTCCCCTCCCCTCTGGCTCCACAAGCTCAGGACCACTGACCCCAGGGGGTCACTGCCCCTAATGCTCAGACACAACCAGGGCCTGGGCAGGCACATGGTTGTTCGGTGCCAGTGACAGGGCATGGCTGGGTCATGGGAGGGAAAGGGCAGAGCCCCGGTTTGCCTGTTCCATCTGTTGCTCTCCCTCCCCCAACCCAGCCCCTCCCCCACTGCTGTTCCCCCAACTGCCACGGGACCTAGCTCCCTCACCCATCCTGCCCTTGTGACTAGGGGCCCCCCAGGGCTCCCTGCTACCCAGGTCAGAGGCTGGGCAGGAGCAGGAGGACAGCACTTCCCAGTGAGTCACTCAGTTTTGATCCAACCCTCCCTACCCCCAGTTTGCCCTTCTCTGTCCAACTATCAGATGTGCCTGCCCCTCTGGGCTTGCCCCCCCCCATCATCAGAGTCACTCTGCACCTCCCCCTTCCCCCTGCCTCCTTCTGACACTGGCTTTGAACCCTCTATGGGCGCCCCCAACATCAGACCGAGAGCAGCTGCTCCCTGATTGGAGGGTGGGACCTGCTGCCTTGTCCTCAGAGTTCACATTTCACCCCCTAGTTCAATGGTCTCCAACCTTTTGAAGCACAAGATCACCTTTTGAATTTAAGTGCAATCCAAGATCTAACTCAAACCCAGATACCCTGCCCCGCCTCCTTTGTGCCCTTTCTCCGAGGCCCTGCCCCTGCTCATTCCATCCTCCCTCCCTCCACCACCTTCAGTCACTTTCACCAGGCAGGGGCAGACGGTGTGGGTGCAGGCTCTGGTCTTGGATTAAGGGATTTGGAATGTGAAAGGGGCTCTGAGCTGAGCTTGGGAAAGGCAGTTGAGGTGTGGGAGGGGGTTCTAGGAGCAGGATCTGGGAGGGCATTTAGATGTCAGGGTGCTTGAGGCTAGGGCAGGGGCTTGGGGCACAGGAGGGGGTTCATGACTTGGGTAGGGTTTCAAGATGTGGGCACCAGCTGGGCACTGCTTACCTCAAGTGGCTTTTGGGTGGTGGTACAATGGGGCTAAGGCACATTCACCCCTGTCCTGGCCGTGTACCACTCCCAAAAGCAGCCATCAAACTCCATCCCAAGTCCTGCTGTGGCGCATCTCTACTCTGTGAAGATAGGATAGAGATTATGGGGGAGGGCGCACCTTGACATCAGCACCCTTCTCTCCCTCCCCTGCTCTGCACAGAAAGCAGAGGGTTCTAAGGGGCAGCTCCAAGGCAAAGGGCAGGAGATGCGCAGCAGTCTGTGGGGGCAGCTGAAGTGCTGGGCTTGATAACCTCTTGGCCAAACCACCTGTCAGAGACTCCAAGATCTACCAGTAGGTCCCGATCCACTGGTTGGTGACCACTGCCCTAGTTACTGTGGGCAGAAATCTCCTGGGATGGTGCCACGGGGCTGGACAGCAGCGTGTCTCTGTCAATGGGCAGGTGGAGGGGGGGGAGCATCCCTGTCCCTGCCTCTCACACCCAGCTACAGGCTCCCCCGCCCGGGGCGTCCTAAGCCCAGGGAAAGGCCCCATCACACTGGAGCACAGCCCGGCCTGTCAGTGCCCCGCGGGCTCCAGCTGTTGGGCAGAGCCAGGTCCCAGGGGGCACTTTGTGGGGCCCCGGAGGGGGAGCGCCCCCAGGGCAGCACGTGCCCCAGCAGCGTGTGAGCAGCTCCAGCCCCACCCACCCACAGCTGGGGGGGACAGTTTAACCCCTTAGCTCCCGGGAACCCCACGCCCAGGACGGGCAGGGGCAACCCCTGGGGAGCAGGACGGGGGCAGGAGGCAGCGACTCCCTGTGCTGGATGATGCTGGGGTGGGGCTGGAGGCTTGGCGTGAGAGGGCAAGGGAATCCTTCCATCAGTTACCACGTGAGAGCAAGGGGTGGGGCCTGGAGGAGGCCAGCCCGGCTCTGCCGCCGGGTCGCTGAGGGGGCAGGAAGGGGTGACAGCCAGGAGGTGCCGGGGGCTGAGGGATGTGGGGCAGGAGGGGGGTGATGGAGGAAACAGGGGAGGGGGGCGCTGGAGGGGGTCAGGCTGCGGGGGGGGTCATGCAGCTGAGGGGGGCAGGGCTGGAGCGGGGGAAAGATACATGTTCCCTTTCCTCCCGCTTCTTCCCCCTCGCCCTCAGCACCGTGTAATCCTCTGCCCGGGTCGGTCCGTGGGGGGGAACCGCAGCCAGTTCGCAGCGGAGCAGAGTGGGCGGGTCCTCGTGTGGCTCATAATCTGCAGCGCCCCTTGGCCCTAGCGCGGGGCCCTGGGCTCCCCTCCGGGTCCCCAGGGCAGCAGCTGGTTTAAGGCCGAAGCATGTTTCCGTGGGCAGCGTGGCCGCTCCGCTCCGAGCTGTGTGTGTCTGGGGCTTGTGGCTTTTCTGTGGGTCTCCCCCGCCTCATCCTGCCCTGCAGTTACTGACAGCACCTCTGCGGGATGCTAGAAAACAAGCTGCCCTCCCCCCCCCCCCCGCCCAGCCCCAGAGCGCAGCCTGCAGGTGGGGGATGTGCCCCGGGCAAAGGGCCAGGCTGGGCTGGGCAGCGGCACCAGCTGCTGTGGGGCAGGGCCAGAGCAGCCCCCTGCAAGCCAGCTTTGCTCTGCCCATGTGCTGCAGTCCTTATCCCCCTGTGCCTGCAGCCTGCTCAGGGCCTGAGACAAATTGCATGGGAAGGGTGTGTGTGTGGGGGGGAGGGAGTCTGCAGGAGCCAAGCTGACCTCATGGGCAGAGGGGGTGTTACATAGCGGGTGGCAGGGCCAGCAGAGGGCCAAAGGGCAAAATCGGGGCAGGCAGGATGTGGGTGATTTGACTATCAAGGAATCATTCCAAACACTCTGTAGCGGGTGGTTCCATTGGGTCTGGTGTTTCTAATCTAGCCCTGCCTGTCTGTGCTGCAGCTTCAGAGCTTTGTTCTGCGGATCCTTGATGTCCAGGCTGACAGTGCTATTCTGAAATGTCCCTTAACCCTTGTGGAATGCGGGTCACAGTGATGCAGGAATAGCGAGCCCATTATTTTGAAATCTTTTTACATGCCACTTTACACATGTGGAATAGCTATTTCAGAATACTTTGGATATCCCAAAATAGCTCCGCAGTGTAGACTTAGCCCAGCTGGCCAGGTCTGGGGGGCGGAGACAGCAGCACCCAGCCATCAACTGGTCAGCGACCCTCTGGCTCTGCCTGGTCTGAGCAAACCCCAGGCAGAGGGGGAACCCCAATCACCCCTATTGTTGGCTGCAGCCCATGCTGCTGAGCTGATGGGCCACAAGGGGGAGAAGGAAGAAACACAAACTCCTCCAGATGCTCCCTGTGCCTGCCTCAAATTCCCCCCCCCCCACCTCGCTTCTCGTCCCAGGTGGGATTCCCCTGCCATGGGCATTTTGAGAAGAACACTTGGGCCAGGCCTGACTTTCCCTCTGGAAACCCTTCCCCACCCCTCATCTTCCATTTCCCCTTGGCTGGGCAAGAGGCTCATTAAGCTGTGGGGCTTGGCACCTGCACAGCTTAGAGCAGGGGTGGGCAATGACTTTTGATGGGGAACCACCTCCAGGCCTTCACTTTTCCATGCTATTAACAGAGGAGGTGGGGGTCTGGGATGGAAGGTGGGTGCAGACAGGAGCTTGGGGCAGTGGATTGGATTGCAGGAACAGTTGTAGGGGTTTGGGCTGTGACTTGGGGCGGGGGATTGGGGTGCAGGATCTGGGAGGGGTGTGGGTTCAGGAGGGGGGTTAGAGGGTTGCGTTTACTGAGGGTACCAGTGGGTTGAGGGAAGGGAGGGGCTGGGGTGCCAGAGGCAGGCTCTGGCTGGGAGAATTACCTGGCCAACTCTAGGCCAGCAGCCCAGCACATTTCTCAGACAGCCTGCCCTGCCCCCGCATAAGCTGCAGGGGTCATGTGGGTCAGTAAATAAGAGCCTGAGTGGAGGGGGGATGGTGCTTCTCGTGGCTAGAAATCAGCCAATGGGATTGTGCTGGGAGGAGGGACACTAACGGCCCAGCAGTCCCTGTTCTCAGCGGTGTGTGGGGGTGGGGCAAGCAGTGACTTGATGGGCTGGATCCAGCCCACTGGCCTTTATTGCTGAGGCCTGGCTTAGAGGGATCCTTGGCTCTGGGCTGTGGGGGAGGGGCGCTGCGGAAAGGCCAGTCTCACCTTTCTGGGCAGGGCATGACGACATCCATTTTGTGCAGCATGGCTGCCAAACATCCCAGACAGAGAATTACAGGCCAGAGAGGCATCTTAGCTGTAGCTGAAGTAGCTCAGTTGGGAGAGTGTTAGACTGATGCTCTGAAGGTCCCTGGTTCCACTGTAGGTTTTGGTATATGGACTAGGGATCCCTTGGTTAATCTTCTATTTGATCATCATGTCAGGCTTTTCAGCCACAGCTTGGCACTGACAAATCATCTTAATCTGATTAGCCCCCTCCACCTCTTCCACAGAGGCCTGCTTGTAGCAGCTGAAGTAGCTCAGTTGGGAGAGGGGTAGAGTGAAGATCAGACCACTGGTTAAGAAATACCAAGTCACCCAGGGGACTAAACCCAACAACTTAATGTTATTAGCACCAAATGCTGAGTGGCTGAATGAACCAGCCCACAGCAAAGGAGAGTCACCAGTGGCCCTTTCAGAGGAAAGCCAGAGGCAGCTGCAGGGATGCTGTGGGCTCTGGAGTGAGATGGGTGGCCTAGAATGAGCATCTAATTGCAGCGAAGTGCTCACTTTGCATGTGGGATCCATAACCACATTCTCCAGGGGCATCTTCCTTTTTTCACAGGCAGAGCCAGCCAGGAGGCTAAGGGACTCCAGCGACCCCTCCCCCTTCAGACACACAGAGGAGATGTGGGCTCATCTAGCAGATGGGGTTCTTTGGCAGAAGGAAAAGCCTGTTGGATTTCTAAGCTGCAGTGCTCAGTGGGTGCCAGGCCAGTCATGGAAAGGCTGTAGGTGCAAATTGCACTAGAGTCACTTTAGCATCTGCTCCTACAGAACAGGCAACCCTTGAGTCTGGGAACAAAGAAAGACACACAGGGCTGGTCACCAGGGCCTACAAGTCTCTGTGCAAGGGGGCTGTGTGCTCACACACAAACAAGTGAAAATGGGGGTGGAGCAAACATACAGCCTCTGGAAGAGATCTTCTGGAAAAGCTTATTTCGAAAGAGAACGTCTACACAGCAAAAGTGCATTAAAAAACTGAGCTGCTTTTTGGAATGAGAATGTTCACGTTGATGGGCGCTGCCTTGAATTTCAGTTGTGATTACTGTGGTTGGAGTGGCCACCAGGGCACCTGTGTTATTTCCTGAAGGCCTCTTCTTTCCAAAGAACTCCCTCTTCCGTGTCCAAGCTCGCCTTTTCCTGAAAACGCTTCTTTAGAAAAAAGGCTTCTTCCTCGTAGAAAGAGGTTTGCCGCCATCAGAAAACCCCTCCGTTCTCTTGACTTTCAGTGGCCCCTCTGCCACAGATCTAATGGGGACGTGCTCTGTGTCAATTTGGAGCCCCAGGAAGCTATTTCGTGTCACTGGCTCAGGGGTTCCTCACCTCAGTGTGCTGCAGAGAAAGCCCTTGTGTGTTAACAGGCCTCAGGGAGCCCAGAGCAGGGGGAGCTGGGAATCTAGTCCCATTGATTCCCTCAACACACATGCAATCCCAGCCCCAAGAGCCCCCCACATCCCTAATCCTGTGTCCTGACTTCTGTACCCTCCCACATCCTCACCCCTGCCCTGATTCCCCCACCACACTCGAATGCTCCCCAAATGCCTGCCTTGAGCCTCCCACCCTCCATACTTGAATTTCTTACAGGTACTGTCCTATCACAACCCCTCCCCCAACTTCCTGCCTTGAACCTCCCCCCCGGCCCAAGGGATGCTGCCCAATAGAACAGTCCCTGTAACAAATGTGTCACTTTCACCCCTAGGAGCATCTCAGCCATGCAAAGGGGCTGCCTGGAGCAGGACATTAGCCCTGGAGGACAGGGGTGGGTATGGCAGTGACATCACAAGGGCCCTCTGCAGCCCCTCATCTTATTGGCTAAATGAGGTTGGGAGGTGATGACCTCACAGAGAGTCCATGACAATGGCCAGGTGGGACAAGAAGCAGGGCAGAGGAAACCTCAGAGACTTTGCTGCAAGGAGTCTCAGAGCCCCCCATGGCTTTGCTGCAGGGAGTCTCCTTCTTGAGAGTTGCCCTTGAGGCGAGAGAGAGAATGAGGGTCACAAGCACGAGTGTGAGGAGGAGCCTCGTTGGAGCCTTCTCCTTTCCCTTGACTAACTGACCTAGAAGGCAGACATCCCCGTGGAGAAGGGAAGAGCTTCCAAGAGGGCCCCTGTTGCTACGCCAGGGGAATTACATCAAGTCGTAGAGTGCTTTCTTAGCATGCAAGAAGCAATGGGATCAATACCCCCATTCTCTGCTAATGGGAAAAATCCCCTTTTTTCTTCTCACAGGTAGAGCCAGCCAGGGGGCTAAGTGACTCCAGTGGCCCCTCCCTCTTCCTACTTTGTCTCTCCAAAAGCCAGCCACCCTGGGGCAGGAAGCTGCTGGGACTCAGCCTCCCATTGCCTGGCAGTGACAGAAGTGGTGGAGACAGGCCCCAGGGGGCAGAGTTGCCCTCTGGGAAAGTGCCTGCTACACAGGGGAGAGGCAGCAGCTCCCTCCGCATGGTCTCCAGCGGGGCTCTGGGTGGAAGGAAACCAAGTAAAGCTAGTCCCAGTGGGCATGAACTGGGGCACCAGTTTGGCCCAGTTGAGTGAGGGGTGGTTGGTGTTAAGAGCAGCGCTCAGGAATCGGAACCCTGCAATCTGAGGCCCCATTCCTGTCTCCTTTCCCGGGCTGACCCAGTGGCCAAAAGGGGCTGCGGCTGCTGCTGTCAGGAAAGAAGCTGGGAGGCAAGGTGCTGGCAGCAAGAGATTCCGGCTGCCTCTTTGCCCTGGGTCTGCCGGCCGCCAGCCACCTTGACCAACCCTCAAACCAGCTGGACGAGCCAACCACATCACAGTGAGTCGCTAGTGGCCCTGTCAGAGAAGAGCCATTGGCAGCTTCAGAGACGTCCCTGCAGCTGTCTGAGGTGCCTTTCTTGAAAGGGCCACTAGTGAGATGTGCCTTTATAGGGTGGCTACCTCAGCTGGTTAGCGCATGGAGCTAATAATGCCAAGCTCACAGGTTCAAGCCCTATGCTGGTCCCAGGCATGTTTGGTTTGGTGACTTGTCTTCATTTTGCCTCCTGCCAGGGACAGGGAAGCAGAAACAAGCAAAAATGTGAGCTTTGCAGGAAGCAGGGCAGAGATCTGGTAGTGGGAGGCTCCAGTCTGCACAGCCCCAGTGGCTAAAAGGGCCTTAGCCTGGCTTCCTGTCCCCAAAAGCAGGGGAACTGATGCCCAAATTCCTGCTGTTGCAGTGGCTACCTCAAGGCACCAGCTGGGGGGCAGGCTCAGTGTCGGTCTGAGCATCCATCCTGCTCTGGGACATGTCTCTGTGGCCAGAACCTGCTCAGGCGGCTCCAGCAGTGAGGCCCCTCCCTGGCAGCACCGAGCAGTGAGAGCTGAGTGAAGGGGGGAGGCAGGACCAGGGGGAGAAGGCTCCATGACTGTGTCAGAGGGAGGCTCCAAGGGGCCCAGGCCTGGTGGGTCATTTCCCCAGGTTACTGAGTGGGGGCTGGAGCCAGTTGCGTGTTGTTTCCTTCAACAACAAAACTGAACCAATGGATTTTGTGCCGACCTGACACTGCTCTGGGCTAGTGCTGTGTGCGCCACGGAGCTTCCTGTAGCGCTGCCCGTGCAGAAGAGGGGAGGGCAGTTTGAGTCACCCAGTTCTGCCCTTTCTGAAAATGGCAAGTGCTGTCTCAGCAGTGAGGGAGAGGTGGGAAGGAGCCTAAAGTAACCTCTTGACTCACAGCTGCTGTAACATGTGACAATGAGGTGATAAAAATGACTAGGCTGTTGCTATGTGAAGGTTGGTTTCCCTGACTGAGAATCAAACCCAGACCACAACAGTAAGAGAGCTAGATTCTAACCACTAGACAACGAGGGATACACCAAAGGGCTGTCTTTGCTCACCTACACTAGGCTTTTGCAGGCCATTTTCTATCCACTTCAGGATGGGGGGCGGGGGTCCCTTTTCCCTTGCCCAGAGGGGACAAGAACAGAAACCAAATAGAACATCAGAACAGCCAGACTGGGCCATGATAGTTGCCCAACTAGCCCAGGATCCTGTCTCATGACACCAGCCAATTTCATTGCCCAGTGGGAATCCTCAGGACAGACAGTTGTTAAATGATCCCTCCCATCGCCCATTCCTAGCTTTTGGAATACACCAGCTAGGGACACCTTCCCTGTCCATCCTGGTTAAATGCCATTGATTGACCTTTCCTACATTAAATTATCCAGTTCTGTTTTGGACCTTCTTGTAGATTTCACCTTCACAACATCCTCTGGCAAGGAATTCCACTGGGTGCAAAAATGCTTCCTTGTGGTTTATTTTTAACTTGGTTACTTACCAGTTTCATTCTGTCAGCCTGGTTCTTGAGTAAGTGAAAAAATAATTTCTGATTTGCCTTTTGCATCCCTGTCATCATTACATAAACCCTGTCCCGTCGCCCCTTGCTTGTCCCTTTTCCTAGCTGAGAAGAAGTCCCATGAACTCCTGGGAGCTGCTTTCCCAAGAAGAGGCATTTCCAGCAGAGAAGATGGCCAAGCCCAATCCCACTCCACAAAGCCCCAGGAAATACCAATGGAGATTGGGAAAGCTCCCTCTCGGGCAGCGCTACTGAATGGATCCAGCTGGCCATCGGGCTGACTAACGCCATCAACAGACGAGTCCCCGTGAGACTCCTCAGCCCAAGTGCAGAGACTGTGGGGTCTCCCACTCCCAGCCTAGTGGCAAAGGAGCAGCGCCCTGAGGAGGCAGGTCCTGAGGTGGAGGAGACCTTTGAAGGGAACAGAGACAAGGGAGACGTGAGGCGAGAAGAAGGGGAACAAGTCACCTCTTCTCAGGCGAGACGGGGTGGGAAACTACCGGTTCCGGTGCAAGCCGAGCTCCAAGGGCTGGTTCCTGCCCTGGTGGGTCCCTGCAGGGCCTGGCTTGAGAAGCACCAAGAAGTGCCCTATGTGGCCGGGAGAGAGGGTGGGGAGAACGGAAGGTGTTGGAGCAAGCTGGGGCTGCCGGGTCTTGGGGGATTTGAGCATCAGGGGGGAACTTTACCTGGTTTTGTGTCCCCTTGCAGCAAAGGCTGCAGATGTCCCAGAGGCTGGAGGTGCTGCCATTGGCCTTGGACTATGTGGCTGCAATGCCCTGGTCCCTGCCAAGGCACCACTGAGGATCCTCAACCCCAGCACTGCCTCCTCCCATCTCAGCCTCACCTGCCCAGCTGTCTCCCCCGCGCTCCTGACAATCAGCACACACAGGCCACCCTGCACTAGAGGGCAGGCCCTGGAACTACCTTGGGGATACCAAAGGGAGCCGCAATAGGAGAAGATTTTTTGTTTCTGCCTGGCTTTGAGTCAGTGACTTTCTGCTTGTTAAAGCAAACCTGAGAGCCATGACACTACAGAAACAGCCTTAAGTGTGTCTTCTTCTGTACTTACATGTAGATAAATATTCTGTTACCAAGGGTCTGTCTGCACTCGATTACGCCTTCGAGAGAGGAATGCAAATGTAGCCATACAAAATTGCAAATGAAGTGGGGATTTAAATATCCCGTGCTTCATTTGCATAATTGTGGACTGGCGCTATTGCGAAATAGTGCTATTGCGAGAGAAAAAACGGAGATATTTCGAGGGAAAATCCTTCCCTCAAAACAACCCTTACTCCTCAAAACATGAGGTTTCTAAGGAGTAAAGAGTCTAAAGAGTTCAGGTGCCTTCAGTGGAACGTTTGGAGCCAAGCGCTGGGACTGTTCACAGCCGCTCTGCGCACAGGCCCCAGCGCCTGGAGGGAAACACCCATGGCTCCAGTGAGATTCAGGGCTTTACCCTCCACCCTGCTAGATTTATTCCCCTCGCTCTGTGGGAGGGAAAGGCTAGAGCAGGGGTCTGGGGGGTGCCTGGCTCCAGGGGAGGGTTAGACCCAGGAACCGGGTGGTAAAACTTCTGACTTCTTTCCTTTCCTGTGGGTGGGCAGTGGGTGTATTGGTCAGATTTGGGGCTTCCAGTCTCTGCTCTGTGAGGACTGTGGGAGCTGGTGTTTGGTGGGGCGGGCAGGGGAAAGGAAGGGATTCTGGGAAGAAGGATTCCTGGGTTTCTTTTCTAGCCAGGCCACTTCTCTCCCCAATGCCTTTAACTCCACATTGTTTACTTATATTTCAGTAAATATCGTATGGGCAGGTTTTGTTTGATTTGTTAACATTGTGAAGCCAATTTCGGCTGAGATTTTACTAGTTAAATTCCTGGACTGCCATTGCTCATTAAAAGTGCTGTCATATGGTTGGAAATGGGGAAAATATTGCATTTTATTAACATCATCCGAACTGACTTACATAGGGCCTGTGTGTTGTGTGGTCTTGCCTTAATCTTTGTATTCATGTCCATCAGTGTGAAAGAAGATATTTGCATATATATTTGCATATACAGACAACTGTGGATAATTCCCTGTAATATTATCACTCTCATATAACTTTGTATTAAGATCTTCTCCTTTTAGATATATCTCTAAGTGTTCTTATAGAATCTCGGGAACATTTCTCCTATAACTTTGTATTAAGAGAAACTTTCCTTTTTAAGAAAAAAATGTCTTTTGAGCTCTCCCCTTTCCTTGACTGCCCAGTTGAAATGAATGAGGTGTGAATGGAGAATGAAATGGGGGCACCTCCAGCAGCAGTTGCAAGGGTGGAGGATGTCTGGGAGCCAGACCCAAGACAATACCTGTGAAGTGAGCTCATGAAGAAGACTGGACATACAGACGCCTTGGGAGTCAAGCAGCAAGTGCCTGCCCTTGGAAGAACTCTCTCTGAAGCAGCATTAAGAAAGGCAAGGTAATAACTAATTGGCTGCATGAGAGGGATAAATAGGAGGCGTCTTGCAGAGGGACCCAGGGTTTTCGTCTTGTCAACATGGGAGCATCGATCCGGATCGGCAGAAGCCCGGCTCCACCCCTCCTCCATCTAACTCACCTGGCCAGTGCAGTTAGGGGGAGCAACTTTTGGTAACAAGACGGAGTGTGCTTGTGTGTTGTGTGAGTGCATGAGTGTCATGTGTCATATGCATATGATAAATATTGATTGATCTATGTATGTTCAATAAATGTGGCGTGTTGCCTTATCCCTCTGAAAAAGATCCCGGGTGCTTTTTTTAAGCATAACACAACCACACTTAAGTTGCAACCCTCGGCATGTGCTGTGGGTATCATTGTGGCTCCTGTGTGAGCAGAACAGAGGATTGGGGGGGTGGGATTTGTATATTTTGGGAAAGGGTCCTGAGTCCTGGCTCCCAGCCAGGTGCCTTGGCCCCTGCACAAAGTGCATGGTGGGAATAAGAGTTGGGGTAGCAGGAAAGGGGCCGGCCCCTCAGCACCGGCGAGCCGGTGGGAGTGAATCTTGCTACCTCTCATGTGCAGGGGCAGCGCTTTTCCAGTGGAGCTAATTCTGCCCCACCTGCAACCTGTCTCCAGGGCTCCTGCCACTGCCTGGCCCAAGAGGGCTGGTGTCCAGCAGCTCTCTGCCCCAGTGTGGCTGACTTTTGGGGAGAACAAGTAGGAATCACGGGAGGGGGGCTACTGGACCCGCTTAGCCTCCAGGCTGGCTCTGCCCGTAAAAACTTAAATGGGATTTGCCCCCATCACTGGAGAATGTGGGCATCGATCCCACTACTTCTCACATGCGAAATGAGCGCTCTACCACTTGAGCTAATTCCCCTGCTATGTTAAAAATCAGCTTCTTGGAGGCTCTTCTCTTCTCCACAGGGACATCTGTCTTCTAGCTCAGTTAGTTGTGAGAAAGGAGAAGGCTCCAAAAAGGCCTCAAGGGCAAGTCTCAAGGAGCCTCCCTGCAGCAAAGCCATGGGGGGCTCTGAGATGGCCCCTGCCCTGCAGCCTGTCCCACCTGGCCATTGTCATGGACTCTCTGTGAGGTCATCACCACCCAACCTCCATTAGCCAATAGGCTGAGGGGCTGCAAAAGGCCCTTGTGATGTCATTGCCACACCCACCCCTGCCCTCCAGGGCTAATGTCCTGCCCCAGGCAGCCCCTTTGCATGGCTGAGCTGCTCCCAGGGTTGAAAGTGACACATTTCTAACAGGGACTGTTGTATTGGGCACCACCCCTTGGGCGGGGAGAGGCTCAAGGCAGAAAGTTGAAAGGGGGGGGGAAGTTCTGATAGGACAGTACCTGTAATAAATTAAAATGTGGAGTGTGGGAGACTCAGGGCAGGAATTTGGGGAGTGTGTGAGAGTGGTGGGGAGCTCAGGGCAGGGGTGAGGATGTGGAAGGGTTGAGAAGTCAGGGCACAGGATTAGGGATGTGGGGGGAGGCTTGGTGCTGGGACTGTGTGTGTGTTAAGGGGATCAATGGGACTAGAATCCCAGCTCCGGGCTCCCTGAGGCCCTTTAACACACAAGGAATTTCTCTGCAGCGCACTGAGGAGAGGAACCCCTGAGCTAGTGACATGGACTGACCTGGGTGCAGGCCAATGAGGGGGGTTTCCATAAAACTACATGTGAATGGATCTATCTAGCAACCCCTGCCAGCCAGACGCACAGGGAGAAGGGACTTTAGCCAAGGAAGCAGTGATTCTCAGGGAGGTTTGGAAGTGAAGGGGGTTAATCAGATAGACATGAGTTTCCAATGCTGGGCTGTGGCCAAGATGGATGGGGGGATGTCACAGGGCACTAGCATGGCAAGGGGAGCAGAGAGGGCCCTGCTGCAGAGAGACATGCCAAAGCCTGGGATTGAACCAGGGACCTTTAAATATTTCATCTATGGCTCCCCACACTGAGCTACTGACAAACCCATCTAGTTGGTTATTAACTGTCCGGGATGTTTGGCAGCCGTGTCACAAACATGATTCCGTCGTGCCTGGCCCAGGAAGGTGAGACTGGTGTTTCCTGCCACCTACAGTTTGACTTGCTCCTTCCCCCCATTCCTGCCTTAGTTCCTGAACTGACCTGGCAGCTGAAGCGGTCGGGGACCCAGCAGCCTGGGCAGGAAGTCAGGTGGCCAGACCCTGGTGGCAATAGTCTTGGTGCTACTTGTTTCCCTGCCCCCCTCTGGTGCCCTCACTCCCCACCCACAGCCCCTGTTACCTGCCTGGGTCCCTGTGCTGTGTCAGATACTCAATGAACCCTCCTGTTTCACACTGGCTGAGAGTGGCTCTGGGCTAGAGAACAGGGCTGTGTCATTCCCTATGGGAGCGGGAGGCCCCCAGAGCGAGTGGACTCCCCAAGGGGGCACATGGTGAGAGACAGGCAGCTGGTGTCTCAGGGAGGGGCAGTCTCAGGAGGCAGAGGGGCACCTGTGACTCTCAGCTGGCAGCTGACACTCTGCTCCTTGCTTCCCTTCTGCTGTTTCACCTCTCAGGGCTTGTTTCTCCTTCCTTGTCCATAGCAGGCAGCTAAACAAAGACAAGTCACCAAACCAAACAATTGTGGGGCCAGCATAGGGTTTGAACCCACAACATTGGTGTTATTAGCATCAAGCACTAAACACTTGAGCCAGCAGGCCCACAAGGGGCCCTTTCAGAAAGACACCACAGGCAGCTGAAGGAACATCTCTGCAGCTGCCAAGGGCTCTTCTGTGATGGGGCCATGTTGGGAATAATTCTTGGACACACTGGGTGCAGGTGAAAACAAGCAGAGGATTTATTGAACACACAGCGCTGGTGGAGTGCGGACCAGGGGGTTAGCCCGGAGAGCACTGACTTAACCAAAACATACATTAGATTATATAGGTAGCAGATGGATGGAGGAGAAGTGATTTGATAGGTCTAGCAGCGGAAGTGAGATATGCACAGAAGCCAATGGTCTACAAGAGTTACACAGCATCTCCGCCCATTGCCAGTTAAACATGTTATCACTAATACAGGTAGTTATGCCTAACAAGCTAAATGAGCCAACATAAACAAAGGCATATTGATGGTCATTTTGTTGGCCGGAAATATAATGCGTCCCCTGTGGGGGTGGTATTGCCTTGGCATGATCTTTGGGATCCAAGCTTATTTTCTAGGAACAAAGCAGACAATGAAAAACAATCCCGTGCGGTTGTTTGGTTGTTTGGTACCGGCCTTATCAAAGTGAGGCCCTTTTGGAATGTGGTTGCCAGGGGAAGCAGGGTCACAGTAACTGCTGTACTGTATGCTTCTCAGGCTTGGCCTGATACTTTCAGATTTGAGTTTGTCAGTTCTCAGCAAGATACCATGGGCTGCCTCAATTTACCCTACAGGCCACTAGTGACTCACTGTGATGTGGGCTGGCTAGTCCAGCTGGTTTGAGGCTTGGTCAAGCTCACCTTGCCCTACAGGGCCGCTGGCAACAGCTGATCTCTTGTGTGCTGTTGTGGAGAAAAGCTTCCCTGGTAGCGGCTGAATTAGCTTGGTGGGGGGGCGTGCTAAACTGAAAATTTAAAGATGCCTGGTTCAATTCCAGGCTTTGGCAAAAACCTTTGCTCCTGTGGCTGAGCTGTTAGTTGGGTCCTTTGTAGAGAACCTGTCTGTCCCCTTCCTTGAAGGGCTTTGTCTGCCCTGCTGCTTCACCTTACAGCCCTCAAGCCTTGCCTTGGGGAGGGGAAAAGAACTCTCCTTAGAGGCGGAGTCAAACCAGCCACCTAGGGGCAGCTGTTCCAGTCCTCTGCTCTTTAAGCCGAGGTGTGGAGGAGCCTTTTGGGACTGCTGCTTTGTCCAGGTGTCTCTGTCCACAAGGGCAGGAACAGAATCCTAGAATCATCTCCTGCCCAGACTCACCCCCTTGGGAACAGCTGGTTGCGGAAGATGAGGACAGAGGGTCTGTGCCCGTCTGCCAGTAGCTCCTGGGGTGGGTGGCAGGGCTTTGTGTGTTGGTATCACACGTGACATCACAATGCCCCGATGCACATGGCTTGACACCCCCTCCTGGAGCAGCAGCAGGCTGGGAGGGCGGCATGCTGGGATGGAACAGGCTGTCAAGCCGCTTTGGCTCCTGCCATCTGCTGCTACATGGCACCAAATTTTGGAAAAACCTGTACTTTGGACACATCCCTTCTGCCTCGTAGAAAGAGTGTCCACTTCAGTCTGGATGTAGCCACTGAAAGGAGCAGAAGGGGATTGACGGGGGATGGGGAGTGTGGGGAGAGTGTCTTAGGGGTTGGGTAGTTTGTTGCTCTGGTTAGAGGTGTGGCCAAAACGCAGGCCTCCCTGTGAGCAGGATTTGAATCTGTGCAGGGAAAGCCTATTCGGTTTCAACTCCAAGAGCTTAACCACTTAGACATCACAGCTGTGAGTGCAGCAATGCCTGAGCAACAGCAGATAAAAGGTCCGGGGCCACATAGTCGCTCCCTTCAGGGGCGGGGACCCTGTTAGTCTGTAGCTGTGAAAGGTTAAAAACCAGCGAATGGTCCTAGAATGTGAGAATCCTGCCTTGTGTTTGCTGTCCCAGAGAGCAGCCCCATGGCTAAGCTGGCCAAGGCACCTGCCAGGTACGGGGGAGGTGAGGGAGGCATCCCCCGGTGGTGCCTGGCCAATGTGTCTGCTCTTCCCACCATCCCTCCATGCGTAGCTGGAGGCAGCTTCCTTCAGTTGAGCTTGACCATGTCCCCACAGCAGGAAGACAAAAGCAGCAAACGCAGACTTCTGGCCACTAGTCAGGTGCTCTCTAGTCTTAGTTGGGCTCACTAAATTGAACTCCAGAAGGCTGACCGCAGCCCTTCCTCCCCAGCTGAGTGTGGTTCTTGTTCTGCACAGCCCAACCCATAGAGACCAAGGACGTGCCAAGGGGCATCTAGATCACACCCTTGTTGAACTGCTGGAAACACAAACCAGACACACAGCGGGTTTGAGCTGGTTCCAGCTGAGGGATCAGTTTGCCTGGTTTATGTGTATTGGTGCCAGAAAACGTTAATGGTTTGCATTCATTTAAAGAGTCCACATACAATGGAAATACAGGATGCAATAGAACTGGAGAGGTAAATGTTTCTATTAAAGGAAGATTTTTTAAGGGGCACTTGGATTTGCATCAAGGACCACTTGATCTGCAGTCAAACACTCTGCCACTGAGCTACACCCCCATGCAAAACAGATGCCTGGAGCCAGTGTTGGGAACTGGGCAGGGAACAAGAGGCTTTTGTGTAACACACATCTCAGGTGGGATGGACCCTCACTGACCCCAGATTGTGATGGACCCTAACGAGGAATTTCTCCTGAAAGCAGCAGAGCTGGGTCAGGACAGAGGTTATGTCCACACAGAAAAGTTATTTTGGAATAATGGCCGTTTAGAATAACAATGCCGAAGTCTATGCAGCAATTCCGTTAATGTGAAATAATCTCAAATAACAGACGGCTTATTCCAACTTCTGTAAACCTCACTCTAGGAAGAATAACGCCTATTCCCAATTAACTATTTCAAAATAATGCGTGTGGAGATGCTCCACTTCCGCTATTTCAAAATGGCCCCTCCCCAGGTCCATTCTAAATTATTTCTCCCAGGGCTCTAAATCAAGATAACTTGTCTACATTAGGGGAGCCTGACTTGAACTAATTCTGAGGTTTCCCTGCAGTGTAGACGTGCTATTTTAAGATAAGCTATTTTGGAATCACTATTCAAGAATAGCTTATTCCAAAATAAATGTGCCGTGTAGATGTAGGCAGAGATTCCTGAAAGATGAAGCTGTTGGTGGGAAGCCAGGAGAGCAGAGACCAGTCCGAGACCTGAGTGTCCCAGATCCCCACCAAAACCTGTATATGTAGGTCTCATGTTGTAAGAAGCAGCACTCAAGACTTGAAATCCTGCAATCTGAGTTCAAGTCTCAGTGGGACCTGTTGGGGGTGGGCTGGTTGAGATGAGCTCCTCATGCTACATGGATTTTGGCTTCCTTGTCCTGAGGTTCACCAGGGGCAGTTTTACTCCTGTGCTGGGTGTCTGAGGCCTAATGCAGCTTGGTCCCCAGACTGATCAGACTTGTGGTCTGCTGCCTGATGCTCTCACAGCTGTAGGGCATGTCACCTGCTCAGCCCATGCTGGAGGCAGCCAGACAGTGTGAGCTGAACAGAGGGTTTGGGTGGGGAGGTGTGTTGTATATTTGGGGAAGGGTCCTGAGTCCTGACTCCCAGCCACACGCCATGGCACAAAGACCAACAGCCCCTGCACAAAGTGCATTGTGGGAATAAGAGTTGGGGCAGCAGGAAAGGGGCCGGCCCCTCAGCACCAGGGCATAGGCAGGAGAAGATGGGAGCAAATCCTCCTACCTCTCATGCGCAAAGGGACCACTAGCCCCTCCCAACACTCCACCAGGCCCAGCAGTTCCGTGCCCCACTAGGTGGGTTTTTTCAGAGACCAAGGAGGAAGACAGAGGGGTCTGTGGATGCTCATAGCCCCCTGACTCTGCCTGTGAGAAGAAGGAAGGAGAACACCACAGACACTGAGGAATGTGGCTATTGATCCCACTGCCTCTCACATGCTAAGTGAGGGCTCTGCCACCGGAGCTAATTCCCCCGGCTGTGAGCAGTTTTCCTGCCCCACCCACCATGGGTGGGCTACACGGGGCCAAATATCGGAAAAATCTCTTCCTCAAAAAGGATCAGCAGATTTGCCTTTCTTATGCGGGAAGGGATGTTGGGGGGAGCACAGTCTAGATGTAGTCTAGGCTAAGGGGTGATGGGACAGAGTTTCATGTAATAATGACAGGGGTGCAGAAAGCAATAAGAATTTTTTTTCTCCAGCTCCAGATCCCTGGTGACAGAATGAAACTGGTAAGTAGCCAAATTAAAAATAAACAAAAAAGAAGCATTTTTGCGCCCAGTGGAACTCCTTGCCAGAGGATGTTGTGAAGGTGAAATCGACAAGAAGGTCCAAAACAGATCTGGATAATTTAATGCAGGAAAGGTCAATCAATTGCATGTAACCAGGATGGACAGGGAAAGTGTCCCTAGCTGGTGTATTTTAGAAGCTAGGAATGGGCAATAGAAGGGATCACTTAAAAATTGCCTGTCCTGAGGATTCCCACAGGGCAATGAAATTGGCTGCTGTCCTGAGACAGGATCCTGGGCGAGTTGGGCAGCTGGCATGGCCCAGTCTGGCTGCTGTGATGTTCTGTTTGGTTTCTGTTCTTGTCCCCTCTGGGCAATGGAGAATGGACCCACAGACCAAAGGGGACATAACGTAGCCTATGAAAGCCTAGTGTAGGTAAGGAAAAAGGTCCATTCCTGCTGGTCTAGTGGTTAGGATTCAGCATATTCATTGCTGATGCATGGGTTCAATTTCCACTCAGGGAAACCAGCCTCAGTTTTCACATGACAACTGCCTACTCAGTCATCTTACCTCATTGTTACAGCAGCTGTGACCCAAGAGGTTCACTTAGGGCCCCTTTCCCACCTCTCCCTCACTGCCAAGACAGCACCTGCCATTTTCACAAGCTGTTCAGAAACGGCAGAGCTGGGTGACTCAAACTCCCCTTCTCCTCTCCCATGTGGGCAGCACCGCAGGAAGCTCTGTGGCACACACGGCACTAGCCCAGCGCACAGTCAGGTGGGCACAAGATCCATTGGTTCGCTTTGGTTGTTGAAGGAGATGACACAGAACTGGCTCCAGCCTCCACTCCGTAACCTGGGGAAATGACCCACCTGGCCCGGGCCCCTCGGAGAGGCAACGATTCCCCACTGGCCAGAGCAGAGCCCTCCCTCTGACACAGTCATGGAGCCTTCTCCCCCTGCTCCTGCCTCCCCCTTCACTCACCTCTCACTGCTCGGTGCTGCCAGGGAAGGGCCTCACTGCGAGGGCTGCCTGGGCAGGTTCTGGCCACAAAGACACGTCCCAGAGCAGGACGGATGCTCAGACCGACACTGGGTATTGCTCAGCGCTGGGGTGAGACAGGGAAGGACAAAAGGGTCTAACGGCACCTGCAGCCTTTCATAGCAGCCCCCGGACCCATCCCCAAGTACCAGCCCTTCCCTCTCCCTTCGCTGGACTCCACTGGGCACTGCCTGGACCAGGGACGGCCCTAGATGAGCTGCCAGCAACTGGCACCCTAGGCGAACCATGCAATCGGCGCCCCCCGCCCCTCCTCCAATCCCAAGGACAGATATTGACTGAGGGTTTTGGTTCCGTGCTGGGGAGAGGGGGGCTGGGGATGGAATTCGGGGGCTGGGGGCCGGGGAGAGGGAACAGGGTGCCATTCGGGAGAGAGAGTCCCCTGCACCCGCATCCTCCCAAGATCCCACCCCCCCAGAGAGAAGCCGGCATGCGCCTCTCCCGGGGTGACCCACCCTTCCGCAGCACAGGGGAAGCCGGCGCCTGCCTCCCCTGGGTCCGACCCCTCCCCACGGGACAAGGGAAACCCCTGCATTCCTCCTCCCCCAGGGCCTACCCCCCCCTTCCGCAGCACAGGGGAACCCCCCCGCGCTGTGCCTCTCCCAGGACTTACCCCCCTCCTGGCCGCAGGGAAGCCGTGCTCCAGGTAAGGCACTGGAAAGGGAAGGGGAAATGGAAGGGGCAGGGTTTGGAATTTGGCACCCCATGCAACTTGACACCCTAGGCAGCTGCCTAGTTTGCCTATAGGCACGGGCTGCCCCTGGCCCGGACTCAGGCCTCAGCCTAAGGGCTCTGGAGAAGACATGGCAGCTCCGTGGGCAGAGTCCTGAGCCCCTGGCTGGGCAGGGCTCATTAAGCAGCTGTGGGGCTGGGGCTCTGGCTCAGGGGTGGGCAATGACTTTTGATGGGGAACCGCTCCCAGGGCTGCACTTTTCCATGCTATCAACGGAGGAGGTGGGGGTTTGGGATTCAGGCTGGGTGCAGACAGGAGCTTGGGGCAGAGGACTGCAGTGGAGGAACAGTTGCAGGGGGTTAGGTTGTGACCTGGGGCAGAGGATTGAGGTGCAGGATCTGGAAGGGGTGTGGGTTCAGGAGGGGGGCAGAGGGTTGTGTTTACGTGGGGTACCAGTGGGTTGAGGGAAGGGAGGGGCTGGGGTGCCAGAGGCAGGCTCTGGCTGGGAGATTTACCTGGCTCACTCCTGGCCAGCAGCCCAGCACATTTCTCAGACAGCCTGCCCTGGCCACCCCCCTGCAGGGGCCATGTGGGGGGATGGTGCTTCACATGGCCAGAAACCAGCCAATGGGATTGTGCTGGGAGCAGGGACACTAACGGCCCAGCAGTCCCTGTTCTCAGCGGTGTGGGGCGGTGGGGCAAGCGGGGAGTGTCTTGATGGGCTGGATCCAGCCCGCTGAGCTATATTGCCCAGGCCTGGCTTAGAGGGAACCTTGGCTCTGGGCTGTGAGGGAGGGGCGCTGTGGAAAAGCCAGTCTTGCCTTCCTGGGCAGGGCATGACGACATGTGGCCCGGCTGCCAAATATCCCAGACAGAGAATTACAGGTCAGACAGGCCTCTTGCAGCAGCCAAAGTAGCTCATTTGGGTGAGGGTTAGACTGAAAATCTGAAGGTCCCTGATTCAGTCTCAGGCTGTGGCATGTGCTAATAGGTGGCAGGGCCCTTTCTGAGGTCTCTTGTGTTTTATCATCATTTCACCCTTTTTGGCCCTGGCAAATCATGTTCATGTGACTAGCCCCTGTTCCTCCAGACCCTTCCTGAGTGTTGCTGTTTCCTTGGCTAATGCCCACGCAGAGCTGGCACAAGGGCTGTGGTGCAGGGTGACATGCTGATGGGGGCACATTTGACTAGTCTTGTGTGACCTACCTGGGGCCAGCCAGCTAAACAACAGCTCAAGGAGGGTGGGAGGACAGAGACACTCTCTCACCTGGGCACTGCAGGCAGCAAGAATTCGAGTTGTCGGGTTGTCAGTGGAGTGGTGACAATGGGGGCAAGACACAAGACATCTTCTCCTACCACTTAGGAAGGGGGCTGGGCCCAGGATCCAAGTCCCTTTCAGCCCCCAGGAGAAGGGAGCTGAGTGAGAAGGGAGGGAAGGAGGCAGCCAGAGCCCCCTCCCAGCAGACTGGGGCTGTATGAGGGTCTGTGTCTGCTCCCTCCTGCCTGCTCCTTGCAAGCTGCTCAGCCTGTTTCTTGTTCTGGCCTCCCTGCCCAAACGTAGGCCTGGCCCCGCCCCCCTCTTGTCCTGCCTCAGTTGCTCTGTGGCTTTTGAGCCTCCCTTGGAGCTGTCAGCACCAGCCCCCCCTGCTCAAGGTGCCCAGAGGAGGAAAGTGGAGCTGAGCTGCAGCCTGGGGCTCTTCCTGCTTGGCCCTGGGCATCTTTCCTGTCAGCCCCACAGGGGCCAGGGGAAAAGCAGGGGGAGGGTGCAAGGGCCACTCTCATGGGCATCAGGTGGCACCACAAGAAACGCTCCCTGTCGGCCTGGCTGGAACATGGTGCTACTTGAGCATGTTGTTAGCACCAACGTGCCCCCCTGACCAGTCTGAGCAGGGAGCTAGGGACGGTGCCTGCAAACCTGGGACCATTGGCCAAGGCTGCTGCTCTTGTGTCTGTGCTAGGATCCCCTGGGCCTCAGGAGCACTAGAGATGTCAGGGAGCTCTGTCCTCCCAGCCTGGGGCTGCCTGTCTGGGCAACACCCTCACACACACTGGCCCCTCCCCTCCTGGGACAGGGCTCCTGCTGTTCCTTGGCTACTCAGCCTGGGAGTTGGGCTTATCCCAAGCACAGGCCAAACAGCAAGAGCTGTGCTTACCTGGGCGTCAAGGGGAGCCGCAATAAGAGCAGACCTTCCTGCTGTTTCTGCCTGGCTTTGAGCCAGGGAATCTTCTGCACATTAAGCAAACACAATAGCCACTACACCACAGAAACATGTTTAAGTCAGTTTTTTTCTGTACATTAACTTGGACAAATATTCTGTTACTAATTCTTTGGCCAAGGCCTTTGGGGAAGAGGCAGAGCAAGTGCAGAGAACAAGACCCGCCCCCCCAATATTTTCTCGACCCTTTGCTCCCAACACAGGGTGTGTGTGTGGGGGGGGGTGTGCCTGGGGAGGGGTGACCCACATCATATCCCCAACATTTCTGCCCTTCATGGATGGACCTTTGGGGTCAGGCCCAGACGTCCCATCCTCTCACTCAACTCCTATCACACTCTAGACCAGGGCAGCCCTCAGGGGTAGGGCTGAGCCATGGGGCACTGGGCAAAGGCTACAGGAACTGAGAACTCAGGGACCCATAATGGGGCACCATGAGCCATGTCTCTCTCGGAAAGGGTTTGACTGGGGACGGGAAGAGTGGCTCAGGGGTTGTTGCAGCTTGTTGCCTTGATTAGGGGTGTGGTCAAAACACAGGTCTCGCTGTGAGCAGGATTTGAAGCTGCGCAGGGAAACCCTATTAGAAGTCAAGCCCAACACCTTAACCACTCGGCCATCACAGCTATAAGCTGAAGTGTAGCCCAGGACCAGGGAAACTGGTAAATAATCCCAGTGCCCAGGCCTGATGTCACAAACCTGCCTCCTGCTGTGAGACA
This sequence comes from Pelochelys cantorii, assembly GCA_032595735.1. Classification (NCBI taxonomy): domain Eukaryota; kingdom Metazoa; phylum Chordata; order Testudines; family Trionychidae; genus Pelochelys; species Pelochelys cantorii. The sequence goes on along the minus strand of CM064345.1, from coordinate 2,809,116 downwards.
TTGGAACAGTTGGCGAGGGCGTCCCGCAGTTGCCATCTCCCTCTGTGCAGGTGCTGTCCAGACCCCTGGCTAGTGTCGAAGTAAAAACTTCACTCTGTTTACGCGGCTAAAATATATGGTTTTATTGGCCAATAAAAGCAAAGTGAGCCAAACGTGGACCCAGCAAAGTCAGGCCCAGTAAGGCTGCTGATACAATCCGTCATAGTATCTTTATACCCTTGACCAAACAGCCTGACGTCAGGGCATTCAAATACAGAAATCATCAATTAAGCTAGGAAAATAAAGCCTTATCAACAAGATGGAGGACAGGTACGAGGGAGTACCTCTCCTGTCTAAACCAGCCCAATTAACACATTCCAATAGCACATCTGTCTTGGCCTGGCACATGGGGTGATAGAAAGTTCACTCTGGCCTACATGCAAAGGCAAAAAGCTGAAATGGTTTCTGCTATACAAGATGGCTTTTAGCTAAACATATAAAATGGTTACGGCAGTCTCTACAACTCCCCCCTTTTAGCCTTTTAAAGGCTAACCATGAAACCATTTTATATCTCCATTTCCATTAAAGTATTAATATACATTTCCTGTTCCTTTCTCTGCTCATCATATTTTAACATCATTACTTCCACATTCTCTCTAGTAAGGGTCTGTCTTGTGCTTTTTAGAATACAAGCAATACAGCATTTGATTAACAAGAAACAAAAATAAACACAAAAGAATATAACCAAGACTAAAACTACACCTTGAAGAATCCAAGTTCCCACATGTCCAAACCAGCCTCTCAACGAACCCCAGAGGGTCCTGTCTTCCTCCTGCCTTAGGCTTTCCACAGTTCTTTCAATCTCTAAGGCATTTTCCTCTACTTCCTTGCTGGTGTCAGTGATATACACACAGCATTCTTTTCCCACTAAGGCACAAACCCCGCCCTTACTAGCTAGGACATAGTCTAGGGCCATCCGGTTTGGGCTCTTTCCCACTCTGGCTCCTGAACCATTACATGTCCAGCAGTACTTTCCAATTGGGGTCAGGTCTAGGTGGATATACCCTGGGTTAGTAAACCCTTTATCCTGCCAAGTATCATTTGGCTTTAGTTCACTAAACAATGGGCCATTCATTTGAGTGTTGTTCAGTGGGACCGGAATCATTGGGATGCCTCCTTCTGAGTGTACAGGACTGTGAGCACATATCCAGCAACCTGTGGAATTAAATTCTTGGGAAACTTGGTTCATTAAAAGCATAAACACATTTGAACCATACAGGTTATAACTACTAGGTATTAAAAACAAGATTAAGCATAAGCTCAACAGGAATTGTTTGTCCAGCCTCATGCTGGCTGTTCTTCAGGACTTCGTAGATTGCTTCACCTATCGCTGGCAGGTCCTTCTGGGTCGCAGCTGGTACTTTGGCCTCGGTCTTTCAGGATCGTCTGCTTCTGGGCCTGGATTGCCGGTACCAAGCCTGCGCTGATCCCCGTCTACTTCTGGACCTGGGTTTCCGGTACCAGGTCTGCGGTGCTCCTGGTTAGGGCTAACCTCTGTAGGGGCTGGAACCGCTTTGCAGTGGGACGCGTGAATCCAGGTGGGGAATCCCTCGCGCTTTATAGCAGTATGGGTGGTCAGAAGGACTTGGTAGGGACCCTTCCACCTGGGTTCCAGGGCAGTCTTCCGCTGGTGAACTTTCACGCAAACCCAGTCTCCTGGTTGTAGTTTATGGCACGGCTCAGTCGGGGCCTCCTGGAAGGCGTCCTTAACCTGTGAATGATAGGACTGTACACACCTCATAAGTTCCTGACAATACTTGACTATGCTTCCTTTAATAAGTGTGACATCAGCCAGGTCAATTTCTGGGCTGCTTAATAGTCTCATAGGTCGGCCACATGCAATTTCATGTGGACTGAGTCCAGTTTTCCGATTAGGAGTGGCTCTCATGCTCATTAGGGCAATCGGGAGTGCTTCTACCCATGTTAAACCAGAGTTTTCACATATCTTAGCAAGTTTGTTCTTTAAAATCCCGTTGCGTCTCTCTACTGCTCCTGCGCTCTCCGGGTGTCGCGGACAGTGCAGTGCTTGTCTGATAGAGTAGTACTTTGCCAGGTTTTGAACAATTTGTCCAGTAAAGTGGGTACCTCTATCACTGGAGATCACAACGTGTATTCCCCATGATGGGATGTAATGATTTAAAAGTTTCTTAGCTACTGTGATGGCATCTGCTTTCCTGCAGGGATAAGCTTCTACCCATCCCGAAAACAAACAAACAATAATCAGCACATATTCAAAAGATTGACATTTAGGCAATTGAATAAAATCCATTTGTAAATTTAGAAATGGTTCCAAAGGCAGAGGTCTGGTTGCTGGAACTGTCTTTACAGGTTTTCCCACGTTGTGGGCTTGGCAGACAGGGCAAGCCAGACAGTAATCTTTAGCTGCTTGGGAGAATTTAGGAGCAAACCAATTTTCTTTTAGGATTGCTACCATCCCCCCCTTTTGCCACATGCGACAATCCATGGAGCACGGAGGCAAGGTGAGGTAGCAAGACCACTGGGGCAACAATGCGGCCGTCAGAGCTGCGCCACAAATGGTCTGGGTGCAAGGTGCACCCTACCAGTCTCCACTCCTGCTTTTCTGATTCTGGGGCTTGGTCCTGCAGGAGGGCCAGTTCTGACAGGGATGGCATTGGAGCTGGCGATGGTAGGAGAGAAGGGAAAAACAGCAGGTACAGGAGCAGATTTCACTACATTCCAGACAGTATAAACTGCATAGCCTACTACTAAAACTTCACTAGAATTATAAAAGCAAAAAACCGTTTGTGTAAAGCACAAAGTTAAGATTATTCAAGGTACTTAAATTATTTTTTTTCATTAAAACAACAATATTGTACACACAACAATGTCTGAAATACATATATCACAATTAAAACACACAGGACAAATCTGGACAGAACACAGAACACAAACTTATTATGTCATGACACAGAACCATGGTTTTTTCTTCAGTTAATTTTCAGCTGATATTAGCGCTTTTTGATGATCTGAAAGACAAGAAAACATTTCTACCCCCATCGGGGTGGCCCATTATAACTTAAAATACTGCCTAAGATCTGCTAGGGGAACCAGTTACAGCTAGTTCCCTACCACTTCCATGGGCGAGTGAGCTGCACCTTTCCGAGAACAAGGGTGCTTCATCGGTACTCGTGACCTTCCACTCCCTTGAATTACCTCAGAGTTGCTAGCCCTACCCAACAGTGGCATGCCTCAGTTTCCCTTTTGTACTGCAGACCAGGTTGTTGTTGTTGGGTTTTTTTTTGGTTTTTTTTTTTTTAATGTGTGAAGCTTCAAATGATTTACTGCCACAGAAACTCTCTTAGAACAAGGCGCTTGCTAGTTACTATTTCAGCAAGCAAAAAGGTTTTCTTTTCCTGAAAAGAATCATATACAATGTTACAGGCTTGCTTATGGGGGACAGTGCCCCCCCCTTCCTCTTCCAAAACAGACAGGCAGTTTGCAGACACACACAACCTTGGATCTGAAAGCAAGCCAAAAGTGCTATCAACTCAGCCTTGAACAGAAACACCGTGAAGTTTCTGGGCTTGGATTTTTAAAACAATAATTAGTTTCCTTGAAAGACACATTTAACCCTTAGGGTGCAGGTTTTACAAATTTACAATGTATAGATTCTATTTTTTTTATACAGTTAACCAATTAAGTTTCAGTAGAATTCCTTATTTTTCCTGTAATAGATTTAACAAAGTGTCTGTAGCCAAATGTTTAAACTTGATTGTTTCTTCGCGTAGATGATTAAAAGAGGCTGCAAGAAACAAGGAGTCATTTCTAAAGCAGTTTTTTTTTTTCCTTACACATTACAATATTGCTTAATTTCTTTTCCTTAGAATTTGGAGGAACACTTCCCTTAAACTGTTAAACTTATTTGAAACTTGGTGTTTTGCTTTGGATCGGGCAAGTTTGTTACAGGAGCCTGTGTTTTCAAAGAGAAGAGCTAATTCCTTTCAGGTTTTTTTTTGTGTGTTTCCTCTCTATCTGCGTATGCGTTATAAAGAGGGATAGAGGGGTGATGTTGTGCAAAATTTCCCACCCCCCCATCTTGGTTGATACGGGTGTGCCAACTGAGAAATCTCTTTTTTTTTTTTTCCACTTCTTGTGCATTATTTTGGCACAGAGGCTCTGCAGCAAGTTTGTAAGTTACCTATCTTACTGCAGGGCAGATTTTTTTGCTTTTCTGAGCTTCACTTTCATCCCTCAGGGCTTTAATTTTTCCTCTTTTCCAATTCGTTAAATGCTTACAGGTCCTTGGACCATTATGCACGTACATGTAGTACACAGGGGTGCCTTTCGGCAGTGTGGGGGGATGTTTAGACTAACCCCCACCTAAACTAACTTTACACACTCTAAAGAAAGAGTCTGCCGGATCTAGAGTGTCAGACCTTAGCAGCTCATGAAATAAGGGGAGTCTTCACTCCCTCACATATCCGCTGAGTCTTGAGGTTCAGCTGACCCCCTTAAATGTAAGACTTTAGTCATATCGAAAGTCCCTTGCAATGGGAATTGTAATTTGGAGTCATTTTGAGTATACAAATTCCATTTATCTAAAAAAACTTGCAAGTATTTTTCCCATAGTGGGTATACATAAAGAAAGCCGGACTGTCCTTAGAAGGCACTGGAATTCCTGCGGACTGACCTACCCCCATTTTCTGCGCGCGCTCAAACAGATTCTGCAAGGCACCGAACCAAAGTCCGCCTGCTTGCACTACCCCCCCTTTGTATTGCGAGGCACTGGACTCAAAGTCCACCTGGCTCGCAGGGGCTTCCGGCACCCGTCCCAGCCCGGCAGAACACCACGTCCTGGCGCCTGGAGACAGCCTGGCGGAGTGGGGAAATACTATGGCCTGGGGTTAGCCTCAGAGGTCAGTACTACGTCCACAAATAACAGAGAGAGACAACAAAGCTTCCCCACAGTTCCGTGTGCCGAGAGAGAGTAATGGCACCACACCAGCTTTTAGCGTCCGAACACAGAGGGTCCAGCGCATGGCTGCCTCACTAGAGACACCAGTGTGCCCTTTTGGAACTGTGACACATAAGACAGGCCTAATAGACAAAGACAGACACAGACAGACAAAAATGTTAGCCGCTCCACAAAATTGAATTCCGTAGCCCCCCTACCCCAATGGCCAGCCGTCACTCCAAATCCTAAGCCCTCACCCAGGAGATTTCGTAACAGGTATCCCCTTTACCTTCTATTGAGCGCTCTGAGAGGTTTGGAAGTGGAGTGCCGGTCCGTCCATACAGGCAAGTGGCACGTTAGGAATCTCGGTGGAACCTCCAAATTGTCGAAGTAAAAACTTCACTCTGTTTACGCGGCTAAAATATATGGTTTTATTGGCCAATAAAAGCAAAGTGAGCCAAACGTGGACCCAGCAAAGTCAGGCCCAGTAAGGCTGCTGATACAATCCGTCATAGTATCTTTATACCCTTGACCAAACAGCCTGACGTCAGGGCATTCAAATACAGAAATCATCAATTAAGCTAGGAAAATAAAGCCTTATCAACAAGATGGAGGACAGGTACGAGGGAGTACCTCTCCTGTCTAAACCAGCCCAATTAACACATTCCAATAGCACATCTGTCTTGGCCTGGCACATGGGGTGATAGAAAGTTCACTCTGGCCTACATGCAAAGGCAAAAAGCTGAAATGGTTTCTGCTATACAAGATGGCTTTTAGCTAAACATATAAAATGGTTACGGCAGTCTCTACACTAGCAAACGCTGACACTGCTGTTAGGTCCAGACCATAGGGGAGAGTTTAAGGGTTATTTCGGAAGAAGGGTTTTCTCCCAAAATAACTGCATCTAAACTGTGTTTTTTATTTCAAAATAAAGTATTTTGAAATAGCGCCCGGACGCGATTATGCAAATGTAGCACGGGATATTTAAATCCTGGTTTCATTTACAATTTTGAATGTCTCCATTTGCATCCCTCTCCTGAAAGAGGGTGCAAGTGTAGACATGTCCTGTGTGTTGCAACCTCACAGCACTCACCTGATGTTCCCTCCCCGCTGCCTGAAGACGTTTGGGAGTCCTCCTGCATCTGGGGGACCGGCTGCAGGGTGAAGGTCGCAAAGCTTCTGCAATCCTCCTCCTCATCCTGGCGCTGCAGGTCATCAGCATTGTCATCCTGAAGCTGCCACTGCTGCTGCCCAGGTGTCTCCATGCCAGACTCCACAACTATCCCTGGAGACAGGGGTTCCCCACACCCCGGGATTCGGTCCAGTTACTCACAGTATGCACAGTGCTGCGGTGCTTCCCCAGAGCGGGAGCTGCCCTCACGGGCCCTCACATACCCCTCCCGCAATTCGTTGACCTTGGGTCTGACTTGGTCTAGGATGCAGGAGGGGGGAGGTGGCCTTTCTCTGCAAGGCCATCAGCCATTCGGCCATATGTTAGATAATTTCATGGAGGTTAGGTCCATAAAAGGCTGTTAGCCAGGGGATAGGAATGGTGTCCCTGGCCTCTGTTTGTCAGAGGCTGGAGAGGGATGGCACGAGACAAATCGCTTGATCGTTGTCTTTGATCCACCCCCTCAGGGGCACCTGGCGCTGGCCACTGTTGGCAGACAGGCTACTGGGCTAGAGGGACCTTTGGTCTGACCCAGTACGGCCGTTCTTATGTTCATATGTTCACAAATGTCCACATTCCTCTGCCTGGACTACAGGGCCTGCAGAGACTCCCCCTCGGATCACAGCTCCAAGAGGGTCTTTATCTCTGGCCCAGACACTGACAGTGCCCAGTGTTTGCTGCCCCTTGCTTGGTCCTGTGATCAGGGCCAGATTAAGGCATCGGCTAGCTGGGCAGCTGCCCGGGGCACCAATCTATAGGGGGCGCCTGATGGCAGCTGTAAGGGGCGTGCAGTGCCCCTTATAGCTGCCATCAGGCACTGCGTGCCCGGCTCCCAGACTGCAGGCTGCAGCAGCTCCCAGCAGCCACCCTGCAGCAGCTGCCCAGGGTGGGGGCCGCATTAACTCCCACAGCGCCAGCCAGCAGCACCTTCCCCCCGCGGCTGTGGGGCCCTGCACGGCCAGGCTTGGCCCGCCCCAGGCAGCCTCGGGTTGCGCACCAGTGGCGGTAGCCAGGCTGGGCCGGGCACGTGTGTCCTACCGCTGCCATCTGAGCGCGCCCTCCCCCACGCGCTGGGCGGGGGCAAGGCCGCACATGCGCCCTCCCCCAACCAGGGGCACAATTGAACTGTCAGCCCGGGGCACCGGAATGGCTCGGTCCGGCCCTGCCTGTGATGTGTCCCTGAAGGGGTCTCTGGGGGCTTGTGCCTGTGACAGGGCTCTCCGAAAGGCAGAAGCGCTTGATCTTAGGCAAAGGACCCCGAAACAACACTTTATGGCAAAAAACACAAGGACAGCTCTTGGTCCTCATCCCCGGGCCACACAGAGTATCCAGAAGTCACTTCCCCACCTCTCCCTTGGCTGCTCTAGAGCTTAGCCCAAAGTCCGAGAAACTGTACTCTCCCACCCAACAACCTCTGGGACTCCTCTCCCACCCAGCTCCTCACACCACGGGGAGTGCAGGGCAGCCACTACCCCAGCAGCACCACTTCTGGTCTTTGCCTAATGGCCAAGAAGTGATGCTTTACCCAAACCACACAGGCACCCTCTCGCCTCTGGCTCGCCTCATGGCAGACGTGGGCTTCCCTCACTAATTTTCCCAGCAGCTTTGCAGACAGGCATTGGTGGTATAGTGGTGAGCATAGCTGCCTTTCAAGCAGTTAATCTGGGTTCAATTCCCATCCAATGCCATGTACAGAGGGAGAGTCAAGCAACCTTGCTGAGCCCTTTTTTTACTTGAACCCTGAAAAAACAGGCACAAATGGGTCCTGCAGCTGCGGGCTGCCTCTCACCACTTTTCATCCTCTCCAAGAGCATGCACAGTAATGCGGTTCCTCCCTCACGTACCCCTGCCGCAATTCCTTGACCTTGGCTCTGACTTGGTCTAGGATGTGGGGGTAGGAGGGAGGTGGCCTTTCTTTGCTAGACCATTGGCCATTCGGCCATAAATGTCCATATTCCTCCGCATGGACTGCAGGGCCTGCAGAGACTCCTCCTGGGATCACAGCTTCAAGAGGGTCTTAATCTGTGGCCCAGACCATGACAGTGCCTAGCATTTGCTGCCCCTTGCTTGATTTGATTCCCAGCCAATGCAAGGTGGGAAGGGAACAGGCAACCTCCTGGGGGAGATCTTATTTAACCCTGAACAACAGTCACAAGTGGGTTCCACACGCACGGGCTCCCTCTCACTGCTTTTTGTGGGGAACAGCTCCAACAAAACTAACTTGGCTGTTGTGGGGGTCTACATGGGGCTTGTACCCATGACCTGGGCATTATTAGCATCAAGCTCTAAACAGCTGAGCCAGCAGGCCCATGACTGACCCACAATAGAGGGACGAGAAGAGTTTTCCCTGCTATTGGGGAAAGCAGGCCAGGCCAAGGTCCTTTTAGCCACTGAGTCTGTGCAGACTAGAGCCTCCTACCAGATCTCTGGTCTGTTTCCTGAAAAGCCTCAGCCTTTTGTCTGTTTCTGCTTCCCTGTCCAAAGCAGGCAGTTAAAGGGAGGTGGAACAGTCACCACAGCGAACAACTCTGTGGTCAGCATAGGGCTTGAACACATGATTTTGACATTAATAGCAACACGTGCTAACCCACTCTGCTAGTTGGCTAACCAGAGGATGCTTACAAAAAATGGCCCTTTCAGAAAGGCTCCTCCAGCAGCTGAAACCTGTCTCTGCAGCTGCCACTGGCTCTTCTCTTATAGGGGCAAGAGTGACTCACTGAGATGAGGGCTGGCTCGTCCAGCTGGTTTGAGGTTTGGTCAAGATGGCTGGCGGCCGGCATGGCGCACTGAGACCCAGGGCAAAGAGGCAGCTGGAATCTTTTCCTGCCAGCACCTTGCCTCCCAGCTTCTTCCCTGTCAGCAGCAGCCACAGCCCCTTTTGGCCACTGGGTCAGCCCAGGAAGGGAGGCAGGAATGGGGCCAAGTAGGAAGTCAGGCTGAGGGGGGCAGGCAAAGCCCATCTTGCCTTTCAGGGCCAGTGGCAACAGCTTCTCTCTTGTGCGCTGCTGAGGAGAAAAACACCCTGAGCAGGACCATAAAGACTAATTTAAAAGAGAATTTAGACGGGGGCACCAAGGGGCCGAGAGTCAGAGCCTGGCAGCTTCTGGGACACAGGAGAGGCCTCCCCTGCCACCCGTGGAACTGCTGGTTCAAGGAAAGGCTGATCGGGGAGGAGTGTTGGGAAGAAGGAAACCACAAGCCTGGAGCAGGTGCAGAGGCTGCTGTGACTGGCACTGGCAAGGCAGGGCTCTGACTGCAATTGCTGGGACAGGAGAGCCAGCACTACATGCCCTTGTGGTTCCCTGAGGGGGTCAGTGTCCAGAGAGCCTGCGGGTGCAACCTCTACAGCTCCTGCAGTCATGGAGAGTTTGGGTACGTGGGCATCAGGTTCTTCTCACTTGTGGTTTCCTTCTTCCCAACACTCCTCCCCAATCAGCCTTTTCCTGAACCAGCATTTCCATGGGTGGGGCCTGTGAGTCCATGCAGTAAGTACTATGTAGGTCCCATGGTGTACATGGCAGCAGGCTGGACTCTGATTTGTGCTCTCTGAGTTCAAATCTCAGCGTGATGTGCTGAGGTGGGGCTTGTTGTTATGAAGCTTTTCACACTGCATGGCTATATCTATGCTGTGAGCTTTTTGCACAAGAATGGCTGTTTTTGTGCAAAAACTAGCAGAGCGTCTACCCTGCATGTGCATTCTTGCACAAGAAATTTACAGTAAACCATTGGAAAAGAGGGCTTCTTGCACAAGAGTTATTCCTCTCCCCATAACAAATAAGCCCTCTGGCACAAGAAGGCAGTGTGCACAGGCAGCAGAGCTTTCTTGCACAAGAGAGTGTCCATGCTGCCATAGATGCTCCTTATAAAGAGATACACCATTTCATAGAGCTGGAAGGGACCTTGAAAGGCCAGCTAGTTCACTCTCCTGCTCTTGTGGCAGGGTTAGGAGCCATCCCTCACAGATTTGCTCCAAATCCTTATAAACAGCCCTTTCAAGGATTGAGTTCACACACCTGGGTTTAGGAAATCAATGCCCAAACCACTGAGCTATCCCTCCCTATTGGGCCAAATCACATGGCAGCATGGACCTGCTTTTGCACAAGAACTCTTGCCCCAAACAGTTCTTGGGCAAGAAGGCTGCAGTGTAGCCGGACCCTAACGTTTTTCATATTTTTTGTTTTAAAAATATTTCAAACCATTGTTCAGTGTACCCCAGGCCTGGAATTGTGCTGCAGCCGTCTCCCTCGCTATGGACACTGGCTCCGTGTGCACTGGCCTTCTGTCTGGGTGCTGGCAGGGGGTGAGAGGTGGCAGGTACCAATGGGTAACAGGTGCCAAGGCGCATACAGAGAAGCCAACGCCTGCATCTCTGCAAGTGACCTCACTGTGCACATCTCAGCTTTTAGGAAACACTCTCCTTCTGTCTGCGCCTAACACCAGTGTCAGTGTTTGCTACTGAGGGATCCTGTCTGGGGGAAAATGGCAATTCCAGGGGACACTTGCCCAGTGTTCAAACATCTCACAGCTGCCATGGCGAAAAGGAAGCCAAAGAGACTTCCCATTGACTAGGAAACATCTCAGTTGTCACCCCAGATGGGACCTGGACCCACAGTCCCTCGTTTAAGAGACCAACACCTTGCCCATTAAGGCACTGGGGTACATAAGCAAGGTTTAAAAGACAGAAATTCCCTCTTCCAAATGCACATTCCTCAACTTTAGGTGCCAGATTTTAGCTCTTGGAAGGAGCCAGAAACACAGGAAGGGCTGATCACACCCCTCTGAAAATAAGCTCTCTGGAGGCACCTCCAGCTGCCCCACAGTAGCCAAGGTTGAAAGTTTTGGCAGGGTTGGGGGGAGGGAGAAATGCAGCAAACATTGATCATCTGGACTGTAAACCCCTGGGTCTTAGGGTTTGGGTTGGAGTTCCCAGGTGGGGCCCGGCCTCCTTTGTTTTGGTCCCTTCCTGAGGGCACAGAATTAGCAAGAGAGAATTCCTTAACCCCACAGCAATCTGAGTTGGCCAAAGAGTAAGTAACAAAATGTTTGCTCCCCCCTAATGGGATGACCTGATGCCCAAATTCCTGCTGCCTCAAGACTGCCTGCAGGGGCCTGGCTCCTCAGCCCAAGCCATAGAGGGAGGCTCAGTATCTCCAGGAGGCCTGGAGCATGTACCCAGCACACAGAGCTGCTGCTAACTGCCTGGTCACCTGCTTCTGTGGCCCAGCAGCCTCCCCCTGAACCCAGACTTGTTCCTGCTCCTCCAGCTTTTCTCCCTAGAGGCACCCCACGGTTGCCAAGGTCTCTGCGCATGAGGCAGTGGGATCATCTGAGGCAGGCACCCGTCCCAGCCCCATCCCTGCCCCCAATCTGTGGGGAGGGATAGTTCAGTGGTTTGAGCTTTGGCCTACTAAATCCTGGATTGTGAGCTTGATCTCTGCAGAAGCCATTTAAGGATTTGGGGCAAAAATTTGTTAGGGTTGGTAGTTGGTCCTGCTGTGAAGGTGGGGGATTGGACTGGATGACCTTTCAAGGTCCTTTTCAGTTCTAGGACATAGGCAATCTCCATTAATTTACTTATTTATCTCCCCCTTCCTCCCCTTTTGGCCTTCTCTCCCCACCCAGGTTCTTTCCCCAGCTCTTCCCCAGTTCTACATTCCCCACATAGAAACCAGAGAGTTTGTTCTTTCAACAGGGAAAAGTCCTGTTTGTGTTACCAGCAGGGAGGTAGGAGGGGGGAGAGGAAAATGGCAAGGGTGGGGGGGAAGGCACAGAGGGGCAATGCAGAAGCCCCTTGCGGGGACACCCGGGGAGAGTCTCACAGGTGTCCTTGCCTGAAACTCTCCCTCAGGGCTGCTTGGATGCTCAAGCCCCGTGATGGGCTGCTGGATGGCAGCCGTGTGCTGCTGCTGAATGACCCTTGTGAGCTGCTCAGCTCTGGCCCCCACCCTGGCAGGAACGTCTCCGCCTTGTTCTCACAGCTATTCTGGAGGACACTTGGGGGGTGTTTGACTCGCCAAGGTCCAAGCAGGGGAGCAGAGAGCGGAACCACCCATTAAGGGGCCCGAAGGCACCTCCGCACCAATGGGGGCCCTTCTGAGCCTGCCTGGGAAACGTTCCTTGCTCTCGGGCTGTCCTGTGTAGGGCTTCATCAGCCCAGGGAGCAAAGGGCAGGCGGCATCCCCCATGATGCACAGGAGCAGGTCCACGTCTCCGGCCCTAAGAGTGCTGTCAGGGGCAAAGTGCTGGGAGGATCTTCTGGTAGAACCTGGAGCTACAAAATATGATGGCATCATGCGCCTTCTCCAAGAATGGACTCACGTCCTGAAGAGGACAGAAAGTGGCCTGAGAAGAGGTAGTGTAGCTAAGCAAAGAGGTCAAGTTTATGTCTCCTGGGTGGTCTAGTGGCTAGGGGTCAGCACTCTTATTGCTCTGGCCTGGGTTCAATTCCCAATGAGAGGAAAATAGTTTCATTGGGGCCATTAAATTTGCCAAGTCTTTGCCGTTTTCCATCATGGGGAGTGCCAATGGGCTGAGGAAAGGGAGGGGCTGGGGTGCCAGAGGCAGGCTCTGACTGGGAGACACTCCCAGCTGCCAAGCACATTTCTCAGGCAGCTCCTTCCCTGCACAGCTGGTATAGGCCTGGGTGAATAAGAACTTGTGTGGACTGGCCAGGGATTCTAGCAGGCAGCTTCCATTGGCCACAAACAAGCTTGGAGGAGGGACCAGGTGTGAAGCCTTTTCCTCTACAGCTGTGAAACACAAAGGCTGCATCTAGACTGGTAAGTTTTTGCGCAAAAACTTGCCAGCTGCCTACACTGGCTGCTTGAATTTGCGCAAGAACACTGACGATCTAATGTATGATTGTCAGTGTTCTTGCACAAATACTATGCTGCTCCCGTTCGGGAAAAAGCCCTCTTGCGCAAATATATTTGCGCAAGAGGGCCAGTGTAGACAGCTCAGGACTGTTTTGCACAAAAAAGCCCCGATGGCGAAAATGGCGATCGGGGCTTTCTTGCACAAAACCGCATCTAGATTGGCACGGACACTTTTCCGCAAAAAGTGCTTTTGCACAAAAGCTTCCGTGCCAATCTAGACGCTTTTTTCCGCAAATGCTTTTGATGGAAAAACTTTTCCATTAAAAGCATTTGCGGAAAATCCTGCCAGTCTAGACGCAGCCAAAGGGCCCAGCAGCCCCTTCTCCCAGCTGTGTGTGGGGGCAGGGCAAGCAGGGAATCTGCCTGAGGCTTCTTGCTGCCATGTTGGGTGGCTTCATGGGCTGGATCCAGCCCACTGGCCTGTATTGCCCAGGCCTGGCGTAGAGGGAACCTTGGCTCAGAGCTGTGAGGGAGGGGCGTTGTGGAAAGGCCAGTCTTGCCTTCCTGGGCAGAGCATGATGTCCATTTTGTGCAGCATGGCTGCCAAACATCCCAGACAGAGAATTACAGGCCAGAGAAACCTTTGTCTAGTAGCCAGTGGCTCAGTGGGGAGAGTGTTAGATTAAAGATGTAAAGGTTGCTGGTTCCATCCTAGGCTTTAGCAGGTGAAAGCATGTTGCAGGAACCTCTCTGTTAACCTGGTGTTGCTCCTGTGCTTGATCATTATCTCACCCTTTTTGGCCACAGCTTGGCATTGACAAATCAAGATCATCTGATTAGCCCCGCCCCCAACTTCTTCCTGTGGGTCCCTGCCTCCTTGACCATTGCCCAGCCAGTGCTGGCCCTAGATATGGAAGAGTGGCTATGGGCTGATGGGGATGTGTTTGGATTATCTCATGTGACCTTACCTGGGGCCAGCCAGCTAAGCAGGAGGGACATGGCAACGTTTCTCCTTCCTCTGCCAGAGAGGGAGCCAGCTCATTCCCATGAGCCCACATACAGATGAGGCAGAGTCTGGAGAGGTGACACAGCTGAATGGAAGAAGCAAGGGGAATCAACGTATCAGCTACCAGCTGAGAACCTCAAGCATGTATCCATGTGATGGTCCCATAGTGTAAGGGGAAGGGGTCAGGAGTTTGAATCTTACAAACTGAGTTTAAATCTCAGTGGGACCTGCTGGGGAATTGTTGGTTTGTGTAAATCCTTGAATATTGATCTTCTTGCCCGTCTGACTCAATTCTACTTTGTGCTTCTTCATTTTCTCAATGTAAGGACTTTTAAGCAAACTCTCAAACATCTGTTCCAGTGGTGCAATGGGTCACTGCACAGTATTTATAAAACAGTGTATATAGAAAACATGCTGGGGTTGTGAATTCAAACCCCACCTGAAGCAGTGGTTTTCAGTACCTACTGGGCTGCCCCTTTCCAGTGAATGCTGTGGGAGTTGGAATTTCAGCTCAGAGGAGGCTGTCAGTCAAAATTCCCCTTTCACATATTATGGCCTCATCAGACTGAATGGTGGGTGGCCAGGAAAGGTCCGTCTTGCTTCCAGGGTCTTGTTGCCGGTCTTCTCCCCCCACCCCTTACCCATCAGCAGCTGCTGTCCCTTTCAGCCATTGGGTCAGCTCAGGCAGGGAGGCAGGAAATGAGACAAAGTAGCCAGACAAGCTGAGGGAGGCAGGACAATTCTGATCTCTGCATCGCCCCTATGAGAGGGTTTGTCTACACGTCATGCCTCTTTCCAGAGAGAAATGCAAATTTACCTGAGTGACATTGTAAATGAAGAGGAGATTTGCATAATCATGTCTGGCTGCTATTTCGAAATATGCTATTTTGAACTAACAGGCGCTGTCTAGACAGTTATTTTGAAAGAAAAACCCTTCTTTCAAAATCACCCTTACTCCTTATGAAATGAGGTTTAAGGGTTATTTCTGACTAAGGGTTTTCTCCTGAAATAATTGTATCTCGACAGCGTTTTGTATTTCAAAATGAAGTATTTTGAAATAGCACCAGTCTGTGAATATGCAAATGAAGTGCAGGATATTTAAATCCCAGCTTCATTTCCAATTTTGAGTGTCTACATTGGCATCCCTTGCAGGTTCTCTGGGCAGTGACACCTCAAGGGAATGACAAGGGGGGGCAGGGGGCACTGGCTCTCCTGTCCCAGCAATTGGAGTCAGAGCCCTGCCTTGCCAGTGCCAGTCACAGCAGCCTCTGCACCAGCTCCAGGCTTGTGGTTTCTTTCTTCCCAATGCACTTCCCTAGTCAGCCTTTTCCTGAACCAGCAGTTGCATGGGTGCCCATGGGAGGCCTCTTCTATGTCTGAAAAGCACCCAGGAAAGCATGAGCAAAGGTTATAACAAGGTACCACTGGGACTTGAACCAAGGCTCTCCTGCTTACAAGGCAAGTGTTTTAACCAGCTAAGCCATCGTGCCCGTCTCAGCTAAAATCCCAATTTAGAGTTTTTCCAGGATAGCTTTTGTATCTGTGAAAAACTCTGCTGTGTTCATGGAATGGGTCGACTCTTTTAGATCAGTTTCCAAAAAAGTGGGCGTGTTCTTTCAGAAGGCCTGTATTCCTCAGTGTATTAGGAATAAGGGCTCTTCCCAAAGAGAAGGTTTTCCCCACATTTGGGCCCGTGTAGATGGGCCAAATGTCAGAAAAGCCTCTTCCGAAAAAAGAAAAGTGTCCCCAAAACTGTTCGAATTTATGGTCCCAGACAACACCTTTGAATTCCAAGGTGCAGCCTTTCCCCATTTCCCTCCAGCCTTGGAGGGTCTCAAGGCCTGTGCAGTCAAGAAATGTGATTGACAGCTCATACCCACAAACTGGGGG
This sequence comes from Pelochelys cantorii, assembly GCA_032595735.1. Classification (NCBI taxonomy): domain Eukaryota; kingdom Metazoa; phylum Chordata; order Testudines; family Trionychidae; genus Pelochelys; species Pelochelys cantorii. The sequence goes on along the minus strand of CM064345.1, from coordinate 2,793,280 downwards.
TCAATTGCAGAACAACCTAAGGATTAGGGGTGCGTCCCATAGCTCAAAATAAGCTATGCAATTGAGTAGCTTATTTTGAGTCAATTTTGAAATAGCTTATTTTGTAATTTGGCGCTGGCTACACAGCACGTATTTCGAAATAAATCACAATTCCAAAACATCCCTCACTCCTCATGCCATGAGGTTTGCAGGGACGTAGGAATAGCGAGCCCATTATGGTTTGAAATAAGGGGCTTGCTCTTAAGATGCGTCAGTGCGATATGAGCACCACGTCCTAAACCTCCGAGCTAGCCAGCCCACGGGTGTCAGTCTCACAAGTGGCCCTTTCAGAAAGGAGCCTCGGGCAGCTGCAGGGACATTGTGGGCTCTGGAACAAGGTGGGTGGAACAGGAACAGCTTTCACAGGCAAGGGAATTAGCTCAAGTAATAAAGCACATGCTTAACATGCAGGAGACAGTAGAATAAGTGCCCCCCTTCTCCAACTTCAGTTTTCATCCCTTATTTTCACTGTCAGGGGCTCAGTGGCCCCCTCCCTCTTCCTACCTGCTCTCCCAAAAGAGACAGACCTGGCTCCTCTTTCTTTTCCCCCAGCAATTGCCATGCTGCAAAGCAGAGAGTGGAGATATCAAGCTCTGCAGTCCAGCAGGCTCTATCATGCAATAGAAAACATGTTGGACTTCTAAGCTGCAGTGGTTAATGTGAGTGCAGTTAATTAATCAAAGGTTATGAGTTCAACTCCCATGCACATCACTTTAGCTGCTTTCTCATTTCCAGGGCACCTTTTACAGAACAGGCAATCCTTAGGCTGACACCGGGGTGGATTGAGTCCAGACAGTTCCCAGCAGACCCAAGTGAGGGTGGAGGGAAGGGCTGGTTCTTGGGGTTGGGGCTGGGGGTTGTTCTGAAAGGCTGCAGGTGCCCTTAGACCATTTTGTCCCTCCCTGTCTCCTACTAGTGCTGAGCAACCCTCAGGCTATGTCTACACTACACTGCTCTTCTGGAAAAAGCTGTGCAAATTTCAAAACCCAATTTGTGCAGCTTTTTCTTCTGCTTTTTTTGCAAGAGACTTTTCCCACATTTGGCCTGTGTGCACTGGGCAAGTCACACAAGGGAGGCAGCAGGCAGAGCCAGCCCAATACACCAGCCTCCCAGGGCAGGGGAGGCCAAGCCACAAGCCTCCTGAAGCTGCCTGGCCTGATCCATCTTGCTTCCCAAGGCTAGCACCCAGGGGAATTATCAGCTGATGTCACCCACCTCTGTCACGTGGGAGTTGGGCTCATCCCTGGAACAGGCTGGTCAGGAGGAGCTGCCCTTACTTGGGCACCCAGGGGAGCAGAAATAAGAGGAGGTCCTCTGTTTCTGCCTGGTTTTGAACCAGGGACCTTTTGCATGTTAGGCAAACATGATAACCACTACACCACAGAAACATGCTTTAATATGACTACAACTTGGATGACTGTTTTGTTCCTAGCTCTTCCTAACACCCTGCTCTGCAGGGGAGGGGAATGCACCTTGTGAACACTCCACCTCTTGTTCTCATGGAAGCCACTAACCCGAGCTGCCAGCTCCTCATTTCCTCGCCAGCCCCTTGATATTTGTAGCTGAAAGCTGGAGCTGCTGTGGAAGGAGGTGAAGCTACAGAAGCTGACAGGGGACAATCAGCGGGTGGAGGGTTATTTTTTTCTCCTCCCTGGGCTGATGTGGCTAGAACTGAGGAGAAGAAAATCCTCTTCCCTTGGCCTCAGAAGATGGAAACTGCAGTTGGTTCTCTCTTTGGTTCTGCTAAAGCTGGACCCCAGGACGAGACTTTTTCTTCCTAAAGCTCTGGTGAAAGCTGAGGGAATTGCTTAGAGGCTGAGAATGTGAGTTAAAGAGGGGTACTGCCCAGCATGGGGCTTGAACCCATGACCCTGAGATTAAAAGTCTCATGCTCTACCAACTGAGCTAGCCAGGCTCTGTGCTAGAGCATACCCCATCACAGGGCCATCTCTCCAGTGACAGGCAAAGGGGCCCATTTCAGGATTTCTTTTAGCGCAGCAGCAAGGGGCAATGGAGGAAAATCAACCCCCTTTGCAAGCTTTGTTCTCACTGCACCAAGTACGCTGCAGAGAAAGCCCTTGTGTGTTAATGGGCATCGGGGAGCCCAGAGCAGAGGGAGCTGGGATTCTAGTCCCATTGATCCCCTCAACACACACACACAGTCCCAGCCCCAAGACTCCTCCCCATCCCTAAACCTGTGCCCTGACTTCTGTACCCTCCCACATCGTCACCCCTACCCTGAGCTCCCCACCACTCTCACACACTCCCCAAATCCCTGCCCTGAGCCTCCCACACTTCATATTTTAATTTCTTATAGGTACTGTCCTATCACAACCCCTCCCCCAACTTCCTGCCTTGAGCCTCCCTCCGCCCAAGGGGTGGTGTCCAATAGAACAGTCCCTGTACGAAAGTGTTATTTTCACCCCTGGGAGCAGCTCAGCCATGCAAAGGGGCTGCCTGGGGCAGGACATTAGCCCTGGAGGGCAGGGGTGGGTGTGGCAGTGACATCACAAGGGCTTTTGCAGGCCCTCAGCTTATTGGCTAATGGAGGTTGGGAGGTGATGACCTCACAGAGAGTCCATGACAATGGCCAGGTGGGACAGGCTGCAGGGCAGGGGCCATCTCAGAGCCCCCCCATGGCTTTGTTGCACGGAGTCTCCTTGAGAGTTGCCTTTGAGGCCTTTTTGGAGCCTTCTCCTTTGCCATGACTAACTGAGCTAGAAGGCAGAGGTTCCTGTGGAGAAGGCAAGAGTCACCAAGAAGGCCCCTGCTAATATAGAAGGAGAATTAGCTCAAGTGGTAGAGTACGTGCGTTGCATGTGTTAGGCTCCAGAAAATTGGACCTAGGGCGGTTATGCTAAGACAGACCGAGGAGAGTCCAGCAAAGGGTTCTGGGTAGTCCCTGAACAAAATTTGAGACATGAATTGAGCAAGGGCGTGAGATAAGCCAACAGCTGCATTTTTGTACTTGCTGAGCTGAACAGCTTGCTTAAGAAACTGATAAGAAAACTCCCTGTCTCCTCGTTGTCTGGTACTTGCCTTCTGTCTTAATAAGAAAGTTGCTGATGTATCAAGGCCACATTGTATAGTTGGCAAGGTATGCATCCATGCTAGAAGTTTCTAACTAGCAAAGGGGGGTGGGTTGCTGTAGCCAGACATGAACCCCATCTTGTTCCCCCCCCCCCCCCCAGAGAGCAAGAGAAAGGCAGTCAGCCTTTGATGCCCTGGGAATGCAGGTGTGCTGCTTGTCCCTGACTCTACCATAAACAGAAACCAGACAGTAAATGGGCTAGCTGATAACCGGAGGGGCCCCCCCCTCCTGCTGCCCTGATGGCTAGCACCAGTAATTGACACGCCTACACTGTTCCAGGAGAGGAATCTTCGCCCATCACATACTAGAAGTGCCCATTGTCTGCATTTTCCCAGGTGTGAATTATGCTTTGCACCCTTCCGTGGGAAACTTGGCATTCAAAGCCATTTTTCCTAATTGGCCACTTGAGACCAGGAAGAAGCCTACGTGACTCAAGGGGTATAAAGAGGGGTTTAGTAGCCCACCCCATTTGAGATCCAATCTACACCTGCTGGCAGGTATTGGACACCTCCCGGGGTTTGTGGGACGCCCAACCTCGCCCTACTTCTTCCCGAGGGATTGAGAGGAAGACTCTGGCCACGCCAAGTCTGGAACGCAGGGGTGAGAATTATACCTGCAATGTGTTTCTTATGTGTACACTTTAATTTAGTTACTCTATTATAAGTTTCTCTAATCAACCTGTTTCACTTCTATTGTAAACAAGTAAAATAAGATTGTGCCCTCATTCACTTTATAAGTTTAAATATTATATTGAACCAAGTTTTCTTCTTTCTTTTCTTTCTCCTACAAATAAGCAAGTGTGGTTTGAGTTTCTGACTTGAACCCGTGCTGCTGTACCCGAACCGAACACAAACAAAAGAATCCAGCTGGTCATAAGGGGACAGATATAGGGAGAGCTTGAGCGTTGGATCGTGTCGCTTCCAGGGGACAGATCCGTTGGGGCACCTCTCAGCCTCCCCAGGCTGCCCACTGCGACGGGACTTTGTGTCCTAGCAGTCAAAGTCTGAGGTGTAAAGCTCTCCCTGTTAAAATCTGGGGCGTCTGTCAGCCTGTTGGCTGCCCACTGCAAAGGATCCCGATCCTAGCAGTAAAGACACGGACGTTAAACTCTTTGGGGCACCCGTCAACCTCCTCCAGGTTGCCCACTGCTAAGGGACCCCACTCCTAGCAGTTAAAGTCTCGGGTGTATAGCTCACACACACTACTCACTGCCCTGACCACCGGCTGACAGTTGCTTAAGTGAATAGTCTATGACGTGACGGAACTGTCTATATTATCCCACTTGTTATAGAAATCGGCGGCTGGTTCTCGGTAGAGACGGGCTGCTCTCTATTGTCGTGTGCACTCTTCAATAAAGAGCTTTGTGATTAGACCTTGCTGGTGTTGCCTGTCTCTTTGCGGTCAGACAACGAACTGAAGCCGTCTGGGTTCCAGTCCCTGACACATGTGAGAGGTAGTGGGATCGATACCCACATTCTCCAATAAGGGGGAAAACCCCAATTTTTCTTTTTTCCGGCAGAGCCAGCCAGGGGGCTAAGTGGCTCTAGTAGCCCCTCCCCCCCCACTTCCAACTTGCTCTCCCCAAAAGCCAGCCACGCTAGGGCAGAGAGCTGCTGGACACCAGCCCTCCTGGGCCAGGCAGTGGCAGGAGCACTGGAGACAGGTTGCAGGTGGGGCAGAATTAGCTCCACTGGAAAAGTGCTGCCTTTGCGCGTGAAAGGTAGCAGGATTCACTCCCATCTTCTCCCACCTGCTCGCTGGTGCTGAGGGGCCGGCCCCTTTCCTGCTGCCCCAACTCTTATTCCCACAATGCCCCTTATACCATGGCACCTGCAGCTGACACCCAAGGGTGGCCCCTCGGGCTCTCAGCTCTCAGGCTGGCCTCTGTTCTCCTAGCTTCCCTCCATCCCCTTCATCGCTCAGGCCTCTCTGTCCTGCCCCAGCTCTGCTGCTTTCAGGGCAAATCCCTTGTTAGGACCAGTCACAGTCTGGGGTCAGTGAGGGGCCCGCCCACCTGAGATGTGTGTTACACAAAAGCCTCTTGTTACCTGCCCAGATCCCAACACTGGCTGCAGAGGTGAACTTCAGGGGGGGTAGCTCAGTGGCAGAGTGTTTGACTGCAGATCAAGTGGTCTTTAGTTCAACTCCAAGTGCCCCCTTGGAGAAAATTCCTTCTAGTGGCAATACTTTCCTTTCCAGTTCCATCACACTCTGGCTTTACATTGCTTGAGGTTCTTTACATATATAAGAATCCTTAATATAGAGCAACTCAACTTTGGAAGCCCAGGGGGGAGGGTGCAATGAATGGCATTTAACTAGGATGGACAGGGCAGGTGTCCCTAGCTGGTGTATTCCAGAAGTTAGGAATGGGCAACAGGAGGGATCACTTAACAATTGTCTGTCCTGAGGATTCCCTCAGGACAATGAAATTGGCTGCTGTCGTGAGACAGCATCCTGGGCTAGTTGGGCAACTGGCATGGCCCAGTCTGGCTGCTTTGATGTTCTGTCTGGCTGTTCTTGTCCCCTCTGGGCAAGGGAGAATGGACCCCCCCATCCTGAAGTGGACAGAAAATGGCCTGTGAAAGGCTAGTGTAGGTGAGCAAAAAGCCCCCTTGCATGTGTCCCTGATAGTCCCATGCTGTGCTCACCAACAGGTCCATCGCGATCAACTGGTCAATCGCGAGGCCTCAACCAGTCGATCGGGAGGCTTCATGTCCACCCCACCCCCATTTCCCTCCCACCCCTGAGAAGCCCCACTACCTACCTCAAGTGAAAATGGAGGTAGTGTTGGCTTCCTGGGAATGGACAGAAGTCCCACAGCTTAGCGCTACTTCCGGTGATTCCGGAAGTGCGCTAGCTGCTCTGCCAGGTGTACTGCGGGAGGGATCATCGGCTCCCTGCACCACACAGGAGGGATGAGTCAGCCCCGGGGCAAGCGCATGCGGGGCTTCCCTGCAGTGGGGGGGCGGTTGGCACTGGGGCAGGCATGCAATGGTTTCCCTCTGGGGGACAGGGAATCCTGGGAAGAGGCAGAGGCAGAGGACTCTCTGCCTCCACTGGCACCCCACTCCCCGCTCCCCAGACCCCATTCCCCAGCCACAGAACTCTGTCCCTATTCCCATCCCCACTCTCCAAACTCTGTCCCCACTGGCACTCTGTCCCCTGCTGCAGAACCCTGTCCTCTGCCCTCCCAGCACCCTGTTCCCTCTTCCTTGCCCCCAGCCGCAGAACTGTCCCCACAAAATGTATAATTATAAATTCTTCATTTTAGATTTAAATAGCATGAATAAAAACCAGACCATTTACTCCATAACTATAAACATGTGATTTTAATTTTCTATATTGCATAATTTAAAAATAAACTGTTTATCAGCATGTGTAAGTAAGGGCTGGGGATAGCAAGTGACGGACAGGAGGAGAATAGAGAGGGCAGGGCTTCAAGGAAGGGGCGGGAGATCTTCACCTGTTCTGAGATTTGAAAAGTGATCTTGGGAGTAAAAAGGTTGGAGACCACTGATCTAGTGGTTAGGATTAGGATCCAGCATTTTCACTACTGTGGCCTGGGTTTGATTCCCAGTCAGGGAAACCAGCATTAGCTTTCACATGACAACTGCCTAGTCATTTTTCTTACCTCACTGTCACATGTTACAGCAGCTGTGACCCAAGAGGTTACTTCAGGCTCCTTCCCACCTCTCCCTCACTGCTAAGACAACACTTGCCATTTTTAGAAGGGGCAGAGCTGGGTGACTCTAACTGCCCCTCCTCTCTCCTGCATGGGCAGCACTACAGGAAGCTCTGTGGCGCACACAGAACTAGCCCAGCACAGTGTCAGGTTGGCACAAGATCCATTGGTTGAGTTTGGTTGTTGAAGGAGACAACACAGAACTGGCTCCAGCCCCCACTCAGTAACCTGGGGAAATGACTCACCAGGCCTGGGCACCTCGGAGCCTCCCTCTGACACAGTCATGGAGCCTTCTCCCCCTGCTCCTGCCTCCCCACTTCACTCAGCTCTCACTGCTCGGTGCTGCCAGGGAGGGGCCTCACTGCCAGAACCACCTGGGCAGGTTCCTGCCACAGAGACACGTCCCAGAGCAGGACGGCTGCTCAGACCGACACTGAGTGTTGCTCAGCGCTGGGGTGAGACAGGGAAGGACAAAAGGGTCTAACGGTGCCTGCAGCCTTTCAGAACAGCCCCCGCCCCCACCCCAAGTACCAGCCCTTCTCTCCACCCTCACTGGGCTCCGCTGGGTACTGCCTGGACTCAGGCCTCCCCGGTGCCAGCCTAAGGGCTCTGGAGAAGACATGGCAGCTCTTTGGGAAGAATCCTGAGCCCCTCGCTGGACAGAGCTCATTAAGGAGCTGTGGGGCTGGGTGGGGAAAGCACTGTGGGCTGGCGGCGGATGGAGTCGTGGTTCGCAAGGCAGCCGTCCAAGGAGTTAGGCTGGGTTTGTGGATGGTCTTTACTGCTGCCCTGTCTCTGTTCTCTGACTCGTCCCTTTCCCGTCCCCTGGTCCTGCCCAGCTCTGACTCCTGCCTGGCTGCCTCCCTCATGGGCTGAGTTCAGGGGCCGGGCTGGTGACCTGAGCCACCGACACCTCCCATCCGTCTGCTCCATCACTCAGTGCATGCCAGGGAGCTGAGCAATTGTGCTCTTGAGTGGCATTCTTAGCCAGCCAATCAGCTTTGTGAGGAGGACCATGGAGGCGGGGCTAAGAGCTCTCTTGTGAGGCCATAAAGGAAGCAGCTAATGCCCCACTCCCAGGGAGCCAGCTGGAGACCATGTGGAGGGAGCTGCTGCCTCTCCCCTGTGTAGCAGGCACTTTCCCAGTGGGGCAACTCTTCCCCCTGAAGCCTGTCTCCACTGCTTCTGTCACTGCCAGGCAATGGGAGAGTGAGTGGACCCCCCAGTGGGGCACAAGGTGAGAGACAGGTGGCTGGAAGCTCAGGGAGGGGTGGTCCCAGAAGGCAGAGGGGCACCTGTGACTCTTGGCTGGCAGCTGACACTCTGCTCCTTGCTTCCCTTCCACTACTTCACCTCTCAGGGCTTCTTTCTCCTTCCTTGTCCATAGCAGGCAGCTACACAAAGGCAAGTCACCAAACCAAGCACCCCTGTGGCCAGCATGGGGCTTGTACCCATGACCTGGGCATTATTAGCATCAAGCTCTCAACAGCTGAGCCAGCAGGCCCACAAGGGGCCTGTTGTGAAAGGCACCACAGGCAGCTGCAGGGACGTCTCTGCCGCTGCCAAGGGCTCATCTCTGATGGGGCCACTAGTGACTCACTGTGATGTGGGCTGGCTAGTCCAGAAGTCAGAGGAGCAGGAGCCTGTGTGGGTTCAGGGGAGCCTTGAGCAGGAGCAGGAGCAGGTTTGGGTTTGGGGGCGGGGCTGCTGGGCCACTGAAGCAGGTGACCAGGTGATTGGCAGCAGCGCTGTGGGCCAGGCACATGGTCCCGGTCTCCTGGACGTATGGAGCCTCCCTCTGTGGCTTGGGCTAGGGAGCCTGCCTGCTGCAGGGAGCCTTGGGTCAGCCATTGCAGCAGCAGGAATTTGGGCATCAGGACACCCCATTGGGGACAATGGAGGGAAGAGAAGAGTTTTGCCTGCTATTGGGGAAAGCCTGCCAGGCCAAGGCCCTTTTAGCCACTGGGTCTGTGCAGGCTGGAGCCTCCTCCTACCAGCTCTCTGACCAGAGTCCTGCAAAGGTCTCAGCCTTTTGCCTGTTTCTGCTTCCCTGTCCATAGCAGGTAACTAAAGGGTGTGGGGGAAAGCACCTGGCCTCCCAGCTTCTTCCCTGTCAGCAGCAGCCGCAGCCCCTTTCGGCCACTGGGTCAGCCCAGGAAGAGAGGCAGGAATGGGGCCAAGTAGGGAGTCAGGCTGAGGGGGGCAGGCAAAGCTCATCTTGCCTTGCAGGGCCACTGGCAACAGCTTCTCTCTTGTGCGCTGCTGAGGAGAAAAATGCCCTGAGCAGGACCATAAAGACCAATTTAAAAGAGAATTTAGACGGGGGCACCAAGGGGCCAAGAGTCAGAGCCTGGCAGCTTCTGGGACACAGGAGAGGCCTCCCCTGGCCACCCATGGAACTGCTGGTTCAGGAAAAGGCTGATTGGGGAGGAGTGTTGGGAAGAAGGAAACCACAAGTGAGAAGAACCTGATGCCCACGTACACTAACTCTCCATGGCTGCAGGAGCTGTGGAGGTTGCACCCTCAGGCTCTCTGAGCACGGACACCCCCAGAGAATCACAAGGGCATGTAGTGCTGGCTCTCCTGTCCCAGCAATTGCAGTCGGAGCCCTGCCTTGCCAGTGCCAGTCACAGCAGCCTCTGCACCTGCTCCAGGCTTGTGGTTTCCTTCTTCCCAACACTCCTCCCCAATCAGCCTTTTCCTGAACCAGCAGTTCCATGGGTGGCCAGGGGAGGCCTCTCCTGTGTCCCAGAAGCTGCCAGGCTCTGACTCTTGGCCCCTTGGTGCCCCTGTCTAAATTGGTAATGGGATGTAAATTAGATACGTTGATATTGAGCTTTACAGGATCTTTCGAAAAACTGAGGCATGTGCATTTGGAAGAGGGAATATCTGTCTCATGGCTGTTGCTAGTTTGCTCCAGTGGTCTAATGGACAAGGCATTGGTTGCCTAAACCAGGTATTGTTGGTTTAAGTCCCATCTCTGGTGACAGTTGTGATGTTTCCTGGTAGATGAAAAGTCTCTTTGGTTTCCTTTTCGCTATGGCAGCTGTGAGATGTTTGAATACTGGCCAAGTGTCCCCTGGAATTGCCATTTTCCCCCAGACAGGACCCCTCAGTTGCAAACACTGACACTGGTGGTAGGTGCAGACAAGAGGAGAGTGTATCCTAAAAGCTGAGGTGTGCAAAGTGAGGTCACGTGCAGAGATGCAGGCGGTGGCTTCTCTGTATGCACCTTGGCACCCGTTACCCATTGGTACCCACCACCTCTCACCCCCCTGCCAGCACCCAGACAGAAGGCCAGTGCACATGGAGCCAGCAACCGTAGCGAGGGAGGTGTCTGCAGCACAATTCCAGGCCTGGGGCACATTGAACAACAGTTTGAAATATTTTTCAAAAACAAAAACTTTAGGCTCCACCTACACTGCAGGCTTCTTGCCCAAGAACTGTTTTGGGCAAGAGTTCTTTCGCAAGAGCACATCTACCGTGCCAGATGCTTTGGCATAAGAGAGAGGGATAGTTCAGCGGTTTGAGTGTTGGTTTGTTGAATCCAGGCTTGTGAGGTCAAGCCTTGAGGAATCCAGTTAGAAATGTGGGGCAAATCTGTCAGGGATGACTCTTGGCCTTTCTATGAGGGCAGGGGACTGGACTTGCTGACCTCTCAATGTCCTTTCCAGCTCTTTGAGATTGGTATATTTCCTTATAAAGAGCATCTATGGCAGCCTGCATGCTGTCTTACGCAAGAAAGCTCTATTGGCCATTTTAGCCATAGGGGTTTCTTGCACAAGAAGTCTCTTTTGCCTTCTTGTGCAAGAGGGCTTATTTGTTATGGGGAGAGAAATAACTCTAGTGCAAGAAGCACTCTTTTCCAGTGGTTTACTGTCAATTTTCTTGCACAAGAATGCACATGCAGGATAGATGCTCTGCTAGTTTTTGCACAAGAACAGCCGTTCTTGTGCAAAAAGCCTGCAGCATAGACGTGCAGTGTGAAAAACCCCAAACCAACAAGCCCCACCTCAGCATGTCTCACTGAGATTTGAATGCAGATTGCAGGATTCAGAGTCCTGAGTGCTGCCCCTTACACCATGGGACCTACACAGAGGCCTGTGTGTGGGCACCTGGGATACTCAGCTCTCAGGCTGGTCTCTGCACTCCTGGCTTCCCTCCTGCTGCTTCGTCTCTCTGGCTATGACTACACTGCACATTTATTTTGGAATAAGCTGTTCTTGAATAATTATTCCAAAATAGCTTATTTCAAACTAGCACGTCTACACTGCAGGGAAACCTCAGAATAGTCTGAGGCAGGCTCCCCAGTGTAGATGATCTACCTCGATTTAGAGCCCCGGGAAGAATAACTTAGAATGTCCCTGGGGAGGGGCTAGTTCAAACTAGCAGCAGTGGCGCATCTATACAGGCCTTATTTTAAAATAGTTAATTTGGAATAGGCGTTATTCTTCGTACAATGAGGTTCGCAGAAGTCGGAATAAGCCGTCTGTTACTTCAGAATTATTTCAAAATAACGGAATTGCTGTGTAGACTCTTGCATTGTTATTGTGGAATAACGGCCATTGTTCCAAAAGAACTTTTGTGTGTGGACAGAACCTGCGGAGCCCAAGAAATGCGATTGGCAGCTTGTCCCCACAGCCTTCTGCTAAGGCCAGGCTGTAGGGAAAAGAATTGCTCCTTCGAGCCAGAGTTGAACCAGCGACCTAAGGATCACTTGCCAAGCACACACTACAGTCCTCCGCTCTACCAGCTGAGCTATCGAAGGGTGCTTGAATAATATGCCTTTGTCCAGGTTGTCCCTTCTGCAAGTCTCAGGGCAACTGCTCCCCCAAGGACATGGCATTGCTGATGAGGGGCAGAAGTGCACAGGGGCTGTCACAGGTACTTCACATGCAGACAGACCCCTTGAGTGAAACCTGAGCTAGATCCATCCATGTCACAGCAAAAGGAAGAAAGTTGGGTTCTTCTCATGTGTCTTCTTTGTTCCACGGTCTCTAGGGGTGCGGTAGGAACAGGTCCACAAAAAAACAAACCACTTGAATGAACCTTGGTCTAGAAACACCCCTGAGGGTTTCCTTCTATCTTTGGCCTGGAAAGGTCATCTGTAACAATATGGTTTCTCTGTAACCCTCTTGGAAGGCCTGTAGCTATTCAGTAGGTCTAAACTAAAGCCTTCTTCGGCAGCCAGACTGAAGAGCAGCACCAATTAGCTATAAAGCCCGGACTCACATGCTCACATTCCATCTAAATGACACTGAAATAGTGTCACACTGGGCTATGAGAAGGGGATCTTGTCCTAATGGCACCCACTGTTACCAGATAAGAAACAGATCTCAAGATGGGTAGAGAAAATTTAGTTAAACACCATTTTGTCTGGCAAGAAACTGCTTACCAATCGTTGTGGTTGTGCAATTGGCATTTCTGTGATTCTTTTCCTCCCTTTCTTATTGTTTATCTGTGTGATCGCTGTCTGGATTGTAACTGTTTCTGTCTGCTGTATAATTAATTTTGCTGGGGGAAAATCAGTAAAGGTGGTGGAGTATGATTGGTTAGGTAAATCATAATAGTATGTTATCTTTGGTTAATAAAATTATATTAAAATAATTGGTTAAGCAGGACTCAATTTTCACTATATAAACTGGGGTCCAAGAAGGAAAACCAGGAAGAAGAAGGAAAAGAGGAAAAGAGAAGAAAGAAGGAAGGGAAAAGGGAAAGGAAGACCAAGAAGGAGGAAGGAAGACCTGGAAGCAGAACTCATTTCCAAGCCAGCCTCAGACAAGAGCAGCCAGGACTCCGCTGCATGACTGTCGAAATGGTTTGCTGTGTGAATACTGTGGGTCAGGTGACGTCAGGCCTGGGCACTGAGATTATTTACCAGTTTCCTGGGACTAGTAGTGCTTAGATCTGTGATGGCTGAGTGGTTAAGGGGTTGAATGAAAAATCCAATAGGGTTTTTTGTTGCTGGTTCAAATCCTGCTCGCAGCAAGGCCTGTGTTTTGGCCACACCCCTAACCTGGGCAACAAGGTACCCAAACCCTGAGATGGCTGAGAAGAGAGTCTGTGTCCCATCAGAAGGGACACTTGGAGAAGGCAACAGAGGCTGCAGGAGGGAGCATGGATCACAGGGTCCTGCCTAACAATAGGAAAACCAGTCTGGCTTTCAGCAGAGCCACCATCCCATGGACACAGCCAGGGCCCAAGTGCCTACAGTGGCCACTTGCTCTCCCCAAAAGCCAGCCCTGGTTGGGCAGAAAGATGCTGGGCCCAGCAGCCTCCCTTCACCTTGCAGAGGCAGAAGCGATGGAGACAGGCCCAGGGGGTGGAGCTGTTCACTTGGGGAACAGAGACCGGGCAGCACAAAAGGACACCCATGAATGTCAGTGAGAGGCAGAGGTGGCAAAGGGGCAGCAGCATTTTTCACCATAGGGGACCTACAGCTGGTGTCTTGGGCACCTGGGACTCTCAGCTCTCAGACTGGCCTCTGCTCTCCTGGCTTCCCTCCAGCCGCTTCATCTTAGGACTCTCTGACCTGCCCCAGCTCTGCTGCTTTCAGGGCAAATTCCTTGTCTGGGGTCTGTCCTACCTGAGACTTGTGGGCTACAAAAGCCTCTTGTTCCCTTCTCAGCTCCCAACACTGATCGCATAAGGTTGTGTAGGAGTGTAGCTCAGTGGTAGAGTGTTTGACGGCAGATCATGTGAGCCTTCGTTCAAATCCAGCTGACCGTTCAATGGAAACATTTATTTCTCCAATTCCATTGCATTCTAGGTTTCTATTCTTTGGATTCTATAAATGAAAACGAACCCTTACTGCTTTCCTGTGCCAATGCACATAAACCAGGCAAACCCGTCCCTCAGCCGGAACCAGCTCAAACCCGCTGTGTGTCTGGTTTCTGTTTCCATCCATTCAACAAGGGTGTGATTTGGAAGCCCAATGGCAGGTCCTTGGTCTCCATGGGCTGTGCTGTGCAGAAGAACAAGAACCACACCCAACTGGGGAGGAATGGCCTTGTGTGTATTGCAATTGGTGGAGGAGTTGCCCAAATCTACCAGAGATGGGCAGGAGCCTGTTACAAACATACAGTAAACACCATTATCAGACTGCCTGGTGCACATTCCTACCTTCCCTTGTGCACACAACATACATGGGGCTCTAATTAATGGCCTCCTGCCTTTCACACAGATCATTGATCCTTGTGACTTTCAGGTACTTTCATATGGCAGCTGTTTTAAACATAACGTGCTTCCATTTCATGACCAGCACCAGAGTTTTCTTGGCAAAAAATGTGCTAACGAGGGTCTCATTTGCATGAGTCATGATCTTATTTGCATATTTTCTGCCAAACAGGTTTTGCGCTGGGGTTGTTGTGCAAAAACAAGCAGTATGGAAGTTTTCTTTCTGCGCAAAACCCCCTTTTTCTGCAAGATCAGGATACCTCTTTTTGGGGGGCATAAGAATCTTGTGGAAAAAGGGGGTTTTGTGCAAAAAAAAATGTTCACACTGCTTGTTTTTGCACAAAAATCCCATTGGCAGAAAATATGCAAATGAGATTGTGACTCATGCAATTGAGTCCCTCATTAACATATTTTTTTACGGAGAAAAATTCTAGCGTAGATGTAGCCTCTGCGAGTTACCAGCAGTGGGGCTGTTAGTGTCGGCATCTAACTAATTGCACCATTAGGCCATGTCTTCACTCGGGTGGAGATTGCTGCTGTAATCCATCTTCCAGAGCTTGATTTAGCAAGTCTAGCTAAGCCTCACTAAATCAAACCCCTAGGGCACCTCCTGCTCTTTGTTACTATCCTACTCCCACTGTGAGAGCACCACCAAGCTCAACTGAAGGTAAAACCAACTCCAGATACATGCTGAAGAATGGTGGGAAGAAAAGACCCATTGGTCTGGCAACAAGGCACCACTGGGAGTCGGACCCAGGATCTCCTACTTACGAGGCAGGCACTTTCGCCAACTAAGCCATGGTGCCCTCCTTGAAAATAACTCTAAACTGTTCTAATTTATGGGGCCAGACAGCAGCTTCCCATTCCAAAGTGCAGCCAGTCCCCATTCCCCTCCAGCTCTTGCCATGACTCAAGGGCTGCGCAGCCCAAGACATTAGATTGGCAGCTGGTACCCAAAACCTTTCTGTCAATTGTAGCACCAGGCCCCAAAGGGACAGACCCAAGGCAGCCGCCTTGTCCTAAGGCCGGGCCTGCAGCCAGGGGGAGGGAGAAGAATCTCTCCTTTCAGCTGGAGTCAAATCAGCAACCTAAGGATACTTGCCAAGCACTCGCTACAGGCCTCTGCTCTATAGCTCTGAGCTATTGAAGGGTGCCTGGGGCAGGCTGCTTTCCCTATGTTGGCCCACCTATGAGTGCCAGGGCAAGAGTCCCCCGAAGGGGACGGCCTCCCAGGGCAGGGGCAGGAGAACCCAGCAGCACAGGGGTGTCACGGGTGCTTCACACGCAGAAGGACCCTTGAGTGAAACCAGGCAGAAACGCCGCGTCTCGCTCTCTGCAGCTCCCCTTGCTGCCCTGGCAGGCGCTGCCCCTCCTCCCACTGGCCTGGGCCTGGCATCCCTCCCCGTCCTGGCACTACAGAAAGCCCCTCGGCATGATCCTGGGCAAGCCAGAGGCCTCAGGCCTGTCCCCTCTGAGGGGCTTGTGCATTGGCCTCCTCTGCCCTTGGTGCCGGCTCTCCCGGCTGCCCCCTGTGCGCTGCTGGCCAAAGGAGCCAACAAGGCAGGAGAGGGGGGAAGGAGCAAGTCCCGCTGAGGCCGACAGCTCGGGCTTAAGCCTCCAGCCCCAGCACAAAACCTTCAGCTGGGCCCGTGTGGCTCCCTCCTACCCACGCACACGCTCACAGGGGGAAACGTGCCCCATGTTCCATCCCCGCGCCAGGTCTGGACAGACGGGCTCAGCCCCTTGAGCACCCCACAGGGCCTGTGAGGGACGGACTGAGAGCAGGGCCCCACTGACACGCGCCCCCGTCCTGCCCCACCAGCATGGAACAGGCAGGAACGGCAGCCGGGGCAGAAAGCAGCTTGGACTGACGGGCAAGTCTCATTTGCTGACCAGACTTCCAGGCCCTGGGCTTTGGGGCCAGCCCCCCTGTGGGTCAGAGCCCCCAGGCCACAATGCTACTCCAGGGGGCCTGGTTCCAGGGCCACCTAATCCCAGGGTCTGGGGGGCTGGAGGCCTTTGCCCTGGAGTCTTACAGCTCCCCCAGTGTCAGCTGCCACTGGCCTGAATGGTGCTGGATGCTCCTGCTTCTCTCCCAGCAGGCTGGCCCTGCGCAAGCTCTGTGCACGCTGGAGCCTCCTCCTGCCAGGTCCCCGGCCTGCTCTCTGCAAAGCCTCAGCCTGGCTCCTTTCCTGGCCTCTGCTTGCGGGGCCTTTTGGGCCGGCTCTGAGCAGATCCCCTGAGTCCCAGCACTGGGTGCAGCACTGCTGGGCCCCCGGAGCCCGGGCTGTAGAAAGCTGCTCCCCGGGAACCTCTCCCAGGGCAGTTCCCCTGGCCAGCCGCTGCCCAGCCCAGCACATGCACCAGGGTGGGCAACGCTTGGGGGGGCAGGTAAGAGAGAACCTTCCTCCCCTTCCCCTTAGAGCAGACCCCCCAAGCCTGCGGTGGGAAGCCCTGGCACAGAGATGGGACGGGCAAATGCTCTGAGAGCGAGTCTCTGGGCTGTTTGGCGAGAGAACTTTCACACGTCTATGCCCTTTAACTGCCACCAGGATGGTCGAGTGGTTAAGGCGTTGGACTTAAGATCCAATGGATGTTTGTTTGCGTGGGTTCAAACCCCACTCCTGGTAGCTCCATGTTTTGGAGAAACATGGATCTGGATGGTGCTTTGTCCAGCTGTGAGGGCAGGGGACTGGACTTTGTCTCTGAAGGTCCCTGTCAGTTCTCGTGTTCTGTGATTCAGAGTCCTGGTTCTGACTGGCTGAGCAGGGAGGAGACTCAGGGCTTTCTTGTTCACCTTAAGTCCCACTAAAGGAGCCAGTGGTTCTCTCTGAGCAGCTCCTGAGTCTCTCTGTGTCCCGGTGCTTCTAACCCACTGGCTGAGCCAATCCCTAGGCAGGGCTGTGGGGCTGTAGCTCCTTTGAGACACTTTATTCTGATCCGTCAGGGTGTGAAACTCCAGACTGAGGGGGTTTCAGCATCAGGGCATCTGGATCCTGTGCCCAGCGCTGTCCCAGACTGGCTGTGTGAGGTCAGACCAGGCCCTTTGCCTTTCTCAGCCTTTGTCCCTCCCTCTGTCACTTGGGGGTAACCATCCTCTCCTGCCTGCCCCATGGTGGGGGGAGCTGTGAGGAGCTGTGTGAGGGTGTCGCTAGCAGCAGTGAGTACTAGGAGGTGTCCTGTCACCTGGGCTCCATGTAGGGTTGCCAGATGGTTTCAACAAAAATACCGGACACACTTGACATTACATCACCATCTACATTATTATTTTGAAAATACCGGACATTTCTATTTTCTGTTTGTTTCTGGAACAGAGAGCTCAAATACTGGACTGTCTGTCTGGTTCAAAACTGGACACCTGGCAACCCAGCAGGGAAACGCAGTCGAACACCTCCCCCCATATGCTGGGCCAGCCTTGTGCCTGCTGGTGGGGCTGCCTCCCCCACACACATCAGTGGGGCCTCCTGCCCCTGTGTTGCTGCAGCAACTGCCAGTCTGCCCGCACCCAGGCCCGGCAGCCATGTTGTCTGGGGACAAGAGCAGGGAGAAAGGCGCCGTCCTAGCCCAGCCTGCTCCCCATCCCATCGCTGAGGGAACTTTCCCCCGACGCCAGCCCCATGCTCAAGGCCTTAGTACATTCTGTAAAAGGGCCAGGCCAAAGTAGCTCCCCCCTTGCTCCTACTGAGCCTTTGCCAGAGCTGCCCCTCCTCAGGCTTTGCCTTGTCACCAGACAGACCCTGCTCTGCTCCAGCCACTTTGCTCTGTCTGAGTCACTCCTGGAGCTGGTGGGACTAGACAACTGCTGTCCTATGGGATCTGGCACTTCTTGGGGAACCATCTCTCAGTTCCCGTGGGTAAAAGCAAGCCAGTGCTTCCCAGTAAACACTCAGAAAGTTACAGTTCTATACTCCAGGGGGGACTTGAACCCACAACTCCTGGCTCTATTGGCCAGTGCCTTGTCCATTTGGCCACTGGGGCCAGACAAGAAAAGAAGAGAAGGAATAGAAATTCTCTGTCCCGAAGACATACCCTCCCCCCGCCGCCCGCCCGCCTGCCCGCCCGCCATTGGCTGAGTGGACACGTCCCTCATCCCAACCCCAGCAGACACGTCTGCAGCGCCTGGCAGGAAGGCGACTGGGCAGGTCGTTGGCAGAGCTGAACCCAGGGTGGCAGCAATGCAGGCTGGTCAGCCACAGCCCTGGAAGAGCAGCTGGGGGGCGATGGGCCTGTGTGTTCTGCTGCTCACTGATGAGCTGGCTGCCCAACTGCCCACACAGACATAAGAACATAAGAATGGCCGTACTGGGTCAGACCAAAGGTCCATCTAGCCCAGTATCCTGTCTGCCGACAGTGGCCAGCACCAGGTGCCCCAGAGAGGGTGGACCGAAGACAATGATCAAGCGATTTGTCTCCTGCCATCCCTCTCCAGCTTCTGACAAACAGAGGCCAAGGACACCATTTTATCCCCTGGCTAATAGCCTTTTATGGACCTAACCTCCATGAAATTATCTAGCTTCTCTTTAAACTCTATTATAGTCCTAGCCTCACAGCCTCCTCTGGCAAGGAGTTCCAGAGGCTGACTACACGCTGTGTGAAGAAGAACTTTCTTATATTAGTTTTAAACCGGCTACCCATTAATTTCATTTGGTGTCCTCTAGTTCTTCTATTTAGGGAACTAATAAATAACTTCTCTTTATTTGCCCTCTCCACGCCACTCATGATTGTATATACCTCTATCATATCCCCCCTCAGTCTCCTCTTTTCTAAACTGAAAAGTCCCAGTCGCTTTAACCTCTCCTCATATGGGACCCGTTCCAAACCCCTAATCATTTTAGTTGCCCTTTTCTGAACCCTTTCCAAGGCCAAAATATCTTTTTTGAGGTGAGGAGACCACATCTGTACACAGTATTCAAGATGTGGGTGTACCATAGTTTTATACAGGGGCAGTAAGATATTCTGGGTCTTATTTTCTATCCCTTTCTTAATAATTCCTAGCATCCTATTCGCCTTTTTGACTGCCGCTGCACACTGTGTGGAAGTTTTCAGAGAACTGTCCATGATAACTCCAAGATCTCTTTCCTGATTTGTCGTAGCCAAATTAGCCCCCATCATACTGTACGTATAGTTGGGGTTATTTTTCCCGACGTGCATTACTTTACACTTATCCACATTAAATTTCATTTGCCATTTTGTTGCCCACTCACTCAGTTTGGTGAGATCTTTTTGGAGTCCCTCACAGCCTGCCTTTGTCTTGACTATCCTAAACAGTTTGGTATCATCTGTAAACTTTACCACCTCACTGCTTACCCCTTTCTCCAGATCATTTATGAATAAGTTGAACAGGATTGGTCCTAGGACTGACCCTTGGGGGGACACCACTAGTTACCCCTCTCCATTCTGAAAATTTATTTATTCCTACCCTTTGTTTCCTGTCTTTTAAGCAGTTCTCAATCCAAGAAAGGACATTCCCTCTTATCCCATGGCCGTATAATTTACACAAGAGCCTTTGGTGAGGGACCTTGTCAAAGGCTTTCTGAAAATCTAAGTATACTATATCTACTGGATCCCCCTTGTCCGCATGTTTGTTAACCCCTTCAAAGAACTCTAATAGATTAGTAAGACAGGATTTCCCTTTACAGAAACCATGTTGACTTTTGTCCAACAAATTATGTTCTTCTACATGCTTCACAATTTTATTCTTTACTATTGTTTCGACTAATTTGCCCGGTACTGAAGTTAGACTTACCGGTCTGTAATTGCCTGGATCGCCTCTGGAGCCCTTTTTAAATATTGGTGTCACGTTAGCTACTTCTAGTCATTAGGTACGGAAGCCGATTTAAGGGATAGGTTACAAACCACAGATAATAGTTCAGCAATTTCCCATTTGAGTTCTTTTAGAACCCTTGGATGAATGCCATCCGGTCCCGGAGATTTGTTGACATTAAGTTTTTCTATTTGTTCCAAAACCTCCTCTAATGACACTTCAATCCGGGACAGTTCCTCAGATTCATCACCCACAAAGGACGGTGCAGATTTGGGAAATCCCCAACGTCCTCAGCCGTGAAGACTGAAGCAAAGAAATCATTGAGTTTCTCCGCAATGGCTTTATCGTCCTTGATTGCGCCTTTTATAGTTCGATCGTCTAGGGGACCCACAGGTTTTTTAGCAGGCTTCCTGCTTCTAATGTACTTAAAAAACATTTTGTTATTTCTTTTTGAGTTTTTGGCTAGCTGTTCTTCAAAATCTTTTTTTGCTCTTCTTATTACATTTTTACACTTGATTTGACAATGTTTATGTTCCTTTCTATTTATCTCACTAGGATTGGACTTCCACTTCTTAAAAGATGCCTTTTTGTCCCTCACTGCTTCTTTTACATGGTGGTTAAGCCACGGTGACACTTTTTTAGGTCTCTTGCTATGTTTTTTAATTTGGGGTATACATTTAAGTTGGGCCTCTATTATGGTTATTTCCTGGACCTGATCCTGCGCTCCACTCAGGACTAAATCAAGAATTGCCTCTCCCCTTGTGGGTTCCTGCACCAGTTGCTCCAAGAAACAGTCATTTAGGCCATTGAGAAATTTTCTCTCTGCTTCTCTTCCTGAGGTGACATGTACCCAGTCAATATGGGGATAATTAAAATCCCCCATTATTATAGAGTTCTTTATTTTGGTAGCCTCTCTAATCTCCCTCAGCATTTCAATGTCAGTATCACTGTCCTGGTCAGGTGGTCGGTAATATATCCCTACTGCTAATTTCTTATTATTGGAGCATGTAATTACTATCCATAGCGATTCTATTGAGCATGTTGATTCACTTAATATTTTTATTTCATTTGATTCTACATTATCTTTCACATACAGTGCCACTCCACCACCCACCCGGCCTGCTCTATCCTTTCGATATATTTTATATCCCACTATGATTGTGTCCCACAGATTTTCCTCATTCCACCAGGTTTCAGTGATGCCTATTATGTCAATCTCCTCATTTAATACTAGGTACTCTAGTTCACCCATCTTATTAGTCAGACTCCTAGCATTTGTGTAGAAGCACTTTAAAAATTTGCCACTGCTTATTTGTCTGCCCTTCCCTGGTGCATTGGATTCCTTTGTATGCAGTTGTTTGTCTGCTCTGGCCCATGGTTTGCCCTCTCCCCTCCTCTCTTTCTGACTACAGCTTAGAGACGCTCTATCAATGGATTCTCCTCTAAGAGAAGTCTCCCTCCGATTTACGTGCATCTCCGCAACAATCGGCTTTCCCCCATCTCTTAGTTTAAAAACTGCTCTACGGCCTTTTTAATGTTTAGTGCCTGCAGTCTGGTTCCACCCTGGTTTAGGTGGAGCCCATCCTTCCTGTATAGGCTCCCCCTCTCCCAAAAGTGTCCCCAGTTCCTAATAAATCCAAACCCCTCTTCCCTACACCATCGTCTCATCCACGCATTGAGACTCTGAAACTCTGCCTGCCTACCCGGCCCTGCGCGTGGAACTGGAAGCATTTCCGAGAATGCCACCATAGAGGTCCTGGATTTCAGTCTCTTTCCTAGCAGCCTAAATTTGGCCTCCAGGACATCTCTCCTACCCTTCCCTACGTCATTGGTACCTACATGTACCACGACCAGCTCCTCCCCAGCACTACGCATAAGTCTATCTAGATGCCTCGAGAGATCCGCAACCTTCGCACCAGGCAGGCAAGTGACCATACGGTTCTCCCGGTCATCACAAACCCAACTATCTATGTTTCTAACAATTGAATCACCCACTACTAACACCTGCCTCTTCCTAACTGGCATTCCCTCCCCCTCAGAGGTATCCTCAGTGCGAGAGGATACCGCAACATCCTCTGGGAGGAGGGTCCCAACTACGGGATGGTTTCCCTCTGCTCCCATTGAATGCTCTGTTTCCTTGAGACTTTCATCCTCCTTGAGAGCACTGGAGCTCTCAGACTGGAGGTGGGACAGTACTACAATGTCCCGGAAAGTCTCATTAAGATATCTCTCTACCTCCCTTAGCTCCTCCAGTTCAGCCACCCTGGCCTCCAAAGCCCGAACCCGGTCTCTGAGGGTCAGGAGCTCCTTGCAACGGGTGCACACATACGCCACCCGCCCACAGGGCAGGTAATCATACATGTTACACTCGACGCAAGAAACAGGATAGCCCCCACTCTGCTGCTGGGCTTCTGTCTCCATTTTTCTAATGAATAAGTTTAAGCAGAAACTGGGATTCTTTTTAAACCTCTGGAATATAGAGTATTATAAGAGTTGTTTTTAAGAAGGTCAGAAGTTCCTAGTGCCCTCTAACCTCCCCCTCTAACCTCCCTCTCCAAACTCCGTGTTAGCTGTTTCTGCATTTACACTAATGCTAGGAGTCTGTCTAATAAGATGGGTGAACTGGAGTACCTCATATCAAAGGAGGAAGTTGACATAATAGGCATCTCAGAAACATGGTGGAATGAGGACAATCAGTGGGACACTATCATACCGGGATATAAATTATATCGGAAAGACAGAACAGGTCGTGCGGGTGGCGGAGTGGTACTATATGTGAAGGATAATATAGAATCAAATGAAGTAAAAATCCTAAAGGAATCAAAATGTTCCATAGAATCATTATGGATAACAATTCATTCCTCTAATATGAATATGGCATTAGGAATATATTACCGACCACCTAACCAGGACAGTGATAGTGATGCTGAAATGATAAGGGAGATTAGAGAGGCTACCAAAATAAAAAACACAGTAATAATAGGAGATTTCAATTATCCCCATATTGATTGGGTGCATGTCACCTCAGGACGGGATTCAGAGATTAAATTTCTTGATGCCTTAAATGACTGCTTCTTGGAGCAGCTAGTACAGGAACCCACAAGGGGAGAGTCGATTCTCAACCTAGACTTGACTGGAACGCAGGATCTGGTCCAAGAGGTAACTGTTACTGGACCGCTTGGAAATAGTGACCACAATATAATAACTTTTAATATTCCTGTGTTGGGAAGAACACCGCAGCGGTCAAACACTCTGGCATTTAATTTCAAAAAGAGGAATTACACTAAAATGAGGAAGCTAGTTAAACGGAAACTAAAAGGGAGAGTAATTAAACTAAAATCCCTGGAAGCTGCATGGGAACTGTTTAAAGACACCATACTAGAGGCCCAACTTAAATGTATACCCCAAATAAAAAAACACAGTAAGAGACCTAACAAAGAACCACCATGGCTAAACAGCCATGTTAAACAGGCAGTGAGAGAGAAAAGGGCAGCTTTTAAAAAGTGGAAGTCAAATCCTAGTGAGGAAAATAGAAAGGAACATAAACACTCCCAAATTAAGTGTCATAATGTAGTAAGAAAAGCCAAAAAAGAGTTTGAGGAACAGCTAGCCAAAAATTCAAAAAATGATAGTAAAATGTTTTTTAAATACATTAGAAGCAGGAAGCCCGCTAAAAAAGCAGTGGGGCCCTTGGATGAT
Organism: Pelochelys cantorii; assembly: GCA_032595735.1. Taxonomy (NCBI): domain Eukaryota; kingdom Metazoa; phylum Chordata; order Testudines; family Trionychidae; genus Pelochelys; species Pelochelys cantorii. Next base: position 2,769,829 of record CM064345.1, on the reverse strand, counting down.
AAAGATATAAAAGGAGCGATCAAGGAAGACAGTGCCATTGCGGAGCGATTAAATGATTTCTTTGCTTCAGTCTTCACGGCTGAGGATGTTACAGAGGTTCCTAAATCTGAGCCAGCCTTTTTAGGTGACAAATCTGAGGAACTCACTCAGATTGAAGTGACATTAGAGGAGGTTATGGAATTAATTGATAAGCTGAATAGTAACAAGTCTCCGGGACCAGACGGCATTCACCCAAGGGTTCTGAAAGAACTCAAATGTGAAATTGCGGAGTTATTAACAGTGGTTTGTAACCTATCCTTTAAATCCACTTTGGTACCAAATGACTGGAAGATGGCCAATATAACACCAATATTTAAAAAAGGCTCTAGAGGAGATCCTGGCAATTATAGACCGATAAGTTTAACATCAGTACCAGGCAAATAGTAGAAACACTAGTAAAGAGTAAAATTGCAAGGCACATAGAAGAGCACGAATTGTTGGGCAAAAGTCAGCATGGTTTCTGCAGAGGGAAGTCGTGTCTAACTAATCTGTTAGAATTCTTTGAAGGGGTTAATAAACATGCGGACAAGGGGCACCCAGTGGATATAATATACCTAGATTTCCAGAAAGCCTTTGACACGGTCCCACACCAAAGGCTTTTACGTAAATTAGGTGGTCATGGGATAGGAGGAAAGGTCCTTTCATGGATCAAGAATTGGTTAAAAGACAGAAAACAAAGGGTGGGAATAAATGGTAAATTTTCACAATGGAGGAGGGTAACTAGTGGTGTTCCCCAGGGGTCAGTACTGGGACCAATCCTGTTCAACTTGTTCATCAATGATCTAGAAAATGAGGTAAGCAGTGAGGTGGCCAAGTTTGCAGATGACACAAAGTTGTTCAGGACAGTCAAAAGCAAAAGGGATTGTGAAGAACTACAAAAAGATCTCAGCAAACTGAGTGATTGGGCAGCAAAATGGCAAATGAAATTTAATGTGGGTAAGTGTAAGGTAATGCATGTTGGAAAAAATAACCCAAATTACACGTACTACATGATGGGGTCAAATTTAGCTACGACAGATCAGGAAAGGGATCTTGGAGTTATAGTGGATAGTTCTATGAAGACATCCACGCAGTGTGCAGCGGCAGTTAGTAAGGCAAATAGGATGTTAGGAATTATTAAAAAAGGGATAGATAATAAGACAAAAGATATCATACTTCCCCTATATAAAACTATGGTACGCCCACATCTCGAGTACTGCGTGCAGATGTGGTCTCCTCACCTCAAAAAAGATATATTGGCATTAGAAAAGGTTCAGAAAAGGGCGACTAAGATGATTAGGGGCTTGGAAAGGGTCCCATATGGGGAGAGGCTAGAGAGACTGGGACTTTTCAGTTTGGAAAAAAGGCGATTGAGGGGCAATATGATAGAGGTATATAAAATCATGAATGGTGTGGAGAAAGTGATTATAGAAAAATTATTTACCTTTTCCCATAATACAAGAACTAGGGGACACCAAATGAAATTGATGGGTAGTAGGTTCAAAACTAATAAAAGGAAATTTTTCTTCACACAGCGCACAGTCAAGCTGTGGAACTCCTTGCCCGAGGAGGCTGTGAAGGCCAGGACTCTATTAGGGTTTAAAAAAGAGCTTGATAAATTTTTGCAGGTTAGGTCCATAAATGGCTATTAGCCAGGGATAAAGTATGGTGCCCTAGCCTTCATAACAAGGGCAGGAGATGGATGGCAGGAGATAAATCACTTGATCATTGTCTTCTGTTCTCCTTCTCTGGGGCACCTGGCATTGGCCACCGTCGGCAGATGGGATGCTGGGCTCGATGGACCTTTGGTCTGACCCAGTATGGCCATTCTTATGTTCTTATGTTCTTATGTTCTTATACTGCCTATAAAGAAACCAGGAAGGGACACCTATCGTTTCGTCCAGGATCTTCAAGCTATCAGCGCTATTGTTATTTCTCAGTTTCCTGTTGTGCCTAACCCGGCCACTATTCTTTCCTCTATCCCACCTGATTCCACCCATTTTACTGTTGTTGATCTCTCCTCTGCCTTTTTCAGTGTTCCCCTCCATCCTGACTGCCAACACCTTACTGCTTTTACTTACAAAGGACAGCAATACTGCTGGACTGTTCTGCCACAAGGGTTTAGAGATTCTCCCACCTACTTTTCACAAATTGTACGGCGGGACCTCTCTGACATTACATTCCCTTCTGGCTCTGCTCTCATTCAATATGTAGACGATTTGCTTCTTTGTAGTGCTTCCCTTGAGGCCTGCAGATCAGACTCTGTTGTACTTCTCACTGCTCTAGCTAATAAGGATCATAAAGTGTCTAAACAGAAACTACAGCTCTGCAAGCCTATGGTTCGGTATTTAGGCCACAACCTCTCGGCGGGAAGCCGTCACCTCTCTGCTGATAGAATCCAGGCAATCCTTTCTGCCCCTAAGCCCACTACCCCTTCTCAAGTCTGCTCTTTCCTCGGTATGGCTGGCTACTGTAGACAATGGATTCCTAATTTTTCTCAGGTAGCCAAACCGCTCCAGGATCTCACTCGTAATGCTATCCCTTCTCCTATACCGTGGGGATCTCAGCAAGACACTGCTTTCTCGTCTCTGAAGCAGGCCCTGGCTTCTGCTCCGGCTCTGGGCCTACCCAATTACTCCCATCATTTCACTTTGTTCTGTCATGAAAAAGAAGGATGTGCTTTGGGTGTACTGGTGCAGAAACATGGTGATAAATACCGCCCTCTTGCTTATTACAGTGCTTATCTTGACCCTGTTGCGGCTTCATTCCCCCCCTGCCTGCGTGCTGTTGCTGCAGAAGCGCGAATTTTAGAGCAAGCAGAACCATTGGTTTTACAATCTCCTTTAACGCTGGCTGTTCCTCATTCTGTGTCAGCGTTACTCTTAAAGGGAAAAAACCCAGCACCTTTCTAATGCCCGTCTTGTTAAACATGAACGGCTTCTCTTTGCTTCTCCCAATGTCTCTTTAACCCGCTGTGACACTTTAAATCCTGCTACACTGCTCCCTGCACCCCACGAGGGGGAGCCTCATGACTGTTTGCAAGTTGTGCAAGCCGTCACCTCTCCAAGACCATACCTGTCTGAGGTGCCTTTGGATAACCCTGATTTTATACTTTATACAGATGGTTCTTGCTTTTACAATTCTAGTGGAGTTTTAGTAGCAGGCTGTGCCGTTTGTACTGTCTGGGATGTAGTAGAATCTGCCCCTCTATCTGCGGTTTCTTCCACACAGGTAGCGGAATTAATGGCTCTCACAAGGGCTTGTCATATTGCTGCGGGAGCTTCTGCTACTATTTACACTGACTCCTGGTATGCCTTTGGTGTAGTTCATGATTTTGGTACACTATGGAGGTTTTCTTATCTCCTCTGGCCACTCTGTAAAGAATGGACCTTATGTAGCCGCTTTACTTGATGCTGTATTGTTACCCTCGGCTCTTGCTATTGTTAAGTGCGAAGCTCATTCCTCTTCTTCTAATGAAGTTGCAATAGGGAACGATATGGCCGATTGGGCTGCTAAGGCAGCCGCCTTACGTCCTCCTCGGGCTGAAGCATTATACCCTTCTCTCCTACCGTCGCCATCTCTTATGCCATCCCTTTCGGAACTGGCCCTCCTGCAAGACCAAGCCCCGGAATCGGAAAAGCAGGAGTGGAGACTGGCAGGGTGCACCTTGCACCCAGACCACTTGTGGCGCAGCTCTGATGGCTGCATTGTTGCCCCAGTGGTCTTGCTACCTCACCTTGCCTCCGTGCTCCATGGATTGTCACACGTTGGCAAAGGGGGGATGGTAGCAACCCTAAAACAAAATTGGTTTGCTCCCAAATTCTCCCAAGCAGCCCAAGATTACTATCTGGCTTGCCCTGTCTGCCAAGCCCACAACATGGGTAAACCTGTAAAGACAGTTCCGGCAACCAGACCTCCGCCTTTAGGACCATTCCTGAATTTACAGATGGACTTTATTCAATTGCCTAAATGCCAATCTTTTGAATATGTGCTGGTTATTGTTTGCTTGTTTTCGGGATGGGTAGAAGCTTATCCCTGTAGGAAAGCCGATGCCATCACAGTGGCATAGAGACTTCTAAACCACTATATCCCATCATGGGGAATACCCCTTGTGATCTCCAGTGATAGACGCACACACTTTACTGGACAAATTGTTCAAAATCTGGCAAAGTACTACTCTATCCGACAAGCGCTGCACTGCCCGCGACACCCAGAGAGCACGGGAGCAGTAGAGAGATGAAACGGGATTTTAAAGAATAAACTTGCAAAAATATGTGAGGACTCTGGCTTAATGTGGGTAGAAGCCCTCCCGATTGCCCTAATGAGCATGAGAGCCACTCCTAATCGGAAAACTGGACTCAGTCCCTATGAGATTCTGTGTGGTCGGCCTATGAGACTGTTAAGCAGCCCGGAAATTGACCTGGCTGATGCCACGCTTGTTAAAGGAAGCATAGTTAAGTATTGTCAGGAACTTATGAGGTGTGTACAGTCCTATCATTCACAGGTCAAGGACGCTTTCCAGGAGGCCCCAACTGAGCCGTGCCATAAACTACAACCAGGAGACTGGGTTTGTGTGAGGATTCACCAGCGAAAGACTGCCCTGGAACCCAGGTGGAAGGGTCCCTACCAAGTCCTTTTGACCACCCATACTGCTGTAAAGTGCGAGGGATTGCCCACCTGGATCCATGCCTCCCACTGCAAACCGGTTCCAGCCCCCACAGAGGTTGGCCCCAACAAGGAGCACCACAGACCTGGTACCAGGAACCCAGGTCCAGAAGTAGACGGGGATCAGCGCAGGCCTGGTACCGGCAATCCAGGCCCAGAAGCAGATGCACCTGAGAGACCGAGGCTAAGGTACCAGCTCCGGCCCAGAAAAATCTGCCAGCGATAGGTGAAGCAAGCTACGAAGTCCTGAAGAACAGCCGGCATGAGGCTGGACAAACAATTCATGGTAAACTTAGGCTTAATTTTGTTTTTAATACCTAGCAGTTACAACCTATATGGTTCAAATGTGTTTATGCTTTTAATGAACCAAGTTTCCCAAGAATTTAATACCACAGATTGTTGGATATGTGCTCACAGTCCTGTACATTCAGAAAGAGGTATCCCAATGATTCCAGTCCCACTAAACAACACTCAGATGAATGGCACATTGTTTAGTGAATTGAGGCCAAATGATACTTGTCAGGATAAAGGGTTCACTAACCTAGTGTATATCTGTCTAGCCCTAACCCCAATTGGAGAATACTGTTGGACATGTAATGGTTCAGGAGCCAGGGTGGGAAAAAGCAGGTGTGAGATAAGTGTTGTCTGGAACAGGGTTTGGTATAGAAATAATACCTGGGAGAAAAACAAAGGCCCTTATGACTTTGGAATCTCTGGGTACTATTTCCAGTGGATGATGGAGCCCCAATGCCATAAAATCTTAACAGCAAAGGTTGGCCATTACTTCATATGTGGCCATAGGGCATATAAAACACTGCCCAAAGATTGGAGTGGAACCTGCTATATTGGGGCAGCCTTCCCAGCTATTCGAATCATTGACCACCTCCCCGGTAGTAGAATCTGAAACTACTGAGAGATAACAGAAACACAGTGGTTTTGGGGAATAACGATCCCAGGGCTGGGTGTGGCCTATGCAGTAAAAGAAATTCGGAGGCTGGAAGTAGCTTTCGAGAAAGTAGCTAATGCCACAACCAAAGCTCTCTGAGCCATTAATAAGGAGCTAGGAGAAGTAAGGCATATGGTTCTCCAGAACCGGATGGCCCTAGACTACGTCCTAGCAAGTAAGGGCAGGGTTTGTGCTTTAGTGGGGAGAAAATGCTGTGTGTATATTACGGACACCAGCAAGGAAGTAGAGGAAGATGCCTCAGAGATTGAAAAAACTGTGGTGAGCCTAAGACAGGAGGAAAGTTGGACCCTCTGGGATTGGTTAGGAGGTTGGGTTGGACATTTGGGAACTTGGATTTTGCAAGGAATAGTTTTAGTATTGGCTATATTCTTTTGTGTTTATTTCTGTTTCTTGTTAACCAAATGCTGTATTTCTTGTATTCTGAAAAACACAGGACAGGCCCTTACCAAAAGGAATGTGGAACTCATGATGTTAAAACATGATGAGCAAAGAAAGGAACAAGAGATGTATGTAAATGCTTTGATGGAAATAGATTTATAAAATGGCTTCAAAGTTAGCCTTTAAAAGGCTAGGGGGGAGTTGTGGAAGCCATTTCATGTTTAGCTAGAAGCCATTTTGTGTAACAGAAGCCATTTAAGTTTCTTGCTTCTGCACGTGCACTAGAGTGAAGTCTCCTTCACCGATGTGAGAAAGGCCAGAAGGATGAGCTATTGGCATGCATTAATTGAGCTCTTTTGAGCTGAAGCTCTTACTCCCTACTACCCGTTTCTTCTTGCTGATAACAGTCTTCTCTTTTGAGTTTCATTGATGATTTCTGTAACTGGATGCCCTGACGTCAGACTTGTTTGGTTAAGGATATAAAATACTAGGTTTGATTTGTATTAAGCAGCCTTACGGGGCCCGGCTCTGCTGGGGTCACGTTTGGCTACTTTGTGCCTTATTGATCAATAAAGCTGTTTGTTAGCCGCCTAAACACAGAGAAGTCTTTTGCTTCCACAATAGTACAACATTAACAGCATGTTGCCCCTGCTCTTACCTTGTATCGGAGGAGTGTTTGGATAACCATGGGGGGTGCTGTTATATTTGCATTGTAGATCTGTGTTATGTAAAATTAAAAGCACTATTTTGAATACAAATTTCTGGACCACGTTATAGATCTCCTGTAAACATTTAGGGTGCATCTACACAGCACCCTTAGCTCAAAATTAGCTATGCAATTTACACTATGCAAATTGCATAGCTTATTTTGATGCTATTTCGAAATAGCTTATTTCATAATTTGGCTCTGTCTACACCAAATTTTGAAATCACTCGCTATTCCGAAATGGCCCTTAACCCTCGTGGAATGAGGGTTACCGGGACATTGGAAAAAAACAGCTCCTTATTTCAAAATCTATTTTGAAATAACAGGCTGCTTCAATAGACTCAAAATAGCTATTTTGGGATATTTCCGGTATCCTGAAATAGCTCCGCCATGTAGACGTACCCTTAGATAGCGGCAAGAATTAAAGTAAGCCCCCAACAAGGGAGACGAAACTGAGACTTGCATTTTGTGGTACATATGGGGCTTGGACACGAGCTATTTTTGGAACATACCACGCTTTAGGAAAACTAACAGCAGTATTCTTGAAAGGAACTTTAATGAAAACACCCATAAACGGAGAATACCCACGTGGACTCAGGGAGACAGGTTGAAAGTCATGTTTCACGCAGAACAGAGATGAATAACATTTATTTAAAAGTTATTTGTACAGAAGTAAGAAGACTCATGTTTAAATATGAAACTTCATGGCACACAGCTGAACACGCACCGCATGACCTCAGTATTGGTACACTCCAATCAGTGACTGCCCCACAGTCACAGGGGAAAGAGACTTTGGCTCCTACCGCAGGAGCTCTGGCTGAAGACCCCAATGAGATCTCAGAACACAGACTGGTACAAATTGCTCCCTGCTGCTGCGCAGCTTCCAGCTTCTCCCCAACACCCTAAACCCAGATTGGTTAATTCTGTATCCTGTCACCCCCACGACCACTTGTCCATAGTCTGGCTGTTAGTTCTGTCCCTGCCCAGTCCCTACCTCTGCCTGTCCCTAGCCCAGCTGTTAGTTCTGTCCCCTGCCAAACCCCCACCTCAGCTCCCCAGTATCCCTCTACTCCTGCTGCAGCCCCAGGGGTTCTTCCCCTTCCCATACCTGGGGTTGGAGGGAGGGAGGGGGAGGAGCTTTCAGGGATCACAGAGATGAGGAGCCAGGGATTGGGTAGGGGGAGTCCTCGAGGGTCACAGAGACTGGGGTGTGTGAAGCCAGAGAGGCTGATTTCAGGGATACAGGCTGAGCTGGGATTCTGGCCACACCCTTAGCCAGGGTCGGATTCTCTCCCCAGGGAGGGAGCCTGGCGGGAAAGTGAAGATCGGGGCCTTGGCACCAGC
>CM064345.1:91912-148464 GCA_032595735.1 Pelochelys cantorii | reverse complement strand
CAGGCACCCCAGGCAGTTGCCCCACTAGCCCACCTCTTAATCCAGCCCTGATGCCAACAGTAACAGCCCCACTGCTGGTAACTCACAGAAGCCCTTGTTGCCCGAGGAAGGGGTATGGGCAAAACACAGGCCTTGCTGCCAGCAGGATTTGAACCTGCACAGGGAAACCCTATTGGATTTCAAATCCACCCCCTTAACCATTCAGCCATCACAGAGGTGGGCAAAATTGAGCCCGGGAAACTGGTAAATAATTCCAGGGCGCAGGCCTACCATCACCTGCCATAGAATTCACACAACAAACCATTTCAACAGTTGTGCAGAGGAGTCCTGGCTGTCTGGTCTTAACCTGCCTTGGAGGTGAGTTCTGCTTCAGGGTCTTCTCTCCTCCTGCTTGGTCTTCCTTTGCCTTTTCCTTCCTCTTCTCTTCTCCCCTTTTCCTTCTTCTTGCTGGTATCCTTCTTGGACCCCAGTTTATAAAGAGAATTTCAAGTACCGCTTAGTTCTACCTTAATCAATTATTTTAGTATAATTTCACTATCCAGTCATAACATACGATAACAGAATTACCTAACCAATCGTACCTCACCGCCTTTGTTGATTTACTCCTAGCAAAATCAATTATACAGCAGACAGATACAATCCGGACAGATATCACACAGACAAACAATAGGAAAGTGAGGACAAGAATCATAGCATGCCGATTGCACAACCACAACTATTGATAAGCAGTCTTTTGCCAGACAAAATGCTGTTAATTAAGTTTTCTCTACCCACCTTGAGATCTGTTTTTTGCGTGGTGACAGTGGGTGCCACTAGGAGAAGACCCCCCCCCTTCTCACAGCCTAGTGTGACACTATTTAAATGTCATTTAGCTGAAATGTGAGCCTGTGACTCCACACTTTACAGCTAATTGCTATTCAGTCTGGCTGCAGAAGAAGGCTTTAGTTTACACCTAGGCTATGTCTACACTGGCAGGTTCTTGTGCAAGAACAGCCGTTCTTACGCAAAAACTTGCCAGTTGTCTACACTGCATGTGTGTTCTTGCGCAAGTAAATCTACAGTATAATGTTGGTAGTCAGGGCTTCTTGCGCAAGAACTCTGATGCTCCGTCTAAGGAAGAAGCCTTCTTGTGCAAGAGGCCAGTGCAGACAGGCAACATGAATTTCTTGCACGAGAAAGCCCTATGGTTAAAATGGCCATCAGAGCTTTCTTGCGCAAGAAAGCGTCTACGCTGCCATGGATGCTCTTGCGCAAAACCACATCTTTTGTGCAAAAGCACATGGCAGCATAGATGCTCTCTTGTGGAAGATTTTTTGCACAAGAACTCTTCCGAAAAGAATTATTGCAGGGCTGCCAAGCACCTTGGACAGAGAATTACAGGCTGAGAGAATCTAACTTACACTGGCCAAAGTAGTTCAGCTCAGTAAGCACAAAACTGAAAATTTAAAAGTGCCTGGTTCAATCCCCTGTGTTAGCATTTCTCTTGGCAGAGGAGGCTCCTCTCTGTGCGCCTTCAGAATACTGGTGCATCTTCCCCTCAAATCACCCATGTTGCGGTTCTTCATTATTGTGCACATCAAAGAGTAGCCAGATTCCAGCACAATTACAGGCCCCACAGGTTTGATGCTGAACCCCCTGGCTCAGAAATGAGACCCCCAAACTGCCCCCTGAGCTCTGGGAGGCAGGTTTGCTGGTTGAATTCTGTGTGGCAGGTGACTTCAGGTTGAGGAAAAAACTAGGCCCTATGTCTCCCTGGTGACCTAGTAGCTAGAATTCAGCACTTTTACTGCTAGAACCTGGGTTGAATTCCCAGTCAGGAAAACCAGTCTTCTCTATTACCCTGCAAATAACCAACTTCTTTTCTGTGATTGCAAGGAGATATTAAATCACCTGCAATACAGCAGGTTCCTTATGGGCTCACCTTCACCCGCATGACTAGAAGGAAGGAACCTCTGTGACTGACACAAGGGCTACGTCTACACTAGCGCGTTCTCACACAAAAACTCTTTTGCGGAAGAGTTCTTGTGCAAAAACTCTTCCAGAAGAGAGTGTCTACACTGGCATGTGCTTTTGCGCAAGAGACGTGCTTTTGCGCAAGCGCATCCATGCCAGTGTAGATGCTCTGTTGCGCAAGAAAGCTCCGATGGCCATTTTAACCATCGGGCTTTCTTGTGCAAGAAATTCATGTTGCCTGTCTACACTGGCCTCTTGCGCAAGAATAGTTGTGCAAAAGGGCTTATTCCTGAGCGGGAGCATCAGAGTTCTTGCGCAAGAAGCACTTATTTCATACATTAGAACATCAATGTACTTGCGCAAGAACTCACGGCCAGTGTAGACAGGAAGCAAGTTTTTGCACAAAAGCAGCCGCTTTTGCGCAAGATCGCACCAATGTAGACACAGCCAAGGAGTGTTTTGTTGTTGAAGGAGACAACACAGAACTGGCTCCAGCCCCCACTCAGTAAGTTAGGGAAATCAGGCACCAGCTGGGGGCACCTCAGAGAGGCAGCGATTCCCCACTGGCCAGGGCAGAGCCTCCCGCTTACAGAGGTGCAGTGTAGATGCCCCTGCCCTGCTTGGTGCTGCCAGGGAGGGGCCTCACTGCTAGAGCCACCTGGGCAGGTTCTGGCCACAGAGACACGTCCCAGAGCAGGACGGATGCTCAGACCGACACTGGGTGTTGCTCAGCGCTGGGGTGAGACAGGGAAGGACAAAAGGGTCTAACGGCACCTGCAGCCTTTCAGAGCAGCCTTCGGCCCCACCCCCAAGTACCAGCCCTTCCCTCTGCCCTCGCTGGGCGCCACTGGGCACTGTCTGGACTCAGGCCTCCCCAGTGCCAGCCTAAGGGCTCTGGAGAAGACATGGCAGCTCCGTGGGCAGAGTCCTGAGTCCCTGGCTGGGCAGGGCTCATTAAGCAGCTGTGGGGCTGGGTTACAGGATGGGGAAAGCACTGTGGGCTGGCAGCAGGTGGAGTCATGGTTCACAAGGCAGCCGGCCAAGTGGTTAGGATGGGTTTGTGGATGTTCTTTACTGCTCCCGTCTCTGTTCTCTGCCTCGCCCCTTTCCTGTCCCCTGGTCCTGCCCAGCTCTGGCTCCCTCCCAGCTGTCTGGCTGCCTCCAGCATGGGCTGAGCTCAGGGGCTGGGTGGGTGACCTGCTCCACCAACATCTCCCAGGAAGCCGGCTGCAGACCATGTGGACAGAGCTGCTGCCTCTCCCCTGTGTAGCCGTCACTTTCCTAGTGGGGCAACACTGTGAGCTTGGCACCTGTCTCCATTGCTTCTGTCACTGCCAGGCAAAGGGAGGCTGAGTCCCAGCAGCTTCCTGCCCCAGCGTGGCTGGCTTTTGGGGAAACAAAGTAAGAACAGGGAGGGGCCATTGGAGACACTTAGCCCCTCTGGCTGGCTCTGCCTCTAAAAAGGAAAAGGAAATTTCCTCATCACTGGAGAATGTGGGTATTGATCCCACTGCCTCTCGCATGCTAAGCAAGCGCTCTACCACTTGAGCTAATTCCCCTGTTGTACTAATAGGAGCCCTCTTGGAGGCTCTTATCTTCTCCACGGGGCTGTCTGTCATCTTGGTCAGTTAATCGAGAAAAAGGAGAAGGCTCCAACAAGGCTCCTCCTCACACTCATTCTTGTGACCCTCATTCTCTCTCTGGCCTCAAGACCAGCTCTCAAGAAGGAGACTCCCTGCAGCAAAGCCATGGGGGTCTCTGAGACTCCTTGCAGCAAAGTCTCTGAGGTTTCCTCTGCCCTGCAGCTTGTCCCACCTGGCCATTGTCATGGACTCTCTGTGAGGTCATCACCACCCAACCTCCTTTAGCCAATAAGCTGAGATGCTGCGAAAGGCCCTTGTGATGTCACTGCCACACCCACCCCCGCCCTCCAGGGCTCATATCCTGCCCCAGGCAGCCCCTTTGCATGGATGAGCTGCTCCCAGGGGGTGAAAGTGACACATTTCTTACAGGGACTGTTCTATTGGGCACCACCCATTGGGCAGGGGGAGGCTCAAGGCAGGAAGTTGGGGGAGGGGTTGTGATAGGACAGTACCTGTAAGAAAATGTGGACTGGTGTGTGGGAGGCTCAGGGCAGAGATTTGGGGAGTGTGTGAATGTGGTGGGGGGTTAGGGTCATTACTCCCCTGTGCCTCCTGGGGCCCCAAATTGACATAGCACGTCCACATTAGATCTCTGGCAGAGGGGCCACTGAAAGTCAAAAGAACAGAGGGGTCTTCTGATGGCGGTAAACCTCTTTCTACGAGGAAGCCTTTTTCCAAAAAAGCGTTTTCGGGGAAAGGTGAGTGCGGACTCAGAAGAGGAAGTTCTTTCAAAAGAAGAGGCTTCCGCCACTCTGTGTATAGTAATCACAACTGAAATGCGAGATAGAATCCATCAGTGTGGACGCTATCTTTCAAAAAAGCAGATGGCTTTCTGGATGCGCTTTCACTCTGTGGACGCGCTCTTTTGAAATCAGCTTTTCTGGAAGATCTCTTCCAGAAAAGCTTCTTCCAAAAGAAGCCTGCTGTGTAGATGTAGCCTCAGAGGGGGTTGGTCCCTGGAGGCAGAGGGGCACCTGTTATTCTCAGGGCACATCTGGATTGTCTGCAGCTTTTGAAAGAAGATATGCGAATTTGGAACCATATGATGGCGCATTAGCAGAAAAATGTGTATCCAGCTTGGCTAGCTCAGTTGACACAGCCTGTGACTTGTCCTCTCAAGGTTGTGGGTTCAAGCCCCATGTTGGGCAGTACTCTTCTTTCATTCTCACCCTACAATGCCTTTCAGTCTCAGATTTTACAAGCTCATAGGTGGGAAAAGTCTCTTCCTGTCTCTGAGCTTTGGTAGAGCACAAGAGAGATCACATTGATATTTCCATCCTCCTGGAAGAGCAGAAGCAAATAATATTCCATTCCCACAGCCAAGAGGGGGAAAAATAACTTTTCACCATGGCTGCATCTAGACTGGCATGAATTTGCACAAATGCTTTTAACAGAAAAGTTTTCCGTTAAAAGTATTTGCGCAAGAGAGTGTCTAGATTGGCACGGACACTTTTGCGCAAGAAAGCCCCCATCGCCATTTTAGCCATCGGGGCTTTTTTGCGCAAAACAAAACTGAGCTGTCTACACTGGCCCTTTTGCACAAAAGGTTTTGCACAAAAGGACTTTTGCCCGAACGGGAGCATCAAAGTATTTGCGCAAGAAGCACTGATTTCTTACATTAGAACGTCAGTGCTCTTGCGCAAATTCAAGCGGCCAGTGTAGACAGCTGGCAAGTTTTTGCTCAAAAGCGACTGCTTTTGCAGAAAAACTGGCCAGTCTAGACATAGCCCATCTGATTGTCCCCCTTCAGCACTTGTAGCTTTCTGTCCTTCTGCAGCAACTCCAACTCTGTGGCTATGTCTACACTGGCACGATCTTGCGCCAAAGTGGCCGCTCTTGCGCAAAAACTTGCTGCCTGTCTACACTGGCCATGTGTTGTTGCACAAGTAAACTGATGTTCTAATGTAGAAGATCAGGGCTTCTTGCGCAAGAACTCTGACGCTCCCGTTCAGGAATAAGCCCTCTTGTGCAAGAGCTCTTCCAGAAGAGGCCAGTGTAGATAGGCAGCATGAATTTCTTGTGCAAGAAAGCCCTATGGTTAAAATGGCCATCAGAGCTTTCTTGCGCAAGCGAGCGTCTACACTGGCAAGGATGCTCTTGTGCAAAAGCACATGCTCTTGCGCAAAAGAGTACTTGCGCAAGAAGCTGCCAGTGTACATGTAGCCACATGTGTGGGGACAACAAAGGCACATCTACACAGCAGTGTTATTTTGAAATAAAGTGCCCATCTACACAGCAAGCCGTTATTTCAAATTAATTTGGGGATGGTGAACTTCCTCCTCCAACTTTGGTAACCCCCATTTCACGAGGAGTAAGGGAAGTCGAAGGGAGAGTTCGCTTCCTTCCACTGCCTGCTGGGCAGACAGCACCAACAGCTGAATTCTGCTGTTTCAAATTCAGTTACACAATTGATGTAGCTGAGGCTGTGGATCTTAGTTTGGCTTTTGCCCGGCAGTGCAGACGTGCCATGAATGAGCTACTAAAGAAGCTGGCAAAGGCCCGTATGAGGGTCTGTTCCTTCTCTCCACAGGCAGAGTGATCCCCTCCCATAGTGCGACAGAGCCAGGGAAGGATACACTCCGAGGCAGGAAGCAGCGCAACTGGGGCTGTGTGTGAGACAAAAGTGGGATTGAGGGAGCGGAGAAGGAATTGAATGGAGAAGGGAGGTGGGGGCTCTTTCTGCCTGGATTTGACACAGACCTTTTGTGTGTCAGGCGACTGGGGTAACGCCACAGGACAGAAACAGACACTCTCCTCACCATGGCCCAGTCACTCAATGGAGCCCAGGGAGCTGAGTCATTGTGTGGTTGAGTGGCACTATCTGCCAACCAATTAGCTTTGTGGGGAGGAGCATGAAGGCGGGGCAAAGAGCCAGGACACTTATTGAAGGATCCAGCCTTTGGTGTCTCGCCCAGCATCTGGCAGGCAGAGCCTTAGGGATCCTGCAGCAGGGGGCGGTTTCCCTGCCCCATTGGCTCAGAGCATTGAGGGGCCCTTGCTCCAGGAACGTCTATGGTTCCCGTCTGGGCCAGTTACACTTTTGGCCCCAAATCTCACCCTCCCCGGGCAGGGAGTTCTAGGGGCTGCTGTGTGACATGAGGCCTCCTCATCGCCCCATTTTGCACAGGATCCTCATGCCTGTCCCGGAGCAGCTACACTGCTTCTTTCTGCGCAAAAACCCCTTGAGCAAAAAGAAATGGCAGGAAATATGCTAATGAGGTTACAAGTTATGCTAATAAGTTCCTCATCAGCATATTTTCTGTTGGGGCGAGTGGGGGGGGGAGAGGACTCGCAGTGAAGACATATCCAGGGTATGTCTGCACTGAGATAACAGCCCTGCAGTCAGGCTGCAGCTGGCCCAGCACAGCTGTGGTTGGCCTGCAGGGCTTGGGCTGGGAGATTAGAAACCTGTAGCCAGGGCCATCCCTGGGGGCGAGGGTTTACCCACACAAAATACTGACTCCCTAGGGGCACCCAGCCTTACCCACCCCTAGGGCTCAGGCATAACCCTCTCAATATAGGTGTAGGATGAAAATTTCTGAGGCACGCTATGATACACATGATGGTTACCGCCCCCACACACACCTAGCTCAGGGTGGGAGACAGGACATGACACATTCAGTGCTGCTAGGCATAACTGTGCCATTGTTAAGTACTCCTAGGCTATGTCTACACTCGCGGCTTCTTGCGCAAGTACGGCCGTTCTTGTGCAAGAATCTGCAGAGCATCCACACTGCCCGCCCGCTCTTGCGCAAGGAAATTTACAGTACGGCGTGGTAAGAGAGGGCTCCTTGCGCAAGAGCTACGCTCTTTTTTAACAGGTGTAAGCCCTCTTATGCAGGAGCTCTTGCGCAAGAGGGCAGTGTGGATGCTCAGCAGGGATTTCTTGCGCAAGAAAGCCCTATGGCTAAAATGGCCATCAGAGCTTTCTTGCGCAAGAGAGCGTCCACACTGCCATGGGCACTCTTGCGCAAAAGCACAGCTCGCACATGGCAGTGTGGACGTTTTCTTGCACAAGTCTTCTTGCGCAAGAAGCCGCCAGTGTAGACAAAGCCCTAATGTCTCTGCTTTAATCCCCAGATGGACCACATCCTGCAGAGATACCTTCTTGAAGCTGATAGACATATCACCACTTTACTGTTAATTGATAATTGATGTCTGCTTTGTTTAAATACTTGTTTTACTGGAAACACTATGTAACTTTATATTATTGCTCTTATCTTGCCTTACTATTAGCATCTATCCAGGGGATCTGGGATCTTCCCCCCTCCCATCACTTTGATCTGCCCATTGAGCATCCTATATAACTAATTGTAACCTATTGTTTGGCAGTGTTCACTGAGCTCAAACAGATGATGTGGCACTCCACCCAGCACTGTGTGTAATAAACTTCAGCTTGCTTCACATATGATGTTCAGATTCTATTCCTTCAATAGGCATCCACTCTGAGCTGTTTCTAGGGCCCAGGAGTGACCCTTCCAATATAGGCACCCACACTAACCCTTCTGCAGGCTCAGGCGTAACCTTGCACTTTGCGGGTCTCTGGGGTCTTTTACCAGTGAAAGAGCCTTACGCAGTAATATCCTGCTTCCTCTCTATCTAGTAATGCTCATCACAAACAGATGCCCACACCAGGGATACAGTTCTCACCACTCCCAATGAGACAGATGAAGTCGCCTTGATGGGCAGTCAGGATCAGGTCCATCTGGGGGACTCTAGTTTCATCATAGCCATTGGCACAGGCTTGAGGTCTGGCAGATCTGCTCTTGGAGCTGTGTCCTGGAGTCGGTTCCCAAAGTATTTTCTTTTGGGCTTCATTTTATAGTGAAATCTGAGTCCTGCTTAGCTTTACCATAACCAATTGTTTCAGTTTAATTTTACTGACGAATCATAACATGCTGTAACAGAATTACCTAGCCAATCAGACCCCACCACCTCAGTTGACTTACACCTTGCAAAATTAATTATCCAGCAAACAGAAACTCTCTCAAACCAGACAGCGATCACACAAACAATCAGCAAGTGAGGACAATAATCATAGAATAAGAATTCCACAACCTCAGCTATTGATAAGCAGTTTCTTGCCAGATGACATGCTGTTAGCTAAGTTTTCTGTACCCATCTTAAGCTCTGTTTCTTTATCTGGTGACAGCGGGTGCCTTTAGGACAGGATCCTTCTCAGCCTGGCGTGACACTATTTTAAGGCAAATTAGCTGGAATGTGAGTGTATGACTCCAGGCTTTACAGCTAATGGCTGCTGCTCTTCAGTCTGGCTGCTCTATATGGCTACAGAAAACCAAACTCTGTTTGGGCAGAGCCTGCAACTCTGCACGTATCTCCAGAGAGCCACAGAGACATTTTGCAGCTGCGGACACACTTTTCTGTATCTGTGCTGAGCTCTAGCCCATTTCTTCCACAACCCCTCCTCCTGGCCCCTCAGTGTTGGGTCTCGCAGATCCCAGTGTCCCTGTAGGATTTGGGGAGGGGAGGATTTAGCAGCGTTTCTGCACACACCCCTTCCAGGGAACGGCTCTAGGGCAGTGGGGGAGCCCAGCCAAGGGGAGATGGAAGATGAGGGGTGGGGATGGGTGTATAGAAAGAAAGTTGGGCCTGGCCCAAGTATCCTTCTCATAATGCCCATGGCAGGGGGATCCCAGCAGGATGGGAAGGGAGGGGGGAACTTGAGGCAGGCATGGGGAGCATCTGGAGGAGTTTGTCTCTTTCTTCTGCCCCCTGTGGCTCATCAGCCAGGGCTGCATCTGGCACAAAGAGTGATTGGGATTCCCCCTCCCCTCCTATAGTTTGCTCAGACCAGGCAGAAGAGAGTCACTGACCAGTTGATGGTTGGGTGCTGCTGTCTCCTCCCCCCAGCGCTGGACAGCTGGATCCCTGGCAGCCTAATGCCACTCATATGGAGAGCATCGAGGGCACATCTATACTAAACAATTAGCTTGAAATAACTCCCAAAATCACTACTTTGAAAGAAGCATAACCCCCGGGAAGGCAGGAGAACAGATTTGGAAATCAACAACCTGGGGTTTTTGGAAATAACAGGCTTGATAGTGGGAACACTCCACGTATTATTTCTAAATAAGGGAGTTATTTTGAAATAACTCCCCAGCGTAGATATGCCGTGAGAGAATTTCCCTCGGGTGTGGAGCAGTCTCTGGTGGCCAGGCTCTAACAGAAGTGTTCTACAAACCAGCTACTAAAATCTGAGCGGTTTCTTTCCTGGGGGATTGGCTGATGAAGGAGCTTTGTGGATTTTCTTATGTTTACTGAGGTGTGAGAGTTGTCTAAAACTTTTCCCACACTCATGGCATTGACATGGTCTCTCCCCTGTGTGGATTCTCTTATGTGTAATGAGAACTGGTCCATTAGTGAAAACTTTTCCACACTCATGGCACTTATATGGCCTCTCTCCAGTGTGGGTTCTCTCATGGATAATAAGAGCTGATCACTGAGCGAAGCCTTTCCCACACTCATGGCAGTTATATGGTTTCTGTCCTGTGTGGGTTCTCTCATGGACAGTAAGGGCTGACTGTTTAATAAAACCTTTCCCACACTCATGACATCTATATGGTCTCTCTCCTGTGTGGGTTCTCTCATGTATAATGAGGCCTGGCCGACCACTGAAAACTTTCCCACATTCATGGCATTGATATGGTTTCTCTCCTGTGTGAATTCTCTTATGGACAGTAAGGACTGATCGCCTAGTGAAACCTTTCCCACACTCATGACATTTGTATGGTCTCTCTCCTGTGTGGGTTCTCTTATGTCTAATGAGGACTGGTTGATGTTCTTGCACTCATGGCATTTATATGGCCTCTCTCTGGTGTAGATTCTCTGATGTCCACTAAGGTATGATCTCAAAGTGAAGCTTTTCCCACACACAAAACATTTATGGTTTTTTTCTCCCATGGAGATAATCTCATGTTCAATACGGGATGACAGTTCAGTCAAACTTTTTCCACACTCCAGGCATTTGCAGAGTCTCTCTCCTGTGTGCCCTCTCTGGGCCAGAAGGTGGCCTGATTTCTCACAGAATCTTTTCCCACACTCAGAGCATTCACAGGGTTTCTTTCCATTGGGACTGGTCTGTAGTTTCCTTGGGATCCTTGGATCCTCCTCCACATTCACTGGATTCCTCCACTTTCCTGCTTGGATTGTTCTCCAGTTGCCTTTCTGTCCTGTGTCGATTTCCACAGGTTTTTTCCTGTTCCACACACTGGGAAAAATCCCCTTCAGCTCCTTCCACAAATGCTCCCTGTGATTCTGCGGTGCCAGGCCCTTCCTGCTGTCAATTCTTCTCCTTGTTCTCCCTCACTGTCCTATCACCTGCTGGGAGAAAGAGAATCCGGACAGGAGTCACTGTCTGTGCTGGGAATAGTAATAGAAATGTAGCCGTGTTAGTCTGGTCTAGCTGAAACAAAAAACAGGACTATGTAGCACTTTAAAGACCATCTTGTTAGTCTTTAAAGGGCTACATAGTCCTGTTTTTTGTCTGTGCTGGGCACAGAGGAACGGCAAAGGCAGAAAGCACAACACAATAATAGTTTTGGAGACAGACATTGGATTCTGTCTCCACACCCCACCTAAACACTCCCAGGAAAGGAAACAAAGAGGGAAAACTCCGGACAGCTAACAGGATGGCTGGGGAGCTGTGACAGATATTTGCCAGGATGATTCCTGCAGCCCTACCTGGGGGACATGGGGTGGAAGCGAGGGCTCACACTCGCTGCTCATTTTTGGGAGTCCCAGCTTTTTCCTGCACTTACTGGAAGGTTTCTGTGTCAGTTTCCCTGACTTCTTACCTGTGTGGGTGCCTCTCAGGAAGGGCTGGAGATCTGGGACCCACGGCTTTTCCCCTCGTTCCAGCCGGGCGATCAGGTCAGGTTTGGAAATGGAGAATCCTGCAAAGGGGCGAGATCAGGCAAGGTGAAGGCACATGGAGTCTGGGCAGAGTGCGTGCCAGACGGAACATTCCCTGAGTTCAGTCTCATCCTACATGGGACTTGTGTAACTCAGACATCTTGAGAACAGCAGACTTCTGGGGCAGAATGGGGCGGGGATGTGACAAAGTCGAGATTGTATTCACTGTGTTTGCTTTGTTATGTTGCACGTGATTTCTACTGTCCTGTAGTAACCCCGTGTGTGTGCCTCAGTTTCCCTTGACACTGCACCACTATCTAGATGGGGGTGTCTAACTGAGGGAGGATGTCCAGGCCAGCACATTCACTCATTCCAGGCTCATGGTAATCTGAGCCTGAGAGGGGTATGTGACCAGGGCACACCTTTTCCCTGGGAAGCTGGATAAAGGTTTGAGACGGGGCTGGCTGCAGCCAGGGTTGAGCTGTGCAGGGTAGAAGTGAGTCTTGCTGGCTTAGGGGCAGCGGTGGGGGACAGGGCCATTAGCTCTGTGCCCCCTCCTCCCCAAGATGGACTGTGCTGACTGCTCCTGGTTCCTGTGCTAACAAGTCTGTTCTACGCTGTACCCCTGTGAACTAAGAAACCACTTGGCTGTGGAGGGGGTGAGGTGCAGGGCCCAGTGACTCCTCACCTTTCAGTGACAACGAGCGTTATCATGCCCTCATTAGGAGTTTTAATGATCTGTGGATTTCTAGGGGACTCACTGACACACACACAGCTCGGGGGGTTAAACTCCTGCCTGTTTCCAAGCCTGTGGAACCCAGACCCCTCCACAGATGGGGCCAGTCCCAAGGTGGCAGGTGAACGGTGCGTGCCCCCTGGGTCCTAGCGCCCGCGGTGTACGTGGGATGGTTGGCTGCTGGTGTTTGGTCTCGCTCTGCCACCCCCAGGACGGAGAGTTACAGCCCCCTCCCCGCCGGGCACAACCCCAGATACCGACCAACCACCCTGGCCACGGGCTAGTCCACCACCCCCAGCCCTCCGCCATGTGCTTCTGCGCCCCCCGCCCCACCCAAGCCCTGCCCTGGCGGGCAGAGAGAAACCACCGCTGCTCCCGGGCAGCCCCCTAGAGCCCGCAGCCAGATCTCTGCAGCCCTCTGCGCTACCCCTCGGCCCCGGGCCTCAGCCTGGCCCCAGGAGGGTCCCCAGCTCCGCCTCCCCCTTCCCCGGCCCTCGGACCCGGCTCCGACTTCCCAGCAGTGCGAGCCGCAGCCCCTGGGCGGGCAAATGACCCGCAGGCAGGGCCAAGCGGGGGAAACGCTCCCCCCCGACAGTCCCAGGGCCCCGCACAACGTGACTTCCACGCCCTAGGCCGGATCCCGGGGAATCGTTTTTCTCACCCGCTGGATGTCGGGTCCTTGGCTCGCAGCTTCCCCTCCAGCCCAGTCCAGCCCAGGCCCCTCTGGGGCAGTTCCTGGCCCTGCCGGTGTGAGCCGGGCCTGCTGCAGGGTTACAGCTTCAGCCCAGGTCTGGAGCCACATGGCCATTCGTGCCCCGCTGGGCTCCACCAGGGAGTGACCCCTCCCCACCTTTGGGCGGGCTTGTGCCCTGAGTCCCAGAGCCAGTGTCTGGCCAGGGAGCTGCCTCTTGGGCTGGCCCCACGATCCCAGACAGCTCCCGAGAGACTCTTGGGAGTGACCCTTCCGGGGTGCCTGTGGGGGCCCAGGGCTCCCACGGCACAGCCTGGCTGCCCCGCCCTGCTCTCAGCCGGGCCGCTGGGTCTGCCCCACGCTGCGGGGGATGGGCAGGGGGCATCCAGACCCGGCGTCGGGTCTTTCACACAAACCGGCCTCTGGGGCAGCCTCGGGAGTCACCGATTCAGTATGAGTCCTGGGGCTGCAGCCCGGGGCAGGCAGGGACCAGAGCGGTGTGTGTGTGGGGGGGGGGGGGCGGCTGGTTGACCAGAGAGACGAGAAGAAGCAGAAAGAAAATTGTGAATGGGACTTTAAACCAAGAGCAAACGGGAGCCACGTGAAAAGATCAATGAAGAGCGACCGGAAAACAGGCCCCGGGGCAGCAAAAGTAACAAAACACCCATGTGCGGAGAGACGGGCAGCTGGGGCGGGGGGCTTGAGAGAGATTTTCTTTCTCTCTTTTTCCTCCCCTCCCAGGCAGGTTCCCCCGGGATCCGAGGGGCGCGGTGCTGCGGGGGGGTGGCCGCCCATGTAGATGACTCTGGCGGGGGCTGGGCTCAGGGCGTGGCGGGACCGGCTGCCCAGACCCTCAAGCGCCACCCCCCCAGCCCGGCACGTGCACCGCGGGCAGCTGGGACCGGCCCCTTAGCAAGCGCCTCCCACCCGCAGAACAGCAGCAGCTGCTGCACTCGGAGCCCCTGGCAGAACGTTCCAGCCCCGATCTGCGCCTGCGCGCGGAGTGAGGGCAGCGGCCTCAGCCGCGGCTACTGCGCATGCTCCGCTGGGGGCGCCTGCGCAGCGTGTCCTAAGGCACGAATTCTGAGAGCAGCTGTTGCCGCCGCTGCAGCCCGGTGCGTGCGGGGCCAAACTGACCGCGGGGGGGTCACACGGGGCAGAGGGGAACCTCGGCGAGGGGGGGTGCAAGTGGCGGAGGGGGATGGGATACATCTCGGTGTTTGCAAACAGGCCCGTGGCGCAGATGCAGGTGTTTCCGGCGGGGGGGCATTTCAGGGCCCTTCCAGAGACGGACCAAAAAAGGTCCTTCCTCCCCAAGTTCATTTGTGGAGGGAAGATGACGAATGAAATTGCACGGGAGGCGAAGTCTGTGCCGGGGCCAAACTGACCTTGTGGGTGGGGAGATCCCACAACTGGCTGCAGGGCCAAGAGAGGGGCCAAAGGGTAAAATTGGGGCAAGCAGCAGTGTTAAGAACAGGATCTGGGCCCTGCCAGGAAAGAATACCGGGGGGGGAACAAGGGACATTTGCAGTGTTTGTAAAAATACGGGAGAGAGGACAGAGGGTTTTCTCCCTGCCAGGATGGGGGGTGCCAGCGGCCACTTTGCAGGGCTGTGTGGGTGGCCAGTGCCTGGAGAAGGCAACTCTCCCTTACCTGAGAGGTGGGCGCTGCCCAAGGGATGAGATTCAGTGGCTCGGGGCTGCCTGGGAGAGCTGCTGTTTTGCCTCCTGCCCAGTGCACTAGTTAGTGAGCAGATGTCCCGGGTTAAAGGGCCAGGGCTGGATTTAAGCCTGGCTGCAGGGTCCTGGCTTGTTCTAAAAATGGGTAAATTGTCCTGAATTTTCTGTCTCCCTCGCCATTAGCATTGGCTGGTCCTGCTGCTGCCAGATACCTGGTCCCCAGGCACCTGCCTGCCAGCAGGGAGTGGGGGGCCAGTAGCTGCTCCCCCAGTTGATCTGTCTGTGCAGCCTCTGCTGCATGTCAGTGTCAGCCAGCAGGGTTCTCTCCCCCCCCTGCACTCCGTAGTGGCACGAACAGACTCCACCAGCCAGTAGAATAGAGGGAGTTTATTGCTTCTCCAGGATACAGCACAGCATAGATGTAATCTGGTTACAGGGCCAGGCCTAGGATGCCTCAGCTCCCCTTGAGATGGGGGAGACTGGGCCCCTAAATCCCAGCCACTTGCTTAGGCTGCCTCCTCCATGATTCCAGACAGAAACTACAACTCTCTTCCAGCCCTGCCCCCCAGCCAGGTGCTGGTCTCCGCCCTCCTTCCTTTGTCTCCCTCCCTGGGAGGCTGTGTCTGGGTTAATACACATTTGGGAGAGTCAGTGAGACTCTCCCATCACAGCGCAGGGGGACCCCGGCTCACAGAGAAGACAGCATCCCCACTACACTGTGTCCCCTCCCCCCCGCATCCTTTGACTGCACTGCCAGGAGCAATGTATGCTCAGTGTGAGCTGGTGCCAGGCAGGCGGGGGTGATTGGAACACAGGATGAGGAGGAGTTTGGGCATGAGGAGCGCAGAGACGGGGGGTGAGGTGGGTCTGGCTGGGGCAGGTGGCTGAGGGGCCCAGTGGAGGCCCTGGCGGGGGCAGGGGGTAAACGAAGCTTTTGGGGCTTTTTCAGTTTTTAATTTTTTTTTTTTGTATCCTCAGTGCTGGTGCCTCACGCACCCGCCCCCCGGACCTGCCAGCACAGCTCCATTGCAGAGCTCAGGAAAGTGACACGGCCCCTGTCCACCAGTCCAGAGGCAGCCATGGCTGCAGAGAGCCCTGTGGGAAGAATCCGGGAGGAAGCGACACGTCCCATCTGTCTGGAGGATTTCACAGCCCCTGTCACTCTGGGGTGTGGGCACAATTTCTGCCAGGCCCCCCTCAGCCCTCAGGGCAGAGACACTGAGCAGCAGAGACCTTTCCAGCCCAATCAGCAGCTGGTAAACGTGGTGGAACTAGCCAAGCCGCTGAGTTTCCAGGCAGCAAAGAGAGCAAGATGGGGCAGGGTGTGTGGGGAGCACCAGGAGGCTCTGAAGCTGTTCTGTGAAGAGGATCAAACTCCCATCTCTGTGGTGTATAACAGATCCCAGGCTCACATGGTGGTGCCCTTACAGGAAGCTGCCCAGGAGTACAAGGTACAGTGTTGCTGTCCAGTGTGTTTTAATTTCATCATAATTTCACTGACTGTTACCGGGCACAGGTATGACACAGCTCTCTAAAGCCTACAAGAGATGCTGTTAAAAGTAAATGCTCTGGCTTTGTGGCTACTTACATCAAGTCTTTACAGATACCTGATGTGGAAATGTTTCTCTGAGGCTCTGAATCCTGAAACCCAGCCCTCACTGGTGACAGGAGTGTTGTTTGCAAAAGGGGAAAGTGTTAACAATCAGAGAGGTTTAGATCACAGGAGCTACAGGCCACTCTGTCAGTGAGCTGCCTTGGGACTGGAGAAGAGGAGGTTACAAGCTGTTACTGATTGGATGAACAGGAATAATAATCTGTCATTTGCCTTCTAGATCCGCAGTGGCATCTGGGCCGTGCACAACACCCAGCAAGTGTCCCAGTCCCTTCCCTGAGCAGGTCACAGTCCAGTTAGACAAACTGTGGGAAGGGAAGGTGGGGTAGCAAGTTGCTCATAGTCGCCAAGCACGTCAGTGATAGAGTTTAGCCTCGAACCCTGGTCCAACTGTTAGACTACACTGCTCCCTGCCCCTCAGCATCACTGAACAGTGATGAAGTGTAGCCCTTAGGAGGGAAAAATGCCTTGATAAAGCCCTAGGCCCAGCAGAGAGAAGAGGTTTCCCACTGGGATGCTGAACTTCTGGGATGCTCCATGAGGGGTTAAACTCTGATGCAGCAGCTGGCACTAGATGAGGTTGCTGGACTGGATGCTGGGTGGGGCCCCGAGCGCCTTCAGTCCACCCATAGCAGGGTTTCAGGAAGTGCAGGTTCATGCCAGACACAACTAGGATTCAACTGGATTGTAGCAAGAGTTCAAACTGGTTAACTGATGAGCTAATATTTATCGGTGCCAGTTACTGGTTAAACTCCCCACTGCCCCAGGAGTGCCTGCTTGCCTCTGGCAGCTAACGTCAGTCTGCAGCTGCTGGCAGTTCTTGTGGCCACCCCCAGCAGACCTCGCAAGAGATCCCCGGCCCCAGGAGATCCCATTTCCGCTACCAGCCCTGCCTGTCAGCAGGTTAAAAAACTCCTGTCACTGATAAAATTGTAATCGGTTACATGATTAGTATGGTTAACCATTTTTACCTCCCTACTCCCCAGCTGCATCATTCTTTATAAAGGTGCCACCACTGATCCTTCCCGCACCCTCACAAGTGTCCTGCTGCATCCGCAGTCTCCTTTGTCTTTTTCTATGGACAAAACCATGTCCAGGGCTGAGTCCCTGCTGGACAGGGGCAAAGCTCCACAAAACTGGGACTCTCTTAAAGGCAGACAAAGGGGCTCCCAACATCTGATGGGGTTTGCCCTCATACTTATATCTGTTCCTTCAGGAAAAATTGGAAGCCCATTTGAAGACTCTGAGGGAAGAAAGAGAGCAGGTACTGGGAAGGAAAACAACAGCAGAAGGAAAACGACAGGAGTATTTGGTAGGTGCTTGTGGTTTGAGGCAGCAGGGACTGGCAGTGGGAGGGCTGTGTTAGGAGGCAGACTCCTGTGTAGCCTTGGTGAGGTTGGGCTTGTTTGTGTTTCTCCTGGATCATGGATTGCTGGGTGAGATCCATGTGTAGACAGACCCTGACCATCCATGTCAGTGCATGAGTTAATGTCCATCCTTTGTGGCTTTCCCAGACATCCTCCCCAAGAAAGCTGAGTGTCCCCCTGAAGGGCAGTCTGCTCACTTGGTGCATTAACATGTTTGCTTCTTTTTCCTTCCTGGGTATCTCTGTCAGGGTGGTGCTGAGTCCTGCCTCGTGTTGCTCAGAGTATGAATTTCCAGAGCCCATGAATAACAAAAGATGCTGCCCGTGACAGACATGGGAACATCCCTTTCAGAGGGACACAGGGGCCAAAGGAGATGGTGGAACCTCTGCCTAGTAACCACAAAGTAGAGTCAAATGTCACAAATTTTGGGTTTTCCAAGAAATTCTCCCTGCTGCACACTCAGCTCCCCATGACAAGGCCCTGGGCTCCATCCATGTCCCTGACCAGCCCTTTCCCTGT
This sequence comes from Pelochelys cantorii, assembly GCA_032595735.1. Taxonomy (NCBI): domain Eukaryota; kingdom Metazoa; phylum Chordata; order Testudines; family Trionychidae; genus Pelochelys; species Pelochelys cantorii. The sequence goes on along the minus strand of CM064345.1, from coordinate 130,392 downwards.
TTTCATACAGAAACAGACAGAAGCCAAGAGGCCGAAGATTGTGGCTGAGTTTCAGCAGCTGCCGCAGTTCCTGGAGGAACAAGAGCGACTCCTGCTGGCCCAGCTGGAGAAGCTGGACGAGGAGATTGGGAGGCTCCAAACTGACACTGTCAGGAAACTCTCTTGCAGATTTCCCGTCTCAGCAAGGGGATCGGTGAGCTGAAGGGAAAGTGTCAGAAGCCAGCGAGTGAATTCCTGCAGGTGAGACTGAGGGAGAAGTGTCCCAGCTCCCCACACAAGGAAGGGAGGCTCCTGAATCATGAGTGCTGGGGTCCTACTGTCAGATCTCAGTGTCACTCCATGTGCATTGCTGCCATGTGAGTGACTCTTGTGCTTTGCAGAGTCACAGGCACAGAGCTATTAGAGATGGCAAAGCCCCATTCGCTCAGGGGATCCATGTTCCTGGGGCCAGGGCAGGGCCTCTCTTCCCGTGTTTGCAAAATCCCTTCCCTGAGGTCCCCTGTGTGTGTCCAATGGGGCTGAGATTCTTTTCTGTGTCTTTTTTCTAGGATGTCAGAAGCACCCTGAGTAGGTACGTGACTCTCAGTCCCCTCACACTGCACAGAGCAGGGAAAAGGCTCGGAGTGGATGTTAGCACCACATCTCCCCAGGGCTCTACAGCCAGATGGTAGATACAAATATCTCTGACTCCTCTAATTTTGAGGGTCTCATCCTTGCACAGCAAACTCTGGAATTCCCCATTCAGGGCACAGTCTGACCTCAAGTGTTTCCTGGAGCTGTCCCCTCCCTGGGGACTGGCTGCCTCAGGGCTGTGGGGTGGGACATGGGCCTGTCACTGCTGGGCACTGGGCACATTCTGTCCTACTCGAGGGCTGTTTGGAGACCTGTGTAGAAGGAGCTGGGGAGGGAGGAGTTGGTGTCTCAGTCTAGTCCCTATTGGACAGATTCCTTCAGCCCTTTACCTGGGAACCTCCTGTCCCTCAGTGCCTGGAGGCCAAGGAGGGAGTTGGCCATGAAGACTCAATTCCTCTTTTGTCCCCCCAGCCAGTCTCCCCAGGCCAGAAGTGAAGAACAGCAATGGGACCTTTCAGGGGAAGGTTGCATGGCCATGGACTGTGTTGCCCCTGCTCTCAGGCTGGGAAAATTGGAGGATTCTAACTCCAGGCCTGTTAGAGCTGAAACTTACTAGCCAGAACTTATCAGCAGTAAATGAAATACAATCACATGGAATTGCTTCTGTCCAGGTCTGAGATGGGGCAATTCCAGCTGCCAGAGGAGATTTCCCCTGAACTGGAAGAACAAGTCAGAGGTTTCTCCCAGAAAACGATTGCGCTGTTGGAGACTCTGAGGGAGTTCAAAGGTACCTGGAAGGGATGGATGAGGGGAAAGTGGTTCAAGTATCTGAGACCATTGAATTTGGCCTCTGAAGCCAACCTTCCCCTGCCTCAATTCCCACGTAGAGAATGACGGCCCTATCACTCTGCTCTCCTTAGAGACACTGAGTGAACAGACCCAACTGCTTGCAGATAGAGCCAGGGGTTTGCAAACTCTGAACCTCCCATTCAGAGATCAAAATGGCTAAAGTTACTGTGATGGCCACGTGTCCCACCACCACAGCTCCAGGTTATGATAAGAGGCAGTAAGTGAATGAGAAACCAAGTGGGAGGGGGTGCGGAGGGAAGAGTAAATCTCATGTACAGCTTGTCTCTCCTGGGACGGGTGTGAGGTTGCGGGGATGTTGGCTCCATTGCTGGGGGGTGTCCGAATGAGAGAGGAAATGAAAGTTTCAGACTCTTTCATACTAAATACCTGAGTGTGATTCTGTCTGGTCTCTGATACAATTGAAATGCAGAGTTCAGAGTGGGACATTGTTATAAAGGGGAGAGCCTGGAATCTCACCTCTCTTATCCCTTCCCCCACCAGACACTCTGCCCTCTGCACTGGAGAGAGCAAAAAGAAAATCCCTGGGAGCTTTCAGACAGGGTGAGTTTGCAGGTGGAGAGTCTTTAAATGATGAGAAAATTCCAGTGGAAACATCTTCATGGGATTTTCATTAAAGTTACCAACAATGGCGACCACAGTGCACACAGACCTAAATCACATACACTGATCAGTGAGGAGCCCCAGGGGCACTGTATGGGGACCTGTGGACACTTGGAGAAACACTGGTCTATGGGTTTGTGATGCTAAAGGGGTGAAGTTAAAGCACACAATGGATGGCACCTGCAGGCTCAGATTTCACTGCTTAGTTTCAATATGGGGTTGGTTTCAAACCATAAATAGGCTGAAAGGCTGAGAGCTGACTGGCTTCCACTGTATCAGTCTGTTCATGACGAGAAACTGCCGGATCCCCAAGGGCTGTTCACTGTAGTGCAGGCCTGGGCAAAATACAGCCAGCCCATGGGCCGGATCAGTGCCTCCAAGCCATCGAATCCAGCCCATGGATGCTGGGGGCGAGCCATGGGCTGGTTCTGTGCTTGCCATACCCCATCTGCAACCTACTCACAAAGCAACTGTGAGCTCAGACGGGAGGGGGGAAGGCTTCAGGTGCTGTGTCCACCCCCAGGACAATCTCATTGGCCGGATTCTGGCCAGAAATGAAGTATCACGCCCCCTCCCCTCCAGCTCATAATTATTCACATTCGCACGTGGCCCTGCAGCCTGTGCAAGGGTCAGGCAGGCTCCCTGCCTGCCTGAGAAAGGTGCTTGGCTGCTGGCCAGGAGTCACTCAGGTAAGTCTCCTGGCTAGAGCTTGCCTTTGGCACCGCAACGGACAGCACCTTCAAGCTCAGATTTCACTGCTCAGTTTCAATATGCGGTTGGTTTCAAACAATAAATAGGCTGAAAGGCTTGAAGCTGACTGGCTTCCACTATATCATGTAGTTCAAGGCAAGAAACTGCTGGATTCCCAAGGGCTGTTACGTCTAGTGCAGGCCTGGGCAAAATACAGCCCATGGGTTGGATCCACCCCACCAAACCATCGGATCCCAGCCCACAGATGCCACTCCCCATCTGCAAGCCACTCCGAAAGCAACTGTGAGCCTGGAGGGGAGGAGGGAAGGGTTCAGATGCTGCTTCCACCCCCAGAACAATCTCATTGTCCGGTTTCTGGCCAGAAACAAAGCACCGCGCCCCCTCCCCTCTGGGTCATAATTCTTTACACACCCACATGGCCCTGCAGGATGTGAGAGGGTCGGGCAGGCTCCCTGCCTGCTTGAGGTGCTTGGCCTCTGCCCAGGAGTCACTCAGTTAAGGCTCCTGTCCAGAGCTTGCCTCTGACACCCCAACCTCTCCCTTCCCCTCCTAATCTCTGCTCCCTGCTCCTGCCCTCCGCTCTGCATACCCAAACTCTGTCCTCCTGCAGCTATATATGCAAGAGCTCTCAGTGGTCAGAAACCCACAGCCCCTTATTTGTCCACTCAACCACTTAGATATTTAAAGTAACTTTAATTTAGATAATGAATAGTTGGCTAATCCAGTGTCTTAGATCACAGCCTGCCTCCTTCACCCAAACTCCCTCCTAGACCCCTCTATCTGTCTTGCATCCCAAACACTTGCCCCAAACTTCCTCCTCCTCCCAACGTCCATCCCAGACCCTGCATTTCCTGCATTAATGTCATGGAAGAGTGCAGCTCTCAGCCACTTTGCATTTGGCCCCCCATCAAAATGAATTGCCCATGCTGTCGAGTGGATAAGGCTCAGTGAGAGCCAATAAGGGACAGCTGAAGCCAGACTATTTCAGGCTAGAAAAGAGGCACAAATGTTTGATAGGGAAGAGGATTTGCTGTTGAAACAAATGAGCAAACAACTGGTGGATTCTCCATCTCTTGATGTCTTCAAATCACTGGGGGACTTTCTAGAAAATACACTTTGGGGAAACGGAGCTTTGTGCCTGGGTAACTGGACTAAGTGTAATGGCTTGTGCCACTGAGGGGGTCAGACTGCATGACTAAGGATATCTTCTGATTCCATGAATCTTAAGATCTCATCCTGCAAACACTCAGCACACGCATTTAATAAGCATCTGAATGGTGGTGTTAACTTCACTGACTCTGTTGTGGAAAGGCTTTATATCGTCTTTGTCAGATGAGAGAGCAAAGTTTGTGCTGCAAATCCAGGAATGAAGACTAAGAGTTTTAAATACAGCAGCCTACATTTAACCTATGTCCATGTTCAGGCAGATGAATATGTGGCTTGTTATCAGAAACACTGGGTGCTGAGAACTAAATCCCATTGTTGCAGATGCAGTAATGTTGTAATTCAAGCCAGGTACAGAGAGAAATGAATGTGGATTTGGGATCTAACTCCTGTTCATGGAATATCTAAACTAAAACTTTTGCCCACAGTGGCAGAATCTAGCACGTGTGTCACCAGGGACAGAGTCTGGGTGGAATGGGGGTGTGGAAAGGATTAAAGCCCCTTCTGAAATGTCTCCAATTCCCCTTCTTCCCCTGCCAGGCTGCAGAACACCCATGTCTGTCTCCAGCTCAGCCCCCGGCCTGCAGAGCCAGGGACAGGAAATGGCTGTGGCGGAGCCGGTGAGCTTCGAGGAGGTGGCTGTGTATTTCTCTGAGGAGGAATGGGCTCTGCTGGACCTGGGCCAGAGAGCCCTCTACTGGGATGTGATGCAGGAGAATTACGAGGCTGTGAGCTGCCTGGGTGAGGATTCCTGTCCCCTTGTGTAACAGAAGCTGGGTGGGCTCTGGAGCAGCTGGGTTGGGTTTGGTTCAGGGTCCCTCATTGCCCAAACCCCCAATATCAGCAGTATCTGCCCCAGTAATCCTGGCTCCTGTGTGAGAGGAGATTCAGTGACATAATAATGGTGCTGCTCTTCCCACAGCCAAGGTCTCATTGTGGTTCCCACCATCTTGCCCATGTTGTGCCTTGGCCGGAGGTGGCAGTGGAAGGGCCCAGGCAGGAACGGCAGGTACCAGAGTTGTGGGGCTGGGTGCAGCTGCTCTAAGGGTGTGTCTGAACTACACGGCTCCGTCGACGGAGCCATGTAGATGAGGCTGATCGGCAGAGGGAAATGAAGCCATGATTTAAACAATCGCGGCTTCATTTAAATTTCAATGGCTGCCCCGCTCTGCCGATCAGCTGTTTGTCGGCAGATCGGGGCAGTCTAGACGCTCCCCTGTCGACAGGAAAGCCCTTTGTCGACCTCCCCGTTATGCCTCGTGGGATGAGGTTTACCGGGGAGGTTGACAAAGGGCTTTCCTGTCGACAGAGGAGCGTCTAGACTGCCCCAATCTGCCGACAAACAGCTGATCGGCAGAGCGGGGCAGCCATTGAAATTTAAATGAAGCTGCGATTGTTTAAATCACGGCTTCATTTCCCTCTGCCGATCAGCCTCTTCTACATGGCTCTGTCGACAGAGCCATGTAGTTTAGACACACCCTTAGTGTCTGCAGGGTCCCCTTGTGCTATTGTGCTGAGCCCCTGGAAGGAAGGCACCAACTCACAGTCCTTCCCTGCCTCTGGTAGATTCTGTGCAAGCCAGAGGGGCACCAAATGGCAGGCCTGACTGGCCACAAGAGGAGGGCTGCTGCTGCTGGCAGAGTAGAACCAAGGCTGCAGAAGGGGAGCTGAGCGGCAGGAGCATCTACGAGCAGCAGAGAAGCAGCCCAGCCTGTCTCCACTATGGCTGGCCACAGGAACAGCCCAGCACTACCCTGGCTGTCTGCAGCACTGACAGCTGTTGTGGGCAGCTGACAGGGCCCACCCAGGCACAGTCAGTCAGGATCAGGAATATGGAGCATAGGCATGGTCTGAAGTGGCCAGCCAAGGATTCATTTTCCTGATCAGACAACTTCCCCTGCCTCCTTCTGGCTCAACTAGAGCATCTGAGCCCAAGAGCAGGACAAGTCCAGCCCCAAGCCAAGAGCTCTATGGGCAGAGGCTATAGTGCTCTAGAGCTCTGCTGGATCCTTTCTCTCCCAGCCCTAGTGACCTCACATGTGGCAGCTCAAATATGAGTCCTGGCTAGGGGTGTCTGTTAGGCCTAAAAGTCATAGAGCTCTCCCTTTATGAGCAGTGTGTTCCTGTCTTGCCCAAGTATGGAAGAGGCCCTAAGGGAGACTGAGTTGTATCCTGGAGAGTGCAGCAGAGCACTCAGTTCCCCATGGGAGTCAGCTGGGCTATTCTCAACGTGGTGGTGGGGCGGGGGGAGTATGGAATTAGTGTGTCCTGGGATCTTGTACCAGCCAGAGACCATTCTCTGGAAGGTGGGGAAGGAGCCTCTCTGGGTAGGAGACTCACATCCTGGCTTTGGAAGCAGCAATGGCACATACCTTAATGAAAAAGATCAGCACTTGGTTAATTGCTCCCTGAATAGGATCTCCAGTCTCCACAGCTCATGTGCTCTCCTGGGTGGAGTGAGGGGAAGAGCTGCAGATCCCGGATCTCCAAGTCTGTGAGGAAGGGGAGATCATCAGTGATACCCACACAGGTGAGAAATCAGCTAAACTGACTCAAACCAATTTCTGTGTTCTCATAGCAGATGTTGGTTGTGTGTTTTCATCAAGTCTGACTGGCCCTTCAGCCTGTCTTCAATTCCAGTCTGAGTGTGCTGGGTGGGGAAAGAGTTATAGGGGAGCAGAGTGAACTCAGCTCATGATTACTGAATCTTTCCAGCCATTCTTTGGATGTCCCCCCCCCCCATTTTCTGTTCACCATTCAGAATTTTTCTTTCAGCTCAGCACACGGAATGACTCCTGTGTGGTTTCTCTCTCTGTCCCAGCAGGTGATGGGATGCTGAATGAGAACAGTGAGAGGAGTCTTCAGGAGGAAGGACCTAAGCAAATGGCTCCATGTGGGGTGTTAGTGGGAAGATCTCAAGGGCATGTTTCTCAGAGTCCTGAGCAAGGAGAGACTTGTGAGAGTCAGCGTAGCCTACAAAGGCAGCAGGGAAACCATCCACCATTTATCCTGAGCAGGACAGGATAAATCCAGTCACAGGAGCAGAAGATTGAAAACCAACACAGAAACTATTCAAAAGAAAATCCCCCATCAACATTCACCTTGTGCTTGCAATGACTGTGCAACTCTTATTAAACATGAAAGAGCCCAAACAGGAGAGAAACCCTTCAGCTGCTCTGACTGTGGGAAAAGCTTCAGGGACAGGTCTCACCTTGTTAGGCATAGAAGAGTCCACACAGGAGAGAAACGCTTCAGCTGCTCTGACTGTGGGAAAAGCTTCAGTCAGACTTCCACCCTTATTAGCCACAGGAGAGCCCACACAGGAGAGAGACCCTTCAGCTGCTCTGACTGTGGCAAAAGCTTCAGTCATAGGTCAAACTTTGTTATCCATAGGAGAGCCCACACAGGAGTGAAACCCTTCAGCTGCTCGGACTGTGAGAAAAGCTTCAATGACAGGTCAAACGTTGTTATCCATAGGAGAGCCCACACGGGAGAGAAACCCTTCAGCTGCTCTGACTGTGGGAAAAGCTTCAGTCAGACCTCAACCCTTGTTACCCATAGGAGAGCCCACACAGGAGAGAAACCGTTCAGCTGCTCTGACTGTGGGAAAAGCTTCAGTCAGAGGTCACACCTTGTTAGCCATAGGAGAGTCCACACAGGAGAGAAACCCTTCAGCTGCTCTGACTGTGAGAAAAGTTTCAGTGACAGGTCATACCTTGTTAGACATAGGAGAGTCCACACAAGAGAGAAACCCTTCAGCTGCTCTGACTGTGGAAAAAGCTTCAGTCGGAGTTCATACCTTGTTAGCCATAGGAGAGCCCACACAGGGGATAAACCCTTCAGCTACCCTGACTGCGGGAAAAGCTTCAGTCAGACCTCAACCCTTCTTAGACATAGGAAAACCAACATGTGAGAAACCATTCAGCTGTTCTGACTGTAGGAAATGCTGCACTCAAAGGTCACACCTTGGTATCTGTGAGAACTCTCACAGGAGAGAAATCCTTTAACTGCTCTGACTTTGGGAAATGCTATAGAGAGAGTTCAAGCCTTGTTGCACATAGTTGAACCCACACAGGTGAGAACACTATAGTGGTGGTGAACAAAATTTTTTCTTTTGGCACAGTCCAGCCTGCCTAAGGCTTTGATCCTGTCCACAAGGCAGTGCCAGGCCCCACCTCCAAATGAACATGTGCTGAGGGAGAAGGAACTTAGCCCCACCCCCTCTTCATGCTGTATAGCCACTAGAGAGGAGGCAGCGCTATGCTGAGTCTTTGACACACAACCTGAGGCGGGCACTAGAGGCACTGCTGCCACTGCACTGCTGGCCTCCAAGGCCACATGGCCATGTCAGGGATGCCTCTGGGGCTGGTCCTGGGCTGCATGGCTGCAGCAGCAGCGGCTGCAGCAGCAGCGGCTCCAGCCCTGGACTGAATGGGTGCAGCAGTGGTGCCTCTGGTGTCCGGGGCTGGTCCTCATCTCTGTGCCTGCTGCTGCAGGAGCAGAGCCTCCTTCCGAGGTGACCAGGACAGTGTGGCTGGAGATGTTGCTGCAAGGGGGCCCAAAGCCAGGTTGTAATTGCTGTCCTCCCAGACACTCCCTCCCAGTCTCTTCAATTCCCTTTCCCCCGGCAGCCATCACCCCCAGCTTCCACTGACACCCTCCTTTTTTCTTGCACCCTCTCTCCTGGCCACACACTGCACCCACCCCCTGGCCAGACACCTGCCTGCTTCTGCATTCCAGATCCTTCCTGAAGACTGCAACCCTTTCTTGAGGCCCCTGTCACATTGGATTTTAAGGTGAGCATACAGATCAATGCTGTGCTCATGGGGAACTGTTTGCCCCAAATTTGGTACAGAGCGGGCCATGTGAGGTATCATATGAAAGCTGATAGTGTACTGATGCTATGTATGGTATTCATGTGCTTGTTTGGAGTTTGTATGGGGAGTTATGACTATGGGTTCTGCTGATGCTGTGTATGGACTGCTTGTCATGAGGAAGGAATGTCCAATGAGTGACTATGCTAATCAGTACGGCTCCAAGGACAATGGCTCTCCGGGTGGCCAATACACACCTGAGGAATGCATGTTGAAAGCTGCAAAGCAGGCATTGTTGGCATATGAAACAGGTCACTTGACCATGTGACTAGCTCCAGCTTGGGAGACACCAGAAATGAATATCAAATGCCATGAGGGGGCTCCATCTTGTCTTCAGAATTGCTACTTATCCCAGATGCAGCCTTGCTAAGGACAGAGACACGGGAAGGACTGCTGACCCATCCTGACATACGATGTACACCAAAGACTTTTATGCTAGCAGTTTGTAACATCTCCGCTAAGATCCTGCATCAAGAACTTGCTGATTGATGTATATAATGTATTCTCCTTAATAACCTTACTCTCAACCTTTTCTTTCTTTTATTAATAAACCTTTAGATTCTAAAGGTATAAATTGACCAGGGATTCATGGCTGGTTCTTTGGAACTGGGTGGATCTGTTCTGGGTTGGAGAGATTGGGCTCTATAACCCCTCACCTGTGTGTAAGCCCAGGGCTGATTGTGGCACAGGAAGAGCTGGGGTATCTGAGGGTTTTGCTCATGAGGCTTCCTGCAGGCTGTACTGGCAGCTGAAGTGCTCTGTGTGACTGGTTTGTAGCCTATTTCGTAAAGGTCTCCAGTCAAGGGCTGTAAGCAGTCCTGGTTTTGAGCAATTTTGCCCTGAGTGGATTCCCTCAGCAGTGCCCAGACCCGGCCCGGCCCGGCCCTCTCCAAACCTTCTGTAGACTACTGTTGCTAATGGAAACTCACTGTTAATTACATAATTAGTCAAGCCATTTTGCTAGGGCTGCATCTGGGCAGTTGCATTTAAATTATTAAAGAGATTAAACCTTTTAACTTTCTCATGTTAGTTGATCAAACTTTATTGTAAATTAAGTAAAATATGTCCAATGCATACAAAAAACTCAATGTTTTTATTTATTACAGGGGTGGAGAACCTTTTTTGCATTGGGGGCCACTAACCCACAGAAAAGTCAGTTGGAGAACACACAAGTGAGAAGCAAAAAACTCCTCCCCAAAGCCCCAGCCCTCAATGATGTGACCCCCAACTGAGACACCTCACTCTTCTGGCATTCACAGGGTGAGGGGAAGAGACAGGGAGGACTGAGGTTCAGGGCTTCCCATAGGCCAGATTTACTTTCCTGGGGTTCCAGAGTTAGTGGATTTTGTGGATCTCCTTAGGCTCTAGGGTGGAAACAAAAATGTGCCGACCTGACTCTGCACTGGGCTAGTGCTGTGTGTGCCATGTAGCTTCCTGCAGTGCTGCGGGCAACGTCCAGGTCCTGTAGTCACTCTCCAACATACCTGAGGAAGGTCTCCAAGAAGCCCTGGGGGGTTGGGTTCCTGCAGAGCCTGGCAGGCAGCCTGTAGAAAGTGCTACATCAGTAGTAAATGCCTTGATAGGTTTCATCACCATATTGTTTTGAGAGATGCTCACCCCTCCCTTAGGCCTTGCTCCTAACCCCACCCCCTTCCACCACCAGTGTTACCAAAAGACAGACAACATAGAGGGCCACGAGTCTTACATGTGTAACATCTTGTCTCCAGAGTAGGGGGAGGACTTTGCATTTTACGATTTTGAATATATGCAAGAAACGGGTACACGTGGCAAATTGTGTTTATGCCTTCCACTTTGTGACAAAGTCCCTTGTTAGCTCCCCATGGGTTCTGTGCTTTTTGACAGTTTCTTGTGTGCCTCAGAGACTCAAACTACAGAAGTTGTCAGTTTGATCTTATTTTCAAAAACGCTTTAGTGTCTACACAGCACCAAATATCGAAGTATCCTGCTATTCTGAAATGTCCCTTACGCCTCATGGAATGAGGTTCATGGGGACATTAGAATAGTGAGCCCATTGCATTTCAAAATCAGGGGGCATTGTTAACACACAGGATAGTTATTACAGGTGTCTCCGTACCCCAAAATAGCACTGCAGTGTTGTCATCACCTTACAGGCCCACAGCAGGGGGCAGGTTTGATGCTGAATTTTCAGCCTTCTGCTCTTGGGACTCTCTGTTGCTGTCTGCAGCCATGGGCATCTCCAGAGCCCCCACCCCTCACAGACTGCCAGACAAGAGACAGAGCTGCCAGGGGGCAGGTGTTTTCAGACTTACAGCAGGGGGCACAAATTCCTCTCTAGGGAGCCTGCAGGAAAGGAAACCAAAGAAGATGGATTTTGAGGGGTTTGTAGCAACCAGCCTAGCCCCAGCAGGTCCCACTGAGATTTGCCCTCAGATTGTAGGATTCAGAGTCCTGAGTGCTGCCTCTTACACCACAGGACCTACACAAGACACCTGTGACTCAGCTGGGCCAAACTGGAGCCCAGGCCCATGCCCACTGGGACCAGCTTTGCTTGTTTTCCTTCCACCCAGGACCCCCTTCTCCTCCTGGGCTGCAAGGAGCCTCCCTGGGATTCCCAGAGACAAACACAGGACTCTGCCTCCCCACAGCCAGCCCCACCCCACAGGCTTTGGCAGAACAAAGGGGAGGGGGCTCTACCCACCCCACTGAGTCCCACTGAGATGTTGAGCTTCTGCCTTGCCCCCCTCAGCTTGGCTTCCCTCCTCTGCCCCATTTCCTCCTTGGGCCCATCACACAAGGGAGGCAGCAGGAAGAGCCAGCCCCATATGCCAGCCTCCAAAGGCAGGGGAGGCCAAGCCACAAGCGCCTCACATGACCTATCTAGCTTCTCCAGGATGGCACCAAGGGGCATTCTCAGCTGATGTCACCCCCCCCCTTACCTGGTAGTTGGGCTCATCCAAGCACAAGCCAGGAAGCAGGAGCTGCACTTTTCTGGGCACCAAGGGGAGCAGCAATAAGAGGAGACCTTGTGTTTCTGCATGGCTTTGAACCAGGGACCTTTTGTATGTTACACAAGCATGATAATCACTACACCACAGAAAGACACCTCACTGTTTGTGGAACTTGGATGACTATTCTGTTCCTAGCTCTTTCCAACACCCTGCTCTGCAGGGGAGGGGAATGCACCTTGTGAACATTCCACCTCTTGTTCTCATGGAAGCGACTAACTGAGCTGCCAGCTCCTCATTTCCTCACCAGCCCCTTGAGATTTGTAGCTCAAAGCTGGAGCTGCTGTGGAAGGAGGTGAAGCTACAGAAGCTGACGGGACAATCAGCTGGCGGAGGGTTATTTTTTCTCCTCCCTGGGCTGAGGTGGCTAGAACTGAGGAGAAGGAAATCCTCTTCCTTTCTTCTCAGAAGATGGAAATTGCAGTTTGTTCTGTCATTGGTTCTACTAAAGCTGGACCCCAGGACTAAACTCTTTCTTTCTAAAACCCTGGGCTGTGTCTACATTGGCCAGATTTTGCACAAAAGTGGCTGCTTTTGCGCAAAATCTTGCCAGCTGTCTAAACTGGCCACGAGTTCTTGCACAAGAACACTGACGATCTAATGTAAGATCATCAGTGTTCTTGCGCAAGAACTCTGATGCTCCCGCTCGGGAAAAAGCCCTCTTGCGCAAGTGCTCTTCTGCAAGAGGGCAGTGTAGACAGGGACAGGAATTTCATGCGCAAGAAAGCCCCGATGGCGAAAATGGCCACTGGAGCTTTCTTGCACAAGAGAGCATCTACATGGGCACGGGATGCTCTTGCGCAAAAGCACAGCCAGTGTAGATACTCTCTTGCACAAATACTTTAACGCAAGAACTCTTGCGTTAAAAGTGTTTGTGCAAGAGAGTGCCAATCTAGATGCAGCCCTGGTGAAAGCTGAGAGTGAGTTGCTTGTAGGTGGAGAATGTGAGTTAAGGAAGGATATGGCCCAGCATAGGGCTTGAACCCATGACCCAGAGATTAAAAGTCTCATACTTTACCAACCAAGCTAGCCAGTTTGCCTGGGTCAACTTTTCTCATATCCCATCACAGGGTCATCTCTCCAGTGACAGGCAACAAGGCCAGTTTCAGGATTTCTTTTAGTGCAGCAGCAAGGGGAGATGGAGGAAAATCAAACCCCTTTGCAAGCTTTGTTCTCATGGCACCAAGTGTGAGAGGAGGGGTAGGAGCTGGGGAGCCTGCCCACCCCTCCTCCCCCCAGAAGGGGCATTTGGATGCACCCAGGGGCAGCAAGAATTCAGGCCCTCAGGCCAGTGCATTGAGGACAATGTGTGAGCCCTTCCATAAGCATTTTCTGCTCCCACTGGGGAAGGCAGCTGGGCAGGACTGTCCGGCAGCCCACGTCCCTTTCAGCCCCAGGTGAAGGAGATAACAGAGAGGGGAGGAAAGTTCATGGCCAGAGCCTCATCCCAGCAGTCTGGCCCTGCACAGAGCCTGTGCATGATGGAGCCTCTCCCAGCAGGGCGATGGCCTGTTCTCTGCAAACTGCTCAGCTGTTTCATTTTTTTGCAGGAAAGAGTGGGATCCATTCCCCCTGCTCCTCACTGACAGGAGTGTCCTCTTCCCTTCTTTTCACACAGGGTATGTCGACATTGCTTTCCTCCTTCAAGGGAGGAATGCAAATCCAGATGAGCAAAATTGCAAATGAAGCTCGGATTTGAATGTCCTGGGCTTCGTTTGCAAAATTGCATTATGGTGCTATTTCAAAATAGCATTATTTCAAAAAAAAGAAATGCTGTCTAGACGCAGTTATTTGGAAAGAAAACCCTTCTTTCAAAATCACCCTTACTCCTTATACCAGGAGGTTTGAGGGTTATTTCAAAAGAAGTCCTTGGTCTCCATGGGCTGTGCTGGGCAGAAGAACAAGAACCACATCCAGCTCAGGAGGAATGGCCACAATCGATCTTACAGAGTTCGATTTAGAAAACCCAACTAAGACTCACTAAATCAAACCGAGAGGGCACCCCCAGAAGCTTCTAGTTCTTCTGCTGTTTGCTCCCTTTGGCTTCCTGCTGTGGGGACATGGCCAAGTTTGACTGAAGGAAGCCAACTCCAGCTACGTAAGGCGGGATGAACAGACACATTGGCCAGGCACCACTAGGGGCTGTATCACTCACCTTCCCCGTAGCTGGCAGGTGCCTTGGCCAGCTTAGCCACGGGGCCGCTCGCTGGGACTTTTCTCCCAGCTGCTCCATGTGTTGCCAGTGCCCATCCCAAGGGAGGGGGAGAGGAGAGTCACTCTCTGTGGCTGCAGGAGTTGCAGAGGTTGCACCCTCAGGATCTCTGGACACTGACAACCCAAGGGAATCACAAGGGTGTGTGGTGCTGGCTCTCCTGTCCCAACAATTGCAGTCAGAACCCTGCCTTGCCAGTGCCAGTCACAGCAACCTCTGCACCCGCTCCAGGCTTGTGGTTTCCTTCTTCCCAACACTCCTCCCCAATCAGCCTTTTCCTGAACCAGCAGTTCCATGGGGGGCCAGGAGAGGCCTCTCCTGTGTCAAAGAAGGACACAGGAAAATGTGAGTAAAGGCTATAACAAGGCACCAGGGGGAATTGAATCAAGGATCTTTTGCTGACAAGGCAAGTGCTTTAACCAGCTAAGCCATCACACCAAGCTCAACAAACACACAAAAAAAGTAGTCATAAAATTGTTCTACTCTATGGTCCCAGACAACACCTTTGACTTCCATTTCCCACCAGCCCTGGCAGTGTCTGGCTCCCTGGGCACAGAAAGCTACAGCTCAGTGGGCAGAGACTCTGACATGCACATCTCCCCCAGCCACTGGGACTGTAGACCTGCCTTTGAGGTTTGGCAAGGTTGAAGGGAGGGAGAAGTGCAACAAACATTGAGCATCTGGATTGGCAACCCTTCGGTCTCACAGTTTGGGCTGGAGACCTCAGGTGGGGGCCTGGCCTTCTTCTGTTTGGTCCCTTCCTGAGGGCACAGACTTAATAACAGAGAATTCCTTTGCCCTGCAGCAATCAATCTGAGTTGGCCAAAGAGTTAGTAACAGAATTTTTGTCCAAGTTTAAGTACAGGAGAAGAGCCCCCTTCAAAGCTGTTTCTGTGGTGCAGTGTTTATCATGTTTGCCTCATCCACAAAAGGTTCCTGGTTCAAAGCAAGGAAAAAGCACAGCCTCTCCTCCTGTTATGGTTCCCCTTGGTGCCCAGGTAAGTGCAGCTCCTGTGAGTGGGATGAGCCCTATGTGATAGAGGGGGGTGAACATCAGCTGACAATGCCCCTGGGTGCCAGCTTGGGGAAGTGAGATGAGTCAGGCCAGGTACCTCTTGGAGGCTTGTGGCTTGGCCTTCCCTGCCCTGGGGTATGGGGTGGACTCCTCCTGCTGCCTCCTGGTGTGATTTATCCCTTATAAAAGGAGGTTTAATGGTTATTTCAGAAGAAGGGTTTTCTTTAGAAACTAGCCAATTAGCCCGTCATAAGGCAGGATTTTCAGGTCTTCTTCCTGAGCTCTCTTTCTCTGTCTCTCTCTCTCCTCCTACTGCCTCCCCCCGCCCCTCAGCTCTCCCTCCTCCACCTCCTGCCTCTCTCTCTGTCTCTTTCTTTCTCTTCTCCCCCTCCTGCCGCTCACTCTCCCTTTCTCTTCTCCTTATCCTCCTGCCTCTCTCTCCCCTATGTCTCTCCCTGCCCCCCTTCCCCTTCCCTTTCCCTCCCCTCCTGCCGTGGCACTTGGCTGAGTGCTGTCTGCTCAGCCTGGCTGCCGTGAGGGGTGGGGCCATGTATGTCACCACCCTCCCTCCCCCTCCCACCCCGGGAGAGCCCAAACAGCCCCTTGCGCTGCTGGCTCCCCTGGCGGCCCGGCTGAGGGGCGCAGCACTCAGCTGAGTGCCACAGCGGGAGGGGAAGGGGGTGGTGACGTACACGGCCCCACCACCTGGCCGTGTACGTCACTGCCCCACCCCCTTCCCTTCCCTCCGTGGCAGCTTGGCTAAGCGTTGCACGCTCAGCCGGGCCACCGCAGGGGAGGAGGGGCGGGGCGGTGACGTCCGGGGGGCAGGGCTGTCTACATCACCGCCCACCCCCCCGCAGTGGCCCGACTGAGGGGCGCACCACCACTGGCCGTGTACTTCACCGCCCTCCCCACTTCCTGTCCCACTGGGGCTCAGCTGAGCAGCGCAGCGCCAGCTCCACTCAGCTGGTCCGCGGCCGGGGAGCAAGTGGCGGCAAGTAGCCATTTGGGGTCTGGTTGCAGCCAGTGGCTGCACGCACCCCCCCCTTGCACCCCCCATTTGGGGTCCGGCTGCAGCCAGTGGCTGCACGCGCCCCCCTGCTTCCCGCCCCCCTCCTCCCATTCAGCCCCATGGCCCCCAATCTCCCCCAGCTCTGCTTCCCGCTGCCTCTTCCTGCTGGCCAGCCCCACAGCCCACTGGACACCCCCACCTCCCCCCGCCAGCGCTGCTTCCCTCCCCCCTTCCTCCGGGCGCCCCCATCCTCCACTCCAGCCCCACAGCCCCCGATCCCCCCCAGCTCTGCTTCCCACCCCCCTTCCAGCCAGCCCCACTCCTTTCCCCTCCCTGCATGGCACCTTGCCCCCCTTCCCCTCCCTCTGTGGCGAGCTGCACCGCTCAGCTCAGCGGCGCTCCCGCCGGGCTCCGGCGGGGGAGCAAGCAGAGGCAAGCAGCCCTTTGGGGTCCGTGCTCCCCATGCGTGGGGAGCGTGGACCCCAAAGGGCCGCTTCCACCACTTGCTCCCCCGCTGGGGCCCGGCGGGAGCGCCGCTCAGCTGGGCCCAGCGGGAGAGCCACAGTGCGCCACGCAGAGAGGGGAAGGGGGCGGGGCTGGCTGGAAGAGGGCTGGAAAGCAGAGCTTGGGGAGGATTGGGGGCTGTGGGGCTGGAGGGGACAATGGGGGGAGCCCAGAGAAAGGGGGGAGGGAAGCAGCACTGGCGGGAGGGGTGTCCGGGGGGCCGTGGGGCTGGCCGAACTGCCACGGAGGGAGGGCAAGGGGGGTGCGGCGCTGACGCACATGGCCAGGGGGCGTGGCCATGTACGTCAGCATTACAGACGCACAGACAATGGGCTACTGTATATATGATAACTGCACCTATGCAGCCTTTTTATTTTGAAATAGCACCATAATGTGATTATGGAGATGAAGTGAGGGATATTTAAATCCCGGCTTCATTTACAGTTTTGAATGTTTAATTTGCATCCCTTTTTGGAAAGAGGGTGCAAGTGTAGACATACCCCACATAGCTAGAGTTGGCTTCCTTCAGTTGAGCCTGGGTATGTCCCTACTGCGGGAACCCAAAGGGAGCAAAGAGCAGAAGTACTGGAAGCTGGTGGGGTACCCTCTGGATTTGGTTTAGTGAGTCTTAGTTGGATTTGCTAAATCAAACTCCATAAGATTGATTGCAGCCATTCCTCCCCCGCTGGACGTGGTTCTTGTTCTTCTGCACAGCACAGCCCATGGAGACCAAGGACCTGACAATGGGCATTCAGATCACACCCTTGTTGAATTGATGGGAATAAAAACCAGACACACAGCGGGTTTGAACTTGGTTCAGTTGAGATGGGTTTGCCTGATTTACGTGCATTGGCACAGGATCACGTTAGGGGTTTGTAGTCATTTTTAGAATCCCTGGACAATAGAAATCCAAAATGTGACACACCTGGAAATGTAAAAGTTTTCATGAATTTGATCAACCTTTAAAGGGGTCACTTGGAGTTGAACCAAGGACCAGTTGATCCTCAGTCAAGCACTCTGCCACCAAGCTACACCCCCATTGCCCTTGTAGGCTTATATCCACTGTTGGGAAATTAGGCTCTGGCAACACTTGGACACATGGCGGGGGGAGGAAGGCCCTCTATGGGGTCGGTCATGTGTGGTGTCCCCCAACCTATGATCATCATGACGCTTCATGATAGCGCATCATCCCCTGTGCTCCCACCTCCACTTCCCTGTGTGTGTTGCAACCTCACAGCACTCACCTGATGTTCCCTCCCGGGTGCCCAAAGACATTTGGGAGGCCTCCTGCATCTGGGGGACCGGTTCCAGGCTGAGGGTCACAACGTTCCTGGAATCCTCCTCCTCATCCTGGAGCTGCTGGTCATCAGGGTTGTTGTCCTGAAGCTGTGGCCGCTGCTGCCCAGGTGTCTCCATCTTAGAGTCTACAGCCATCCCAAGGGGTAGGTACAAGTAGTGGTGAGTTTAGCTGCTTTCCAAGCAGTTGATGTGGGTTCAATTCCCAAATAATGCATGGTGAAGAAAGTGCCATGAAGCCCCCTAGGGTGATTTCACTTGAAACCCCCCCCCCAAATGGGCACAAGTGGGTTCCACAGCTGTGAGCTGCCTTCCATGATTCTTTCCCAAGAGGCAGGAAGTGCTTGATCATAGCCAAATTGCTGAGAAGCAACACTTCACCACCCAAAACATGAGAACAGCTCTTGGCCACAGGGCCAGGCAGAGCATGTGGTAATCACTTCCCTGCCTCTCCCTTTGCTGCTCTTGAACTTAGCCCAAGAGCCAAGAAGCTGTACTCTCCCACCCAGAAACCTCTGCAACTCCTCTCCCCCTCAGTTTCTTCCTGACCCCCTAGTTGAGTCCTTTCCAGGTGGGAGCTTCTAGGAACCAGCATTCCTGGCTGCAGGGTGGGTGTGGGCCCTGCAGTCTTTGGATCCATGTGAGACATGATCCCAGGGGAACCATCTCCTGAAGTTTCTCCCTGTCCCATGGAGCTCAGGGCAGGAGGTGTCTGTGAGGTGCCAGCATGTGTAACACATGGAAACGTCCCTCCTTCCTCTGCTGGAGAGGGAGCCAGATAGTTCCCATGAAGCCACATACAGATGGGTCTGGAGAGGTGAAGCAGCTGAATGGAAAAAGCAAGGAGAGCAGAGTATCAGCTACCAGCTGAGAAGCTCAGGGACCTTACAGTGTGAGGGTCCCATGGTGTAGGGAGCAGCACTCAGGAGTCTGAATCCTGCAAGCTGAGATCAGATCTCAGTCGGACCTGCTTGTGAGGTGTTGGTTTGTCCCAAATCCTTGAAAATTGATCTTCTTGCCCCTCTCCTACAATTCCACTGTGTGCTTCTTGACTTTTTCAATCCAAGGACTTTGAAGAAAAAATCACAAAACCCTACTTCAGTGGTGCAATGGGTCAGTGCACAGTATTTATAAGGCAGTACTTGCAGGAGACATGCTGAGGTTGTGAGTTCAAACCTCACCTGGAGTAGTGGTTTTCAGTCCCTACTGGGCTGTCCTCTTGAAATGAGGCCTGGGGGAGCTGAGATTCCCGCCCAACTTCTTTCTGCTTATTATCCATCATTCCCGTGTGTCTATACCAGCGGCTAAGACACAGATTAGATTTTGCTTCCCAGTGGTCCCACGTCTCTCCTATATCTCTGCTGTTACAGCCCCTGATCTCTCCCAGGTGTCCATGTTATTCACTTACCTGTGGGCTTTGGGCACCTGCCCCCATCAAACCGAGTTTACAGCCTCCTCACTAGGTTAGCCAGTCTGCATCCAAATACCCTTTCCTTCCTCAACAGGTGAACCCCATCCCTGCTGAGCAGCCCTTCCTGCAACAGCATCCCATGGTCAAGGAAGCCAAACCCCCTGCCCACTGAGCTGTAGCTCTCTGTGCCCAGGGAGCCAGACCTCACTAGGGCTGGAAGGCTGGAGGGAAATGGGGAATGGCTGCACTGTGGGATGCAAAGGTGTTGTCTGAGACAAGACAGAAGAGTTTTAAAGTGGCATCGTAGGTGGGCATCCTAGCTTAGAGATCCTGGATCCAACTCCCAGTGGTGCCTTGTTGTAGCCTTTGCTCACATTTTCCTAGGTCCTTTTGGGACACAGAAGAGGCCTCCCCTGGCCACCCATGGAACTGCTGGTTCAGGAAAAGGCTGATTGGAGAGGAGCATTGGGAAGAAGGAAACCACAAGTCCTGAGCAGGTACAGAGACTGCTGTGACTGGCACTGGCAAGGCAGGGGTCTGACTGCAGTTTTGGGATAGGAGAGCCAGTGACACACACCCGTGTGATTCCCTGGGAGTGTCAGTGCCCAGAGATCCTGGCAGTGCAACCTCTGCAGCTCCTGCAGCCATGGAGAGTCCGGATACATCTATAGTGCAATTTTTTTGCTAGCAGAGTGTATGCTCATGAAGCACTCATTAGCATCTGTCACGCTTTCATTTTCATAGTCTCTGCCCGAGGCTATTTGCGCAGGAGGTTTTTGCACACAAAAAACGTGTAAATGGTACCGTCTTCTGCAAAAAAAAAAAACAAAAACCCTTCTGGACAAGATCCTTATGCTTCAAAAAAGGAGGCCTTTTTAAAAACCTTTTGTGCAAAAAGCCTTGGGCAGAGAATATGCAAATGACAGTGCAACAAATGCTAATGAGTGCTTCATTAGCATACACTCTGCCAGCAAAAGCCTGCAGTGCAGACATAGCTTCACTCTCCTCTTCTCTCCCTTGGGATGGTTAATGGCAGCTGGGAGAAAATTCCCAGAGAGTGGCCCCATGGCTAAGCTGGCCCAGACACCTGCCAGGTATGGGGGAGTTGAAGGAAGCAGCCATCCCCCAGTGGTGCCTGGCCAATGTGTCTGCTCTTCCCACCATCCCTCCGTATGTAGCTGGAGTCGACTTCCTTCAGCAGAGCTGAGCTGTGTTCCCACAGCAGGAAGCCCAAGGCAGACTTCTGGGCACTAGTGGGGTGCTCTCTGGGTCTCAGTTGGACTAAATCAAAGTCCAGAAACTCAATTACCAGCGTTCCTCCCCAGCTGGATTTGTTTCTTGTTCTTCTGCACAGCACATCCCATGGAGACCAAACATCTGCCTATGGGCATCCAAATCACACCCTTTTTGAATTGATGGAAATAGAAACTAGACACACAGCAGGTTTGAACTGGTTCCAACTGAGGGAGAGGTCTGCCTGGTTTATGTGCACTGGTGCTGGAGAACATTAAGGGTTTGTATTCATTTAAAGAATCCACATACAATAGAAATCCAGGATGCAATAGAACTGGAGAGGTAAATGTTTCCCTTAAATGGGCACACTGCCAGGTGACACTTGGATTTGAACAAAGGATCACTTGATCTGTAGTCAAACATGCTACCACTGAGCTACATGCTTGTGCCACTTGTGTGCTTGTTTCTAGGGCTGAGTACTTAGTCCCTGGCAGTACTGTCTGCAGGAGCAGGTGGTACCTCACACATATGAGGTGGGGAGGACAGCCCTTCCTGTGGTGAGACATGAGTGGGCCCCCCCGAGAGGCTGTGACCAGCATGATACTTCACAATAGTGCATCATCCCCTGTGCTCCCACCTCCCCTGCCCTGTGTGCGTTGCAAGCTCAAAGCACTCACCTGATTTTCCCTCCTTGGTGCCTGAAGACATTTGGGAGGCTCCAGAGTGAGACCTGCTCCAGGGTGAGGGTCACAACACTCCTGGAATGCTTCTCCTTGTCCCAGAACTGCTGGTCATCAGGGTTGTCATCCTGGGGCTGTGGCCGTTGCTGCCCAGGTGTCTCCATCCCAGACTCCACAACTATCCCTGGAGACAGGGGTTCCCTAATCCCCAGGATTCTGTCCAGCTCCTCATAGTATGCACAGTGCTGCGGTGCTTCCCCACAGTGGGAGCTATGCTCACGGGTCCTCACATACCCCTGCCGCAATTCCTTAACCTTGGCTCTGACTTGGTCTAGGGTCGGGAGAGGTGGCCTTTCTTTGCAAGGCCATCAGCTATTCGGCCATAAATGTCCACATTCCTCTGCCTGGACTGCAGGGCCTGCAGAGACTCCTCCTTGGATGACAGCTCCAAGAGAGTCTGTATCTCAGGGCTAGACGATGGTGCCCGGTGTTTGCTGCCCCTTGCTTGGTCCTGCGATGTCCCCCTGGAAGGGCCATAGGGGTCTCTGGGGGCTTGTGCCTGTGACATGGCTCTCCGAGAGGTAAAAAGCGCTCGATCTTAGCCAAACGGCCAAGAAACAATGCTTTATGGCAAAAAAAAAGGGACAGCTCTTGGTCCGTATCCCTGGGCCACACAGCGTGTCCGGCAGCCACTTCCCTGCCTCTCTCTTTGCTACTCTTGAACTTAGCCCAAGAGCCGAGAAGCTATACTCGCCCACCCAAAAACCTCTGTGACTCCTCTGCCACCCAATTCCTCACACCACAGAGAGCACAGAGCTGCCACTACCCCAACATCACCACTCCTGAGCTTAGCCAATTGGGCAAGAAGTTATGCTTTACCCCAAACCACATGGGCACCCTCTCGCCTCAAGCGCGCTTCATGGCAAATGTGGACTTCCCTCACTAATTTTCACAGCCATTATAAGCAGTGGTTTTGTGGTGAACATAGCTGCCTTCCAAGCAGTTGATCTGCTTCCCAGCCAATGCAGTGTGGGGAGGTAGCTACAAAGCTCTTTGCCAAGCTTCTACTTTAACCCTGAAAAAACAGGCACAAGTGGATCCTGCAGCTGCAGGCTGCCTCTCACAGCTTTTCATCCTCTCTGAGAGGCAGGAAGCGCTCGATCTTAGCCAAACAGCGGAGAAGCAATGCTTTAAGGCAAGAAATGCAAGGACAGCTCTTGGTTCAGCTCCTGGGGCCATGCAGAGTGTCTGGCAGCCACTTCCCCACCTCTCCTTTTGCTGCTCTTGAACTTAGCTCAACAGCCGAGAAGCTATACTCTCCCACCCAAAAACCTCTGCGACTCCTCTCCTCCGAGCTTCTTTGTGAACCCTCAGTCAAGGGTTTCTAGGTGGGAGCTTCTAGGAACCAGCATTCCTGTCTGTAGGGTGGAAGCCCACGCTGATGCTACCGCCAGTGAAAATGGAGGTAGCACACTGGCTTCCTGTGGCGTGTGGGGAGTGGGGAGAAGTCCCACAGCTACAAACTAGGTCCTGTGTCTCAAGAAGAGTGCAGGCTTCCTGAAATGACGTTGCTGTCATGCTACGGGGACTTTTCCCTCTGTTGCCTGCCTGTGCAGGGGGCAGCGGGGGGAAGGAATAGCAATCCCAGGACTGCATGCCAGCTCCAACTTCTCAGGAAGCATACAGCTGTCATGGGAAACGGAGGAAGAGAGCATGCTTCCTGAGAAGTTGGAGCTGGCATGCAGTCCTGGGACTCCTACACACATACACCCCCTGCGCAGGGAGGCAGCAGGAAGGAAGATCCCGGCGGAGCAACAGACTGAGCATTTCAGGAAGTGCACCAGTTGTTTAGGAGAAGGGAACAGAGGGGAGGGGAAGAACAGCCCATGTGCTTTCTGAGACCCAGGATCCCCAGGTACTGGCCCCAACTGTCTCTATCCCTTCCCCCTGGCCAGACCCCCACCGAGTACCCTGCCCCAGAACCCACCAGCATCCTGTCCCAGCCTCCTGCCACAGCACCCTCCAGCACCGTGCACCAGCAACCTGTCCCCCTGCCCCCACCAACACAGTTGGGGCCACATTAGTGAGATTTAGGGGTTTTTTTGGAGGAGTGGTGTTTTTACATCTCTTTTGTGGCCCTGAATGACTTTTCTGTGGGTCAGTGATCCCTGACTCAAAAGAGGTTCCCCGCCCCCCTCATAAATAAAGACAACACTGAAACCTTTTGTGTTTGACATATTTTATTTAAAAATGAAGCCTGGCCACCAAGCCCCCATCTGGTCACAGTATCATAACACTCCTGCAACCTCCCAGATCCCAAATCTGAACATCTCATACACTGGAACCCCCTGTCCTGAGCATCTCACATCACCAAACTCATGCACCCCCACATCCCCAGTCTTCTGCCACAACACTCCTGCACCATCCATACACTGCAAACCTGTCCCGAGCCCATCATACTCCCAGCCTGCCTGCCCTGAGCCCCTCATGCACCCCAGCCTAAACTCCTGCACCCTCACAGCCAAAAAGCCTGCAGCCTGCTCAGAACCCCAACCCTCCACCTGAACCCAACACTCTCCAGCCTGGAGCACTCTCCCTGACCCAGCATCTTCTCTACTTCCTCCTGAACTCAAATTCCCTCCCAGAGCTTGCACCTCTCACCCCTTCCCAGTGCGTTTTTTGTGGTGGCATGCCACAGGACAGTGTACCGGCACCTATTTTCTCCCAGCACAGGTTTTTGGGGTCTTTCTGCTCAACAACACCCCACCACCACTACCACCTCTATTTTGGCTTTTTGTCTCTAACGGGTTGGTCACCCCTGCTGTACAGACTAATTCAGCTACCCCCTGAAGCTTCTGACATTTATAGGGTCTCTCTCTCTTGCTTGTGCACTTTCTGATGGCTTACAAGGTGTGACCTCTCTTTGAACCTTTTTCCACAGTCAAAGCACTTAAACGGTCTCTCTCCTGTGTGGGTTTTCTCATGCTTACTCAGGGCTGATTGAAAAGTGAAATCTTTTCCACACTCATTGCATTTATATGGTCTCTCTCCCGTGTGCACACTCTGATGGATAAAAAGGTATGAACTCACACTGAAGCTTTTCCCACAATGGAAGCACTTATATGGTCTCTCTCCTGTATGGGTTCTTTCATGTCTAATGAGGTCTGATCTTACAGTGAAACCTTTCCCACACTCATGGCATTTATATGGTCTCTCCCCTGTGTGGGTTCTCTCATGTCTAATGAGAGCTGATTGTTCAGCAAAACCTTTCCCACATTCATGGCATTTATATGGTCTCTCTCCCGTGTGGGTTCTCTCATGTCTACTGAGGGCTGATTGTATAGTGAAATCTTTCCCACACTCATGGCATTTATATGGTGACTCTCCCATATGGGTTCTCTTATGTTTAATAAGATCTGATTGGGAAATGAAACATTTCCCACACTCATGGCATTTATATGGTCTCACTCTGATGTGGGTTCTCTCATGTCTGTAGTGAGCTGATCGTTCAGTGAATCCTTTCCCACATTCGTGGCATTTATATGGTCTCTCTCCTGTGTGGGTTCTCTTGTGCTTAATGAGATATGCGTGTACAGTGAAACCTTTCCCACACTCCTGGCATTTATACGGCCTCTCTCCCGTGTGCACTCTCTGATGGATAAAAAGGTTTGAACTGAATCGGAAACTTTTCCCACAATGGAAACACTTATATGGTCTCTCTCCTGTGTGGGTTCTCTCATGCCTACTGAGGGTTGATCGTTCAGTGAAATCTTTTCCACACTCAGGGCATTTATATGGTCTCTCCCCTGTGTGGATTCTCTGATGGACAATAAGGCTTGACTTCTGTTTGAAGCTTTTCCCACATTGCAAGCATCTATAAGGTCTCTCTCCAATGTGGGTTTTCTGATGGCTACCAAGGTGTGATCTGAAAGTGAAACTTTTCCCACACACAGAGCATTTATGGGATTTCTCTCCCATGGGAGTAATCTCAGGTTCAATACGGGATGACAGACCAATCAAACTTTTTCCACACTCCAGGCATTTGCAGAGTCTCTCTCCTGTGTGCCCTCTCTGGGGCAGAATAAGGCCTGACTTCTCACTTAATATTTTCTCACAATCTGAGCATTCATCACAGCGTTTCTTTCCATTGTGATTTGTCTGCTGGGCTAAAATTTCCTTGGGATCCTTGGATCCTCCTCCACATTCAATGGATTCCTCTGCTTTCCTGCTTGGATTGTTCTCCGATTGCCTTTCTGCCCTGTGTTGATTTTCCCAGGTTTCCCTCTGTTCCACACACTGGGAAGAATCCCCTTCATCTCCTTCCAGAAACATTCCCTGTGATTCTATCGTGCCAGGACCGTCCTGCTGTTGATTCTCATTGTTCTCCCTCACTGTCCTAGCACCTGCAAGGGGAGAGAGAATCGAGGCAGGACTCACTGTCTGTACTGGGGAGAAAGGACCCACAGGGGAATGGCCAAGACAGAAAGCACAAAACAATAATAGTTTGGGAAAGTGAGACATTGGATTCTGCTGCCACACTCCACCCAAACATCCCCAGTGGAGCAAACGTAGGGAAGAAACTCCTGACAGCTAACATGATGGTTGGGGAGCTGTGACAAGTGGTTGCCAGGATAACACTTGCAGCCCTACCTGGGAGACATAGTGTGGAAGTCAGGTCTCTCACTCACTGCTCATTTTGGGGAAACCCAGCTTCTTCCTGCACTCACCAGATAGTTTCTGGCTCAGTTTCCCTGACTCCGCAACTGCACAAGTGCGTTTCAGGAACTCTGTTTCTTTGATGGGCTGGAGATTCAGGGCCCATGGCACTTCCCCTTGTTTCAGCCAGAGAATCAGGTCAGGTTTGAGAATGGAGAATCCTGCATAGGGGAGAAATCAGGCAAGGTGAAGACACATGGAATCTGGGTAGAGTATGTGTCACAAGGAAGAGTCCTTGTGCTCAAACTGAGTCTACAGAGAACTACAGTGGTAACTCAGACAACTTGAGGGCAACAGACTTGTCGAGCAGAATTGGGTGAGGACCGAGAGAGTTATGTTGCATGTGATTTCTACTGTACTATGGTAACCCTCTGTGTGCCTCAGTTTCCCTGGGCACTGCATCTCTATCTAGATGGGGGTGACTCATTGTGGGAGGATGCCCAAGCCAGCATATTCACAACTGCCCAGGCTCACGGTAATCTGAGCCTGGGTGCGGGGTGTGACCAGAAGACACCTTTGTGAAGCTAGAGAAAGGCTTGAGACAGGGCTGGCTGCAGCCAGGGATGAGCAGTGGCAGCTGGAAGTAAGTTGCCCTTACTTGTGGTCAGAGATGAGGGGCAGAGTCTTTGGCTCTGGGCCCCCTTCCCCCTAACATGGATTGTACTGACTGCTCTTGGGTCCTGTGCTAACAAGTCTGTTCTAGGGATGTTAAGAAGTGGGTATTTAACTTAGTGTAGTTGACAGAATTATCGAGAAATATAAAGTACACAATTAGTCGATAAGGGAAGATGCACTCAGTCCCAGCTCACATCATGTTCAGGAGCTACCCCTGCTGCAGTTTAAATGTAGTAGAAGTTGGGTTGAGCTAAGCCGGGCTGGGCTTACTCAGTCCTGCCTTTTGCTGGGTCCAGCAGCGCTTCTCTGTGGGGCAGTCCCAGAGATCTTGAAACAGCCTCCCCTGGTGCCCCCACCCACTCGGCTGCCTCTGACAGCACCAGCTCCTGCTCTTGCCCCTCCCCCCCTTGCTGCTTCCAAAACACAAGCCTAGACTCAATGGTAGTTAATCAGTCCAATACCCATTTACATCACTAGACTATTCTATGCAGGATCTCTATGAGCTAATGAACCTTCCGTTCTGAGAATCACTCTGGCTGAGGGGGAGGCGGGGGGCAGGGCCCATTGACTCCCCACATCTCAATGACAGAGGATGCTGTCTTGCCTTCACTAGGAGTTGTAATGATCTGTGGGCTCTGAGGGGCTTGCTGACACACACAAAGTTCTGGAGCTAAACTCCTGCATATTTCCAAGCCTGCAGAACCTAGAGCATTCCCAACACATGGAACTAATCCAAGGAAGGCAGGTGAATGGTTTGTGAATGAGAAATAATGTAGGCTGGACAGTATCCTGGTTCTGGCCCCTGAAAGCTAGGGAGATAGGGTTGAATTAGCATGGCCCTTAAGAGTCTGACTCCCCTGTGCCCCAGAAGACAGCATTGTGCTGAAAGCTGTTGGGATATGTAGGAATTAATAGGGGCCCAGGAAAGAATACAACAGCGGTAGGGGGCTGGCCAGAGTAGGCTTTGTCCTTTCTGATGTTATAAACTGGATCTTTCCTGTCGTTCTTGCAGCCTAGAAAGACAGTTGTACTGAACAGTGTCTTGTTTTGTCTCTTGCTTATTTTTACTTACTCTCTAAAAATACCTTCAGGGTCACATCCTTTGTAACCTCTGTTACCTTCTGACATGGGAAGTCCGTAAAGCAGAAAAGTGCTGATCTAACTGAAAATCCTGTAAACAGGAGCAGGTATAATAATATAGATCACCTGCCTATTAATATTCATCGTATGGGAGTTAACATTACTGAATAGGGTCTATGGGGAAGTAGTGATAGACATGTGAATTAACATACTAAAATGGATCAAGGAGTGTAACTGGTGCCAAAACACTGCTCACTCACAACAGCGTGTTGGGTGCCTGAGGGGAATGGGTATCTGCAATAAAGAGGTGTATACCCAATCCACTCCCGAGTCTCCTGTTTCTTCTTTAACATCTGGTATTACAAACAGGATTATAGGGGACAGTCATGCCTGATCCCATCTTGACGGATTGCTTGGGTAAGTCTGCACTGTTAGGAATTTTATCATAAAGTTAATGGGAAAACAGGGGGACCTTTTGAGTGTTCCTCTGGGGAATGTCAGGATTGGCTGGCCATTCAGGGATGGGTAGAATGCTCTCTTTCATTCAAAATTTCCCAGGAGAAGAAAGTGGCTGTGCTGATACAGGCTCTGTGTGAGGGCCCAGCAGGCTTGCAGGAGGAAGTTACTAACCTTAGAAGTAAAATAGAAATTATGCAGCAAATTGCTGAAGAAAAGCAGCACGCTGTTACCCATCAGTGTGTGTTGGCAGCCAGAATGACCGAGAAATGTATGGATTTTTAATCGCCTTAAGTCAGAGAATCTGCCTCTGAAGGGTCAAGCAGGCACATTAAAGAAAAATGCCTTTCCACTTCCCTCCCCCAAGAGGTATACAAAAATAGGGCATTTAAAAATTTCTTCAGGGCCAGGAGAGGTGGAGGCTAGTTGAGAGGGCCATTCTCCTTGCTAAATGGGTATTGAAACAAGCCTGTGTCCACGGAAGGGTATCATTCAGCACAAGAAATACAACTGAGGCCCAGACAAGTTGGCACACAACAGGTAAACTTTAAAAACTGGCAGACAGGGGGAAGCATAGCGAGAGGAGTACGGAAAAGTGTGCAAGCCCAGGGAATTCAGATCCCTGTGAATGGTGGGAACTTGGTATGGTTCTCGTGGGAGCTACTGAAAGTGTCATTGTGGGAGATAAAGCAAGCAATTTAAGGAAAAAGCGAGTGAGAAGGTAAGTCTGCACAGCGTGGGGAGGAACTGAGCAGCTGAATGTTGTGTAAACGCTATTGAGTTAATTGTTATAGGAAAAGAATTCTTGGTTTCTTTGCAGCTATTCTGATGGAAAAACGGGCCCCTCCCAAAGAAATGTCTAAATAATCCAGGCAAGGAGACAATCTGAGGTGCATACATGTGTGTGGGTGTCTAAGTATATATCACGTACACACACACACACACACACAAAATAACGTAGTGTAAATATGTAAGGGTTTTAGAACTTAAGCAACAATCATGATTTGTAAAATTCTGTTCTGAAAGCTTGAAATGAATTGTTTTTTAATAACGCCATTTCATTTCAAATTGTAAAACTGACAAGACACTTTCTTGCCATACACAGGTAACTAGTGTTGCTTGGCTTTTTGTATTTAGCATTTAATCTTAAAGGTATGAAGTTCATATCTTTTTATAAGCCAAGTTGTGGCTGTTACATGGGGCAGCCAGATCCAGGAGAATGGAAGAGATTCTGCATTTCTTGGTAAGATCGCAAATAAAAGCCATAGTAAAACAATCAAAGAAAAACAGCAGTGTTAGAAACACTGAGCCGTAAGGTGGCTGATAACCAGACTATTATTTTGATAACAGTATATGAAAACTGTGAGCACAAAGGAAATAGTTCCATTTTATGCAAAAATGTATATGGCTAAGTTTCATAACACGAAACTCTAAAAGGAATGTGCATATTTTTCTGTAATGTATGCAATGTATATTGCAGCAGGGGTGAACAAAATGCAAATAAACATGCTACTTAACATTTTATTAGGGCTCCTTACCCAGCCAGCTCACAGCCTCATAATTTTCCTGCATCACATCCCTGTAGAGGGCTCTCTGGCCCGGGGCCAGCAGAGCCCATTCCTCCTCAGAGAAATACACAGCCACCTCCTTGAAGCTCACTGGTTCCGCCATGGCCATTTCCTGTCCCTGGCTCTGCAGGCCCGGAGCTGAGCTGGAGACAGACATGGGTGTTCTGCAGCCTGGCAGGGGGAGGAGAAAAATGGGAGACATTTCAGAAGGGGCTGCAACCCTTTCCACATCCCCATTCTCCCCAGACTCTATCCCCGGTGACACACATGCCAGATACTGCCATTTTGGCATAAGTATCCCCAAAAGTACGTAAGTGTTTTGTACGCTGCACATTTACTCTAATTTGTATTTTAAACTTTTCACAGACCCCCTACAGTACCATTGTAGAGCACTAGGAGCCTGCTGACCACAGGCTGGGAACCACTGTCCTACACCCGTGAGTTTACATGCTATGGGGGAAGCTGTTTCAACAGATACCTGGACTTAGGGGTTCTCATTGCCACAAGCTTTGCCGTGAAGAGCACTAAGGATCCCCACACTGCAATGGAGCAATATCGCTGTCAGTGAGCAGGAACGGATGCACGAGACATCTGGGGCAGAGCGGGGGGGGGGGGGGGGGGAGTAATTTTTGGGCCGGGGCCACTTCAAAAATTTCTTACAGTGGCTCCGGGCTGGCCTAATCCGGACAGGGCGGGGCCAGAGCGCTTCTGGGATTTCCCATCCCCAGGGCACAGTTGGTCTGGAGGGGACCCCCTTTGCCCCCCCCTTCCCACTAGGCACCGTGCCCCTGGCAGGGCGGGAAGAGGCTTCAAAGTGCCGCCCGCTGCTCGCAGGGAGACGCCCCCCCCCTCCCCCCGCTGACTGGCCTGGGGGCGGGGGAGCTGCGACACTGGAGCAGAGGGGCCCTGGGAAGCGCCACGCGCCCTGCAGGCCGGGGGAGTCACGCGCTCCAACCGCCCCCAGGCCCTGATTGGATCCGGCCCGCGGGGGCCCTTTTGCCCACCCCCCCTCTAGGAAATCTCGTTCCCGGGGTGCCGGGGGGGGGACACGACAAGCGGGCGCTGCCCAGGGCGGCGGGAGGACTCCCAAGAGTCAACCGCAGCGCAAGACCCGCGTCATCGCCCCGCCCCTTTCTCAGCCAGCCCCGCCCCTCACCTAGGAGCTACCCCCAATGTCTCCAACCGCCCTCCCCCGCCTTACATTACGCATGCGCACTGAGATACCCCCGCCACGAGCCGTTGGAAACGGTTTGCAGTTAGGATCGGTGTCACGTGATCTTGGAGCCTTCCCAGGGCAAAACCGCCCGCCTGCCGATTTATCTGCCCCAGCCTTCGCAGCCCCCCCCCAACTCACAGATCAGCTACCCCGCCCCCGCCTCTGATCCTCCGATTCCTCCAGCCCCGCCCCCCGCTCGGTGGGACCTCTGCCCGGAAGCGGAAGCTGCAGCGCCGCGAGTAACGGACCCAACGGCTCCCTCGGCGCGTTGCAGCGTCCACGGCGGAGCCCGCGGCCTCTCCCTGCAGCCTGCGGAGATGGGCGGGGCCGGAGCAGGGAATGACGTGCAGGTGGGCGGGCGGACTGAATGGGGGGGGGAGGAGCGTCAGGCCGCGCGTGCGCAGCGGGCCAGTGACTCCGGGGCGGAGCCAGGTGGTAGTTCAGACCGGGAGCTGCCTGGCCCCGCCCCCGCCTACGTGTGGGGAGCCGGAGGATGAGGGGGGCGGGGGACGCAGAGCTGGGTCCGGGACACTACGGGGGCGGGGGGTCTTGAAGAGACGCAGAGCGGGTTGCGGGGGCTGTGATTGGGGGGGGGGGCACTGGCAGCTCCCCCAGCCAAGGGAGCGAATCTGAGTCCCTGCAGCTGCTCACTGGGGGGGGGGGGGCGCGACTCTGGGTCTAAGGGCCCAGCAGCTGGGAGGCAAATACCCGGGGCAGCCCCTCCCCCAGCAGACGGCTCCCACTTAATGTCCCTGTTAAAACCCGTCTCAGCACTTGGGGGCCTGAGGGGAGGGGGCTGGGCGGCTGCTGTCCCGAGTGGGGCCCAGGATTGGGTCTCACAGCGGAGTCACTGCTGGGCTGGGATTGCCCCGTTCAGTTCAGCTCCACTGAGTTACGGGACAAATGACCTTTGTAGTCTGGTTCCTGGGCACTTAAAAGTCCTGGTTCTCTAAGCCTGGTTCAGGTCTAGTGATTCCAGCTGGGGGCAATGGAAGCCACGTCAGCCGAGCTGTCCTTGGGGGGATGTGGGGCAGCCCAGGTATTTGAGGAGGGGTCCCTTCCTACTGCACAGGCAGAGGAAGCTGGTGTCTGTCTCTGCTGAGGGTACAGAGCCCTGGAGCTGGCTGAGCTTCCTGGGTCAGAGGCTGCTACCTCCTAACATTGTGCCCTAGAAGCCCAGGCTGAGCAGCAGGTCTGTAGCAGGGAAATGTTCAGTGTGGTCCCTCTGGGCCCACCCTGGGTAGGGACATTCTGGCTATATCTACACTGGTGGCTTCTTGGGCAAGAACATGTCCACACTGCCATGTGCGAGATGTGCTTTTGAACAAAAGCACTCATAGTAGTGTTGATGCTCTCTTGTGCAAGAGAGCTCTGATGGCCGTTTTAGCCATAGGGCTTTCTTGCTCAAGAAACCCCTGCCACGTGTCCACACTGCCCTCTTGCACAGAGAGCTTATACTTGTAAGAAAAGAGCGTAGCTCTTCACAAGAAGCGCTCTCTTACCACGCTTTACTGTAAATCTTATTGTACAAGAGCGGGCAGGCAGTGTGGATGCTCTGCGGATTCTTGTGCAAGAACCCGCCAGATTAGACATAGCCTCCCTGATGCCGGTTACTCACCTTTTGGGGCAGCCACAGTCTCTGCTGGCATCAGCTCCAGGTGACAGAGAAAGCCTGGGATGGGCAGGAAAGTGACTCAGCCAAACCAGCCTATGTTTGGGTTAAAGGGGAGGAGTCCCTGTGGGTCCCAGAGCTGCTGCCTCAGTGACAGAGCCAGGCTCCCACTGGAGAGCAAATGCTCATGGACACAGGATAGGCACCAGTGCTCCCAGCAGAGGGGGAGAAGGGCAGGAGGGAGACTGGGGAGAGCAGTAGGGGCAGGAACTAGGGGGAGAGGTTCCCAGCCCCCAAACTCCCCAAACCCGTTCATTGGCTCATCCTGGGAGCAAGGGGCAAGAAGGCAAAAGCCAGTTCCTGCCCCTCCCTGTCCCCATGTGACTAGGGTGGGGGGCTTCCTGTCCTCAGGGACAAGGTCGGGGAATCCCCTCAGAGAAGCAGGTTTGGAACTTCTGCCCTTTTCTAGCGTTTGTCTCTCAGACTCTGTCCCAGGGAGGGTGTAAAAGAGCCTGGCGGAAGGTGTCAGGTCTGTATTGTTGTAGCACAATTGAGTGTTTCCCAGCATGGCACAGCCTAGAACATCTGTATCTGGCCAGTTGGATTAGAGCAGAGGTGGGCAATAGTTTTAAAAGGGGGCCACTGCACAGATTTTTGAAGTGGTCCCAGCCCACCCTAGAAGAAGTGTGACCTCTAGTGGAAGGGACAGGGCCAGGAGACTTCTCTGACTCCCCCACACAGAGACCCTGATTGGCCTGGGCAAGTGGCAGCTGGGGTAGTTCCCCCTCCCCGGGCCCCACTCCCTCAATGCCTAGAGGGCATCACCAACTATTTTAAAAGGAAAAGGGACCAATCAGGCCTGGAGGCGCCTGCCCCCCTCTGCCAGGAGCATGCAGTGGCTAGACAGTTTTAAAACAGCCAGGCTATGTCTATGCTGGCAGCTTCTTGTGCAAGAACAGCTGTTCTTACACAAAATCTTGCCGGGTGTCTACACTGTACGAGCAGTTTTGCACAAGTAAATTTACATTATAGCATCAGAAAACAGGGCTTCTTCCAGAAGAGTTATTCCTCTCCCCACAAGGAATAAGCCCTCGTGTGCAAGAGCTCTCCAACAAGGGGGAAGTGTAGACCGGCAACATGAATTTCTTGTGCAAGAAGCCCCTATGGATAAAGTGGCCATCAGAGCTTTCTTGCACAAGAAAGCATCTATGCTGCCATGGATGCTCTTGCGCAAAAGCACAGCTCTTGCATGAAAGCACATGGCAGTGAAAGATTTTCTGCACAAGAACTCTTCTGCAAAAGAGTTCTTGTGCAAGAAGCCGCCAGCGTAGACATAGCCCCAGCGTTTCTCTGCTGCATACCCTTGGAGGGGAGAGAGATTGTACACTCCCTGTCCCCAGATCTCAATGGATCTGCAAACAGGGGAGCGGTATGGTGGCTACACACCAGATCCGTTGGCTTGGCAGGCTGGAGGTGACCTGCAGAGGCTCCTTTGCTCACCCCTAGATTAAAGTGAAGTGGGGCCCAAAGCCCCTGTGAGACACTTTCATCACAATGTCTTCTCAGAAGCAGAGGCTTCACCGAAGGGATATGCTAAGTCATCCTCATCTCCCCAGCTTTCAGGGGCCAGAAGCAAGGAACTGTCCTGCCTACATTATTTCTCCTACACACACCATTCACATGCCACCTTGGGGCTATCTCCATTGTGGGGAGGGCTCTAGGTTCTACAGCCTTGGAAATAAGCAGAAGTTTAACCACAGAGCTGTGTGTGTCAGCAAGTCCCCCAGGCTATGTCTACACTGCAGGCTTCTTGCACAAGAACTGTTTTGTGCAAGCATTCTTCTCCAAGAGTGCATCCACACTGCCATGTGCTTTTGCACAAGAGCATCCATGGCAGTGTGGACGCTCTCTTGTGCAAGAAAGCCCTGTTGCCTGTCCACACTGCCTCCTTGTGCAAGAACTCTTCCACAAGAGGGCTTATTCCTCAGGAGAGGAATAACTCTTGCGCAAGAAGCCCTGTTTTCTGATGCTTTACTGTAACTTTACTTGTGCAAGAATATGCATGCAGTGTAGATGCTCTGCAAGTTTGTGCAACAGCAGCTGTTCTTACACACAAAAAGCCTGCAGTGTAAACGTAGTCCCCGATCCCTCAGATCATTACAACTCCTAGAGAGGCATGACAACACCCCTTGTCACCAAGGGGTGTGGAGTCATCAGGCCCTGCAACCCCATCAGCAGCCAGACAAACCTTCTGTTCTACCTGCCATCCGAGAGTTATTAGCTCACAGGGATATAACACACAAAAAAATATTTTTTAGCACAGGAACCAGAAGCAATCAGTACAATCCATCTCAGGGAGAAGGGGGCCCAGAGCCTCCCCCCCCCTCCTCCCAATCTCTTCCCCCTAAGCCAGAGAGACTCACTTCCACCCTCCACAGCTCATCCCTGGCTTCAGCCATCCATGTCTCAAGCCTTTCCCCAGCTTCCCGGGCAAAATGTGTCTCTGGGTCGCACAACCCTCCCAGGCTCTGATTGCCATGAGCCTGGGCCATTGTGAATGTGGTGGCCTGGGCATCCTCCCTCAATGAGTCACCCCCAAATTCCCATCCCTGTCTGGGCAGTGGTACAGTGCCCAGGGAAACTGAGGCACACACATGTGGTTATTACAGGACAGTAGAAATCACATGCAACACTAGAAAGCAAACAGAGTGAATACAATTGTGGCATTGTCACATCTCCTCCCATTGCACCCCAAAAGTCTGCTGCTCTCAAGTGGTCTGAATTACCCCAGCCCCTTATAGGATGAGATTGAGCTCAAGGAATGTTCCTTCTGACACATACTCTGCCCAGACTCCAAGTGCCTTCACCTTGCCTGATCTCACCCTTATGCAGGATTCCTGACCTAATTGCCTGGCTGGATGGGTCCCAGATCTCCAGCCCTCCAAAGAAATGGAGAACCTGAGAGGCACCCACACAGGTGGGAGTCAAGGAAACTGACACAGAAACTATCCAGAGAATGTAGGAAAAAGCAGAGGCTCCCAAAAATGAATAGGGAGGGAGGGAGAGCCCTCACTTCTGCCCCATGTAGGGCTGCAGGTATTATCCTGGCAAGTACCTGTCAACTCCCCAGCCATCCTGTTAGCTATCAGGAGGTTCTTCTCTACACTTCCTTCCTTGGGAGTGTTTGGGTGGGGTGTTGAGGCAGAATCCAATGTCTCAGTTTCCCAAACTATTATAGTGTTGTTTTCGGTCTTTGCCAGTCCCAGCTCGGTCCTTTGTCTCCAGCACAGACAGAGAGTCCTGCCTAGGTTCTCTCTCCCCCAGCAGGTGCAAGGACAGTGAGGGAGAACACTCAGGAAAATTGACAGCAGGAAGGTCCTGGAACCGTACTCACAGGGAACATTTGTTGAAGGAGCTGAAGGGGATTGTCCCCAGTGTGTAGAGCAGGAGAATGCCCTGTGTGGATTCCCCCAGGCTGAGAGGCAGCTGGAGAACAATCCAAGCAGAAAAGTGGAAGAATCCAGCGAATGTAGAGGAGGATCCCTGGATCCTAAGGAAACTCCAGCCCAGCAAACGAATCTCAATGGAAAGAAACCCTGCGAATGCTCAGACTGTGAGAAAAGATTCAGAGAGAAGTCAGGCCTTATTCACGAGCCACCCCAGGTTGCCCCACAGCCCCCAGGGACAGCTCAGCAGACGTGGATTCCAATGGCCCAGCTGGACTTGCCAGAACTGAACCAGGCCCAGAGAATCAGGATTTTTATCTCAACTGGAACCAGACTTAGGAGAAAAAAAATAAACCCTCTGGTTCTTCTCAGTCCCTCTGCCTTGGGAGAATCTGTTCCCCCAGGAGAAGGGGGTTTCCAGCAAGTTCAGTGTTAGATAAAACAGAAGCAAAAGCTGCTCCGCTCTCACTGCAGAGCAAGCCACCAAAGAGCGCAGGGGCCTGGTTGTGCTCCCAAAACAGCCTGTGCCTGCTGAGGGGAGGAACCTCCCCAGGCCCAGGACAGGGAACGGGAGAGGAAGAGCAGGGGGCCCTCAGCCCCAGAAGTTGACAACTTGTGAAACCTCCACCTTCGTACAGCCCCTGCCCCACATCCTCTCTGCTTCCTTCAGCCCTGCCCCCCAGCATTCTCCCCTGCCCCCTCCTCCCACATCCCTGCTCCCCAGCTCACAGTCCCTCCCCCACATTCTCTCTGCTTCCCTTCAGCCCCCTCAGGGTCCCCCGTCCCAGCTCTGCCCCCCAGCCCCAGAATTCTCCCCCTGCCCCCTTTCCCCCGCATCCCTACTCCCCCCCACTGCCCCTTGGCTCCCACAGTCCTGCCCCCTGCAAGCTCCGGGTCCTAGCACACAGCGCATATCTGGCTGCCGCTATTGGGCCCCCCAGCCCCAGAATTCTCCCCCTGCCCCTCCCCCGCATCCTCTCTGCTTCCCTTCGGCCCCCCTGCCCAGCTCTGCCCCCCAGCCCCAGGATTCTCTCTCCTCCCCCCCCCACCCACACACACACTGCCCCCTGGCTCCCACAGCCCCACCCTGCTCCCCCCCCGGCTGCCCCGCCCCCTGCAAGCTCTAGGCAGGCGCTGGCAGCAGCCCCCGCCCCGCGCACAGGCTGCCGGGAGCAGCGCCTTGGGGGCGGAGCCCGCAGCGAGAGGCGATCCAGCGTCAGTCCCTGCCCGCGGCCAGGCTCCTGGAACTGAGCGTCTCCGCCCGGCGCCCCCCGGGTCCTAGCGCGCGGCGCGTCTCTGGCTGGCGCTATTGGGTATCGCACCGCCACCCCCGGACCCGCGGGCGACGTGAAATGGCCTCGAGCCCGGAAGGCGCATTACAGCCCCGCCCCCACCGGGTACAACACCCGATACGGACCCACCGCCCCGGCACAAGGCTACTCCCCTGCACCGCCCTCCGAGCGGGGAGCGAGAAGCCATCGCTTCCCCCGGGCACCCCCAGAGCCCGCAGCCAGATCCCTGCCGCCGCCCCGGCTCCCCCCTCGCCCCGACAGAGCGGAGGGAGCAGGCCCCAGCCTCCGGCCCAGCTGCCCCACGTGGGAGCCGCAGGCGGGGAAGGCGGGGGACAGTCCCAGGGCCCCGCACCACGTGACTCTTCCACCCCGGGCCGGCCCTAAGGGAAGCACTTTTCTCACCCGCTGGATGCCGGGGCCTCGGCCCGCAGCTTCCAGGCCCTGCTGGGGCCGCTCCTGCTCTGTGGCTCGTGCGCGCCGGTGGGGAAGAGGCCGCGGCGGGGCTAAAACGTCAGCTGCAGTCACGTGCCCCGCCGGGCTCGGCCTCCTGGGCGGCCCCACGATCTCAGCTCCCGAGAGCCAATCACAGCCCGCGTTGCTCTTTGAACTGGTGACTGCCCAGCTCCTCCGCGCGGCCAGTAACGGCACCAACGACTCCTTCGCGCCTCAGCACGCGCGATCAGATTCTATTGTGGAACCCAAGGGCCAATCGCAGCGGGGTGGGCGGAGTTTAAGCAGGGGCGAGGGGAGGCGCTGAATCGGGGGGGGGGGTGATACCGCGCACGCGCGGCGGGTCAGTAAGTCGCTGCGCACGTGCAGTCTCATGGCACCGCCTTTCCCCCCCCCCCATTAAACTCCCACGCGGATTTTCGGTGCGTCCCCGCCGGTCACACCCCGCCCCTGCTCAGGCCCCGCCCACCCCACTGCGGTAGGCTGCTGGGCAGCCACTGAGCCGAGCCCGCAGAAGCGTCTGACTCTACGCATGCGCTGCGCGTTCTGCGATGGGCATTGTGACGGAGCCGTTGGTCTGTTTGAAACTATGGGCAGGTGGGCGGGCGAAGCCGAGGGGACTGGGCGCTACAGTGACTGGGCGCGGAAGAAACCAAAGGACCCAGCAGATGGGGAGGGGAGGGGGGGTGTCTGGTGTTTGTGATGCTGCGTCAAATTCTCGCCCCTGCCAATCTCCCGCCGGGCTCAGCGCAGATCCCCCCCACCCCCGCCTCTTCGCCTGAGACGTGGCTCTCCCCCCCCCTTCCCACAGGCGGCCCTGACTCCGGGTCCCCACGTGGGGTGATGCCAGGTCACTCTAAGAAGACCCACGTGGCTCTTCCTCCGTG
>CM064345.1:34489-91812 GCA_032595735.1 Pelochelys cantorii | reverse complement strand
CTTCCACAAGAGCGCGTCCACATTACCATGTGCTTTTGCACAAGAGATGTGCTTTTATGCGAAAGCATCCATGGCAGTGTGGACGCTCTCTTGTGCAAGAAAGCTCTAATGGCCATTTTAACCATAGGGGCTTCTTGCACGAGAGATTCATGTTGTCTGTCTTCACTGCCCTCTTGTGGAAGAGCTCTTGCAGAAGAGGGCTTATTCCTTGTGGGGAGAGGAATAACTCTTTGGCAGCATCTACACTGGCATGGTTTTGCGCAAATACTTTTAATGGAAGAGTTTTTCCGCTAAAAGTATTTGCGCAAGAGAGAGTCTATACTGACATGTGCTTTTGCACAAAAGCATCCGTGCCAGTGCAGACACTCGCTTGCGCAAGAAAGCTCCGAAGGCCATTTTAACCATCGGGCTTTCTTGAGCAAGAAATTGATGTTACCTGTCTACAATGGCCTCTTCCGCAAGAACACTTGCGCAAGAGGATTTATCCCTGAGCGGGAGCGTCAGAGTATTTGTGCAAGAATCACTGATTTTGTACATTAGAATGTCAGTGTTCTTGCGCAAATACTCACAGGCAGTGTAGACAGGTGGCAAGATTTTGCCAGTGTAGACACAGCCTTTCAGAAGAAGCTCTGGTTTCTAACACTGTGCTGTAAATTTACTTGTGGAAGAACGTGCATGCAGCGTAGATGGTCTGCAAGTGTCGACATAGCCTTGAAGCATCCGCACTATGAGCGTGTTTTTGTGCAAGTAAAGTTACAGAGCATCAGAAGAGAGGGCTTTTTGTGCAAGAGTCGTTCCTCTTTCCACGAGGAATAAGCCTTTTTGTGCACGAGCTCTGACTTTTTCCAGGAAAACTACAAGCATTGCTCTGTCATCACTGAAAGATGTTACAGCAGCTGTGACCCAACAGGTTACTTAGAGGCCCGTTCCCAGCCTCTCCCTCCCCACCAAGACAGCACCTGCCATTTACACAGGCCTTTCAGAAGGGGCAGAGCTGGGTGACTCAAACTGCCCCTCCCCTCTCCTGGGTGGGCAGCCCTGCAGGAAGCTCTGTGGCGCACACAGCACTAGCCCAGCGCACAGTCAGGTCGGCACAAGATCCATTGGTTCAGTTTGGTTGTTGAAGGAGACAACACAGAACTGGCTCCAGCCCCCACTCAGTAACCTGGGGAAATGACCCACCAGGCCTGGGCCCCTCGGAGAGGCAATGATTCCCCACTGGCCAGGGCAGAGCCTCCCTCTGACACAGTCATGGAGCCTTCTCCCCCTGGGGCTTTGGCTTCCTTGACCATGGGATGCTGTTGCAGGGAGGGATGCTCAGCAGGGATGGGGTTCACCTGTTGAGGAAGGGGAAGAGTATTTGGATGCAGACTGGCTAACCTAGTGAGGAGGCTTTAAATGAGGTTTAATGGGGGCAGGTGCCCAGAGCCCACAGGTAAGTGAATAACATGGACACCTGGGAAATGGGCCAGAAATGGAAGAGAGCACAGGCTGTAACCGCAGAGATAAAGGAAGGATGTGGGACCACTGGGAAGCAAAATCTAATCTGTGTTTTAGATGCTGGTATAGACACACGGGAACGATGGGTAATAAGCAGGAAGAAGTTGGGTGGAATCCCCGCTCCCCCAGGGCTCATTGCAAGAGGACAGCCCAGTAGGGACTGAAAACTGCTGTTCCAGGTGAAGTTTGAACTCACAACCTCAACATTTCTTCTACAAGTACTGCCTATAAGCACTGTGTGCTGACCCACTGAGCTAAAATTGTTTTTTCAAAGTCCTTAGATTGAAAAAGTCAAGAAGCACAAAGTGGAATTGAAGAGAGGGATAAGGGAGGGGCAAGAAGAAGATACATTTTCAAGGATTTGGGACAAACCAACACCAACACCTCATACAGGTCCCACTGAGATTTGATCTCAGCTTCAGAGTCCTGAGTGCTGCTCCCTACACCATGGGACTATCACACTGTGAGGTCCCTGAGGTTCTCAGCTGATACTCTGCTCTCCTTGCTTTTTCCATTCAGCTGCTTCACCTCTCCAGACCCTGCCCCATCTGTATGTGACTTCATGGGAATGATCTGGCTCCCTCTCCAGCAGAGGAAGGAGAGACGTTGCCATGTGTTACACACGTTGGCACCGTACAGACACCTCCTGTCCTGAGCTCCATGGGAGAGGGAGAAGCTTCAGGGGATGGTTTCCCTGGGATCATGTCTCACATGGATCCAAAGGCTGCAGGGGCCCAGAACCACCCTGCAGCCAGGAATGCCGGTTCCTAGAAGGAAAGGACTCAGCTGGGGGGGTCAGGAAGAAGTGTCTCAGAGGTTTCTTGGTGGGAGAGTACAGCTTCTTGGCTCTTTGCTGCTCTTGAACTTAGCCCAAGGCAGAAGCAGGGAAGTAAATGCCACATGCTCTGTCTGCTTGGCCAAGAGCTGTTCTGCTGTTGTGAAGTGTTGCTTCTCAGCCATTTGGCTGAGATCAAGCACTTTCTGCCTCTTGGCAAAGAATGGCGAGAGGCAGTAGAACACACTTGTGCCCATTTTTGGGGCTTAAAGTGAAACTTTCCTAAAAAGCTTCAGTGTTCCTTTTTCACATTGCATTGGCTGGGAGTTGAATGCAGATCAACTGTTTAGAAGGCCGTTATGCTCACCACTATACTACCAATGCCCATGCTGATAGACTGTGGGAAAATTAGTGAGGGAAGCCCATGTCCGCTGTGAGGCGAGCTGGAGGCGAGAGGGTGCCTGTGTGGTTTGGGATAAACCATAACTTCTTGGCCATTTGGCTAAGATCAGGAGCAGTGAGGTGGGGGTAGTGGCTTCCCTGAGCTCTCCATGATGTCAAAAGCTGGTTGGGAGAGGAATCCCAGAGGTTTTTGGGTGGGAGAGTATAGCTTCTTGGCTCTTTGGCTAAGTTCAAGAGCAGCAAAGGAAGAGGTGGAGGAGTGGCTGCTGGATGCTCTGCGTTGCCCAGAGCTCCAGAACAAGATCTGTCCTTGTGTTTTTTGCCACAAAACATTTTTTCTCAGCAGTTTGGCTAAGATTGAGTGCTTCCTGCCTCTTGGAGAGCCATGTCACAGGCACAAGCCCCCAGACACCCCTCTGGCCCTTCCAGGCACACATCGCAGGGCCAAGCAAGGGTCAGCAAGTGCCGGGCGCTGTCATGGTCTGGGCCAGAGATAAAGCTGTGGTCCAAGGAGGAGTCTCTGCAGGCCAGGCAGTCCAGGTGGAGGAATGTGGATATTTATGGCCGAATGGCTGATGGCCTTGCAAAGAAAGGCCACCTCCCCCCACCCTAGACCAAGTCAGAGCCAAGGTCAAGGAATTGCGGCAGGGGTCTGTGAGGACCCGTGAGCGCAATTCCCGCACTAGGGAAGCACCGCAGCACTGTGCATACTATGAGGAACTGGACCAAGTGCTGGGGGTTGGGGAACCCTGTCTCCAGGGACAGTTGTAGAGTCTGGGATGGAGACAGCTGGGCAGCAGCGGCCGCAGCTTCAGGACGACAACCCTGATGACCAGCAGCTCCAGGATGAGGAGGAGCATTCCAGGAACGTTGTGACCCTCACCCTGGAACCGGTCCCCCAGATGCAGGAGGCCTCCCAAATGTCTTCGGGCACCTGGGAGGGAACATCAGGTGAGCGCTATGAGGTTGCAACACACACAGGGAAGTGGAGGTGGGAGCACAGGGGATGATGCGCTATAGTGAAGCATCATGCTGATCGTAGGTTGGGGGACACCACACATGTCTGACCCCATAAAGGGCAGTCCTCCCCCTCCATGTGTGCAAGGCACCACCTGCTCCTGCAGACAGTACTGCCAGAGGTTAGTTTCCAAATACTGGAGGCAAACATACAAGCGTAATGGGGGTGTAGCTCAGTGGTAGAGTGTTTAACTATAGATCAAGTGGTCCTTGGTTCAACTCCACATGCCTTCTTAAAAGGCTGAGCAAATTCATTTAAACCTTTGCATCTCCAGCTGTGTCATATTTGGGATTTCTATTGTACAGGGATTCTTAAAATGACTACAAACCCCTTACGTGTTCCTGCATCAATGCATGTAAACCAGGCAAACTCATCTCTCAACTGAAAGAAGTTCAAACCCGCTGTGTGTCTGGTTTCTATTCCCATCAATTCAACAAGGGTGTGATCTGAATGCCCATTGGCAGGTCCTTGGTCTCCATGGGCTGGGCTGTGCAGAAGAACAAGAACCACGTCCAGCGGCGGGGGGGGGGAATGGCCACAATCAATCTTATGGAGTTTGATTTAGCAAGTCCAACTAAGACTCACTAAATCAAATTCAGAGGGTACCCCACCAGCTTCCAGTAGTTCTGCTCTTTGCTCCCTTTGGGTTCCCGCAGTAGGGACACAGCCAAGCTCAACTGAAGGAAGCCGACTCCAGCTACGTAAGGAGGGATGGTGGGAAGAGCAGACGCATTGGCCAGGCACCACTAGGGGCTGCATCCCTCACCTCCCCTGTACCTGGCAGGTGCCTGGGCCAGCTTAGCCATGGGGCCACTCTCTGGGAATTTTCTCCCAGCCGCTCCACGGCGTTTCTTTTTTCAAAATAACGTTATTTTGAAATAGCGCCGTAATGCAATTATGCAAATGAAGCCCAGGAAATTCAAATCCATGCTTCATTTGCAATTTTGCTTGTCTGGATTTGCATTCCTCCCTCGAAGGAGGAGTGCAGTGTGGACATACCCTGTGTGAAAAGAAGGGAAGAAGACACTCCTGTCAATGAGGAACAGGGGGCATGGATCCCACTCTTTCCTGCAAAAAAATGAAACAGCTGAGTACTTTGCAGAGAACAGGTCATCGCCCTGGTAGGAGAGGCTCCATCACGCACAGACTCAGTGCAGGGCCAGCCTGCTGGGAGGAGGCTTTGGCCACGGACTTTCCTCCCCTCTCTGTTACCTCCTGCACCAGGGGCTGAAAGGAATGTGGGCTGCCGGACAGTCCTGCCCAGCTGCCTTCCCCAGTGGAAGCAGAAGATGCTTGTGGGACGGCTCACACATTGTCCCCAATGCACTGGCCTGAGGGCCTGAATTCTTGCTGTCCCTGGGTGCACCCAAATGCCCCTTCTGGGGGGCAGGCTCCCCAGCTCACATCCCTCATGTCACACTTGGTGCTGTGAGAACAAATCTTCCAAAGGGGTTTGAATTTCCTCCATCTCCCCTTGCTGCTGCTCTAAAAGAAATCCTGAAACCGGCCCCTTCTCCTGTCACTGGAGAGATGGAAATGGGGCCGTTCCTTGTTGGGAAAGAAGTGGGTGTGTCAGGAGGGGGATTTGAGCTCAAACCTCCCCACAAACCAGAACCCCCCCATTGGGGGCAAGAAAGAGCCTTGAATTAGGCAGTTGAGAACACTTGGCTCCTGCTATGCTGTGGTGGAGT
The DNA here is from genome assembly GCA_032595735.1 of Pelochelys cantorii. NCBI lineage: Eukaryota > Metazoa > Chordata > Testudines > Trionychidae > Pelochelys > Pelochelys cantorii. Next base: position 86,426 of record CM064345.1, on the reverse strand, counting down.
GTTAGAAATTTTATTGCATGCAGCCTGGCTAGTTCAGTTGGTCGAGTATGAGACTCTTAATTTCAGGTTTGTGTGTTCAAGCCCTATGCTGGGTGATGCCATTCCTTAACTCTCAGTCTACAAGAAATTAGATCTCAGCTTGCACCAGGGTTCTAGAAAGAAAAAGTCTAGTTCTGGGGTCCAGCTTTAGTAGAACCCAAGAGAAAACAAACTGCAATTTCCATCTTCTGAAGAGAAGGGAAGAGGATTTTCTTCTCCTCAGTTCTTGACACATCAGCCCAGGCAGGAGAAAAAAATAACCCTCCACCAGCTGATTGCCCCCCATCAGCTTCTGTAGCTTCACCTCCTTCCACAGCAGCTCCAGCTTTGAGCTACAAATATCAAAGGGCTGGTGAGGAAATGAGGAGCTGACAGCTCGGGTTCGTTGCTTCCATGAGAACAAGAGGTGGAGTGTTCACAAGGTGCATTCCCCTCCCCTGCAGAGCAGGGTGTTAGAAAGAGCTAGGAACAGAACAGTCATCCAAGTTCTACCAGCAAAATCTGCTTCTCTGGTGTAGTGGTTATCACATTTGTCTAACGCGCCAAAAGGTCCCTGCTTGGAAGCCAGACAGAAACATAGGGTCTTTTCTTATTGCTGCTCCCCTGAGTGCCCAGGTAAGTGCAGCTGCTGACCAGCCTGTGCCTGGGATGAGCCCAACTCCCACGTGACAGAGGGGGTGACATCAGCTGAGAATGCCCCTTGGTGCCAGCCTGGGGAAGGGAGATGAATCAGGCCAGGCAGCTGCTGGAGGCTTGTGGCTTGGCCTCCCCTACCCTGGGAGGCTGGTGCATTGGGCCAGCTCCGCCTGCTGCCTCCCTTGTGTGACTTGCCCAGTGTCCACAGGCCAAATGTCGGAAAAGCCTCTTCCAAAAAAAGCAGAAGAAAAAGCTGCACAAATTTGGTTTCGAAATTTGCGTAGGTTTTTCCAGAAGAGCAGTGTAGTGTAGACATAGCCTGAGTGATGCACAGCACTAGTAGGAGACAGGGAGGGACAAAACAGCCTAACAGCACCTTCAGCCTTTCAGAACAACCCCCAGCCCCAGCCCTTCCCTCCACCCTCACTGGGGTCTGCTGGGAACTGTCTGGACTCAAGCCCGCTCCCATGTCAGCCTAAAGATTGCATGTTCTGTAAGAGCTGTGCCCTGGAAATGAGAAAGCAGCTAAAGTACCTCTGGTGGGACTTGAACCCATAGCCTTTGAATGGCTAGTTGGGCTCACACTAACCACTACAGTTTAGAAGTCTAACAGGCTTTTCATTGCACCACAGAGCCTGATGCCTGGGGGGGGGGGGGGGGGGGGGGGGGGGGGGGCTTGATATCTCCATTCTTTGCTTTGCAGCATGACAATTGCTGGGGGAAAAGAAAGGGGAGCCAGGTCTGTCTCTTTTGGGAGAGCAGGTAGGAAGAGGGAGGGGGTCACTGAGCCCAGGACAGTGAAAATGAAATGGAACTAAGCTGTAGTTGAAGAACATGGGCATTGATCCCACTGCCTCCCACATGCTAAGTAAGCATGCTCCCATTTGAGCTAATTCCCTTGCCTATGAAAGCCTTTGCTGCCTCATCTACCTTGTTCCAGAGCCCACAACATCGCTGCGGCTGCCCAAGGCTCCTTTCTGAAAGGGCCACTTGTGAGACGGACACCTGTGGGCTGGCTAGATGGGAGGTTTAGGACGTGGTGTTCATATCACACAGACGTGTCTTAAGAGCAAGCCCCTTCTTTCAAGCCGTAACGGGCTCGCTATTCCGACATCCCTGCATGGAATGAAGAGGGAGGGACATTTTGGAATAGCGATTTATTTCGAAATAAGTGCTGTGTAGCCAGCGCCAATTACAAAATAAACTATTTCAAAATAGGCGCATTGATTATTTTGAACTAGGGGATGCACCTGTAGTGAGTTAGAGCTGAACTCTGCCCCCAGCTCCCTGCTTCACCCACCCACATACTGATTCCCTCTTGCCATGGGGCTGTTTGCATTGGCCTCTTCTTTCTGTAGCGAGGCTTCAGCCAAGACTGAAACTCAGGCAGGAGAATGTGACCGGACTCCCTGCACCTGGGCCCTGCATTTCTCATCCCTTCAGAGACACTTGCTAGTGGAGGAATATATCACAGTCACATGAGTATAGATTATGAAACTTTGCAGTTGTTGTTGCCTTGGAAACTCCCCACAGACCTTCCCCTGGGGTCCCGGGCAGCCCGCTCACATTGCACAGCTTACTTCGAGGTGAGAGTGCTGTGTAGACGTGCCCATCCTGTTGAGGGCCAGCCTGCTGGGGGGAGGCTCTGGCCACTTCCTTTCCTTGTCTCTCTCAGGCTGTGTCTACACTGCAGGGATACATCTACACTGCAGGCTTTTTGCGCAAGAGCAACTGCTCTTGTGCAAAAACTTGCAGAGCGTCTATACTGCAGGCATGTACTTGCGCAAATAAATTTATAGTACAGCATCAGACAACAGGGCTTCTTGCACAGGAGTTATTCCTCTCCCCACGAGGAATAAGCCCTCTTGCGCAAGAACTTGTCCACAAGGAGGCAGTGTGGATGGGCAACAGGGGTTTCTTGCTCAAGAAAGCCATATATCTAAAATGGCCATCAGAGCTTTCCTGCACAGGAGAGCGTCCACACTGCCATGGGCAGTCTTGCAGAAAAGCACTTCTCTTGTGCAACAGCACATGGCAGTGCGGAGACACTGTTGCGCAAGACCTTTTGCATAAGAACTCTTGCACAAAACAGTTCTTGAGCAAGAAGTCTGCAGGGTAGATGTAGCCAGCGGGTGTTTGGGTTTGTACAGCAGCCCAGGGAACATTGTGAAAAGCCAAAACCTTCCCGCCTGGGTGTCCCTGGCCAGTCAGCAAGTGGCAGAAAGGTTTCCTGAAGTGCTGACTTCAGGTGATTTGAAACAAAAAACTACAGCTCAGATGAGGTGGCAGAGTGGGCAAGATGATGGACTGCTAATCCCTTGTGCTCTGCATGCATGGGTTCAAATCCCATTCTAACCAGGTGTTTGCAGCCCTCTCTCTTGCTTCTCCCAGAAGTTTAGTGCCAGCCCCCTCTGTAATCCTGCCTGCCCCAGCCCCCTCCCACTGCAGCCTGGGGAAAGGGGAAATCTCCACAGAGACACTCCCAGATGGGACCCTCCATCCCTTCTGCCCTCAAGGGGAAACCTCACAAAGGAGATTCCAGGCAGCCAGGCCATGGGGGGTCTCTGAGATGGCCCCAGCCCTGCAGCCTGTCCCAGCTGGCTGTTGCCATGGCCCCTCTGTGAGGTCACTGCCTCCTGACCAATGAGCTGAGGTGCTGCAAAAGCTCCTTGTGATGTCACTGCTGCCTTGCAGGCTCATGTCCTGCCCCGGCCAGCCCCTTGGCATGTTTGAGCTGCTCCCCCTCTGCCCCCACTCACTCAGGGCTGGTTCTGGGGCTCAAGCAGGGAACATCAGAGGCTGCTCAGGGTGCCACGTTGCTAGGCCAGGGGCCTGCCTGTGAGTGTTGCTGTCCCTGCTGTACAGACATGGCCATGGAGCCTCAGGATGCTGCAGTGGTGGGAGACACTTCCCTGGTTTCGGGAGGGAGATGAGACGTCAAGGCCCATGACTCCGAGCCCGCTACTGATACCTATGGAAAGCTGATTTTCAGAGGGGTGTGATCAGCCCTTCCTGGGTATCTGGCTTCTTCAAAGAGGCTTCATCAGGAGCTAAAAGTTGAAGAAGGGACATTTAGAAGGGTGAATTTCTGTCTCTGGGATTGTCTTCTGTGATCTAATAGACAAGGCACTAATCTCTTCAACCAGGGATTGTGGGTTCAAATCCCACTGGGGGTAACAGTTTTCTCTCACTCACAAAGAACTTACCTTCCTCTGCTCTCTGAGACAGTTGGCAAGGTTGTTCCCAAGTGGCTGTCTCCCTCTCTACAGAAGCTGTTCAGACCCCTTGCTAGCAAGTGCTGATGCTAGGTGCAGCTCTGAGTGCTAAAAGCCCAGGGCTGTGTCTAGACTGGCGCGATCTTGCACCAGAGCTATGCAAATGAGGCTCAGCGTGGAATATCGCCAAGCCTCATTCTGCAGAAGAGGATCTTGCGCAAGACGGAGCTGTCTACACTGCCCCTTCTTGCGCAAGAAAAACCCTCTTGCGCAAAGCCGTTACGCTGATTATTTTCAGGCATAACGGCTTTGCGCAAAAGGGTTTTTCTTGCGCAAGAAGGGGCAGTGTAGACAGCTCCGTCTTGCGCAAGATCCTCTTCTGCAGAAATGGCAGCTCGTTAGTTATGCAAATGAGGCTCGGCGATATTCCACGGCTGAGCCTCATTTGCATAGCTCTGGTGCAAGATCGCGCCAGTCTAGACACAGCCCAGGTGTACAAAGTCAGAATGAAGGGATGCATTTTGCTCTAGAAGTGACAGACAGAGGGAGGTGGCTGTAGCAGAGCAGGGTCTGTCTGGAGACAAAGCGGAGCCTGAGGATGAGAAGGCCCATGAGAGGCAGAGACTCCAGAGCAGGGGCAGGCTAGTTATTTGGTCTGGCAAACTGACAGAAAATCCCCAGACCCTGAGCATGGTGCAGGCAAGGCCCATGGGGACTACCTAGTCCATCAGATTTTATTATTTTCCTTGTTTGAGGGTTTAGAAATCACGTCTGAGCTGGTGGATTATTTTTAATTTGTGTAACTAAGGATTGCAGACCAGGGATTTTCCTGAGTCTATGTTACTGCACGGCTATCTACCACCTAGGCTATCTCCATACTGCATCTCTCTTCCCCAAAACCTCATGCAAATGAAATACAGATTATCATATTGCCATGCTCATTTGCATAATTAATTGGGGTCCGTTTTTGCTCGAGAGGCTTTTGCTCAAAGAGGAGCTGTGTAGACTGGGGCTCTTCCTGCCTCCTGCTTCCCCTAGCTCCAGCCTGACCTTGGCCTGTAGTGCGTGCTTGGCAAGTAATCCTTAGGTTGCTCTGCAATTGACAAAAAGTTTGTGGGTATGAGCCGTCAATCACATTTCTTGGCTGCACAGGCCTTGAGACCCCTCCAAGGCTGGAGGGAAATGGGGAACGGCTGCACCTTGGAATTCAAAGGTGTTGTGTGGAACCATAAATTCGAACAGTTTTGGAGACACTTTTCTTTTTTCAGAAGAGGCTTTTCTGACATTTGGCCCATTTACACGGGCCCAAATGTGGGGAAAACCTTCTCCTTGGGAAGAGCCCTTATTCCTAATAAAATGAGGAAGACAGGCCTTCCAAAAGAACACGCCCACTTTTTTGGAAACGGATCTAAAAGAGTCGACCCATTCCATGAACATCAGAGTTTTTCACAGATACAAAAGGTATCCTGGAAAAGCTCTATAGTGGGGTTATAGTAGAGAAGGGTGCCATGGCTTTGCTGGTTAAAGCACTTGCTTTGTAAGCAGGAAATTCTGGGTTCAAATCCCACTGGTGCCTTGTTGTAGCCTTTGCTCATGTTTTCCTGTGTGCTTCTGGGACATAGAAGAGGCCTCCCGTGGCCACCCATGGAACTGCTAGTTCAGGAAAAGGCTCATTGGGGAGGTGCATTGGTGCATTGGGAAGAAGGAAACCACAAGGCTGGAGCAGGTGCAGAGGCTGCTGTGACTGGCACTGGCAAGGCAGGGCTCTGACTCCAATTGCAGGGACAGGAGAGCCAGCGCCACACACCCTTGTCATTCCCTTCAGGTGTCACTGCCCAGAGAACCTGCAAGGGATGCAAATGTAGACACTCAAAATTGGAAATGAAGCTGGGATTTAAATATCCTGCACTTCATTTGCATATTTGCAGACTGGTGCTATTTCAAAATACTTTATTTTGAAATACAAAACGCTGTTGAGATACGCTTATTTCGGGAGAAAACCCTAAATCAGAAATAACCCTTAAACCTCATTTCATAAGGAGTAAGGGTGATTTTGAAAGAAGGGTTTTCTTTCCAAATAACTGTGTCTAGACAGCGCCTGTTAGTTCAAAATAGGGTATTTCGAAATAGCGGCCAGACATGATTATGCAAATCTCCGCTTCATTTGCAATGTCACTCAGATGAATTTGCATTTCTCTCTGGAAAGAGGAATGACGTGTAGACAAACCCTCACATAGGGGAGATGCAGAGATCAGAATTTCCCCGCCTCCCTCAGCTTGTCTGGTGACTTTGCCCCATTTCCTGCCTGAGCTGACCCAATGGCTGAAAGGGACAGCAGCTGCTGATGGGTAAGGGGTGGGGGGAGAAGACTAGCAACAAGACCCTGGAAGCAAGAAGAACCTTCCCTGGCCACCCACCATTCAGTCCAATGAGGCCATAATATGTGAAGGGGGCATTTTGACGAACAGCCTCCTCTGAGCTGGAATCCCAGCTCTCACAGCATTCACTGGAAAGGGGCAGCCCAGTAGGGACTGAAAAACACTGCTCCAGGTGAGGTTTCAATTCACCACCTCAGCATGTCTCCTATATGCACTGCTTTATAAATACTGTGTACTGACCCATTGCACCACTGGAGCAGATGTTTGAGAGTTTTCTCCAAAGCCCTTACATTGAGAAAGTGAAGAAGCACAAAGTAGAGAATTGAGTCAGAGGAGCAAGAAGGTCAATATTCAAGAATTTACACAAACCAATGTAAGCAGGGTCAGGATAAGCTCTACCCTGACAACTGGTGGTGAACTGGGACGAGTGGTGCAAAGAGACGTCAGAGGCTGATCTCATTTGCATAGATACACCCACTTTGCATAGACTCACCCACCCCGCCTAGTATGTGCTCACAGCAGCCCAAATGGTCACTTTGGCCACTGTGGGATCCCCAGTCTCTCTGTTATTGAGGCAGGGGGGATAAAAGTGTTGTTATCCTGCTTATGTGAATCAAGCACAATGGAATGGTAGAACTGTTTATGACAGAGGGATTCGCCATAAACTAAGTAGCACTCGCTAGACAAGGGGCATGGGTTCCAAACCCTGTCAAGTTGAGAGAGGTTGGAGACAGGTTTTTGTATGTGGTGGTGTGGTCCTGTTTGAGGGCCTAAACAGTACCAATTGCACTCTGTTGTATTCTCTACTGTAGAATATCAAAACTATTTTGGATTCTATTAGGACTGTAGTTGTGAGCTGCTGAGTTAACTTCACTGTGGGTTGGTGGAGCACTGACATTTCTCTATTATGAGCTGAACTTGCTGAGCAGCTGAAATCACTGTTGCTGGGGGAGTCTGGTGCAATGCTGAGCTACTAGCAGAGCAGCTTGCAGGGACAACCAGCAGGCGGACAGCAGAGCAGTTTGTGGGGATGACCAGTGGCTGGTAAGAGCAGCAGCAGACAGCCAGTGGAGTAGCTGCAGGAGCAACCAGCTGGCGGCCAGGGGTGTGGACTGAGATGGCTGGTGGAGCGGGACAGTTTGGGGGACAGCTGAGGCGGCTCACTGGACAGCAGGTGGAGTGTGGTGGAGTGACCCGCGTTGACATCGGCAGCAGAACCCTACGGGGAGGCGGAGCCATCGGCGGACCATGTAAAGTGTATCAATCCCCGCCCCCTCCAGTTTGGGAGGGTAAAACCCTTCCGGGTGAACTTTTGAACCCTGGGGCGGCACTGACCCAGGGCAGAGACTTTTGGGGTGTTGGACTTTGGGTGATTTTTTTGGGTTGCTGGACTCAAGAGACTCTTGGGGTGTTGGACTTTTGGGACTTTGGGTGATTCGTGGCTGGGGGGTGGGTCTTTGCTCATGTTTGGTCTATGAATCTGAGTTGTGGTGTTTTCCCAATTTAATGCTGATGTCGGTTACCTCATGCTATTAAAGGTTTGCTGCTATACTGAGGCTCTGTGCTTGCGAGAGGGGAAGAATTGCCTCTTTGAGGCGCCCAGAGGTGTATGTAAGATTTCCCAGGTCACTGGGTGGGGGCTCAAGCCGGTGTTGTATTACCTTGTTGGGAGGAGACCCCTAGATACTGAACCCGTCCCTTGCTGCTATTAACTCAGCCTGGCAGAAGGGTTACACCAACAATTCCCCAGAAGGTCCCAGTGAGATTTGAACTCAGCTTCTAAGATTCAAACTCCTGACCCCTTCCCCTTACACTATGGGACCATCACACAGCTCTGTGCTTGAGGTTCTCAGCTGGTAGCTGATACTCTGCTCTCCTTGCTTTTTCCATTCAGCTGCTTCACCTCTCCAGACCCTGCCCCATCTGTATGTGGGCTCATGGGAATGAGCTGGCTCCCTCTCCGGCAGAGGAAGGGGAAACATTGGCATGTCCCTCCTGCTTAGCTGGCTGGCCCCAGGTAACGTCACATGAGATTATCCAAACACATCCCCATCAGCCCACAGCCCTGTTCCATATCTGGGGCCAGCACTGGGTGGGCATTAGTCAAGGAGGCAGCAGCCCACAGGAAGAAGTTGGGGGCGGGGCTAATCAGATGATCTTGATTTGTCAATGCCAAGCTGTGGCCAAAAAAGGTGAGGTAAGGATCAAACACAGGAATAACACCAGGGAAGTTCTTGCCACCTGTTGGCACATGCCAAAGCCTGGGATTGAACCAGGGACCTTTAGATTTTCAGTCTAATGCTCTCCCCACTGAGCTACTTTGGTTGCTGGACAAAGACCTTTCTGGCCTGTAATTCTCTGTCTGGGATGTTTGGCAGCCATGCTGCACAAAATGGACATCATCATGCCCTGCCCAGGAAGGCAAGACTGGCCTTTCCACAGCGCCCCTCCCTCACAGCCCAGAGGCAAGGTTCCCGCTATGCCAGGCCTGGGCAATACAGGCCAGCGGGCTGGATCCAGCCCATGAAGCCACCCAATATGGCACCAAGAAGCCTCAGGCAGATTCCCTGCTTGCCAGTCCACAGCAGCTCTTATTCACCCAGGCATATGGGAAGGAGCTGCCTGAGAAACGTGTTTGGCTGCTGGGAGTGTCTCCCAGTCAGAGCCTGCCTCTGGCACCCCCCCAACCCCTCCCTTCCCTCAGCCCACTGGCACTCCCCATGATGGAAAAGGGCAAAGACCAGGCAGATTTCATAAATACAGATAATTCTGGTTTCTTTGACTGGGAATCAAACCCAGGCCACAGCAGCAAAAGGGCTGAATCCTGGCCACTAGACCATCAGGGAGACAAATATTTGGACTGTTTGCTCAGCTACACTAACTCTTCTCAGGCCACTTTCTGTCCCCTCCGGGACGTAGGTCCATTCTCGGAGAAGGTGCGTGATGCCAGCATATTTTGTAGCTTCAGTCTCTACCAGAAGATGCCTCCCAGAACTTTCCCCCTGACCGCACTCTCAGGGCCAGAGATGTGGACCTGCCCCTGTGCATTGTGGGGGATGCCGCCTGCCTTTTGCTCCCTGGGCTGATGAAGCCCTACACAGGGCAGCCCTAAAGCAAGGAACGTTTCCTAGGCAGGCTCTGCAGGGCCCGCACTGGTGTGGAGGCGCCTTTGGGCCCCTCAAAGGGAGGTTCCGCTGTCTGCTCCCCTGGCTGGACCTTGGCGAGTCGAACGTCACCCAAGTGTTCTCCAGAATAGTTGTGAGAACAAGGCGGAGACAATCCTGCCAGGGTGGGGGCCAGAAGCTGAGCAGCTCACAAGGGTCATTCAGCAGCAGCACACGGCTGCCATCCAGCAGCCCATCAGGGGGCTTATGCATCCAAGCAGCCCCGAGGGAGAGTTTCAGACAAGGACACCTGTGAGACTCTCCCCGGGTGTCCCCACAAGGGGCTTCTGCATTGCCCCTCTGTGCGTTCCCCACCCCCCTGCCCACCCTTCCCACTTTCCTCTCCCCCCTCCCACCGCCCTGCTGGTAACACAAACAGGACTTTTCCCTGCGGAAAGAACAAACTCTCTGGTTTTTTGTGGGGAATGTAGAACTGGGGAGGGGCTGGGGAAAGAACCTGAGAGGGGGGAGGAGGCTGGTGGAAAGGGGAGGAAGGGCTCAGGGATGGGGCTGGGACTGGCGCCTGCCTCGGATGATCCCACTGCCTCATGCGCAGGGGCCTGGGCAGCCATAGGGTGCCTCTAGGGAGAGAAGCTGGAGGAGCAGGAGCAAGTTTGGGTTCAGGGGGAGGCTGCTGGGCCACTGAAGCAGGCAACCAGGCAGTTGGCAGCAGCTCTGTGTGCCAGGCACATGCTCCAGGTGTTCTGGAGATATTGAGCCTCCCTCTGTGGCGTGGGCTGGGGAGCCAGGCCCCGGCAGGCAGTCTTGAAGCAGCAGGAATTTGGGCATCAGGTCACCTCATTAAGGTGAACAAACATTTTGTTACTTACTCTTTGGCCAACTCAGATTGCTGCGGGGGAAGGAATTCTCTCTTGTTAATTCTGTGCCCTCAGGAAGGGACCAAACCGAAAAAGGCAGGGCCCCACCTGGGGACTCCAACCCAAACCCCAAAGGTTTACAATCCAGATGATCAATGTTTGCGGCACTTCTCCCTCCCCCAAACCTGCCAAAACTTTCACCCTTGGCTACTGTGGAGTGATCCACACTCTGGGGGCAGCTGGAGGTGCGTCCTGAGAGCTGATTTTCAGAGAGGGTATGATCAGCCCTTCCTGTGTTTCTGGCTCCTTCCAAGAGCTAAAATCTGGCACCTAAAGTTGGGGAATGTGCATTTGGAAGAGGGAATCTCTGTCTTTTAAATGCTGCTTGTGTGCCCCAGTGGCTTAATGGACAAGGCATTGCCTTGTTAAGCAATAGATAGTGGGTTCAGGTGCCATCTGGGGTGACAATTGAGATGTTTCCTAGTTGATAGGAAGTCTCTTGGGCTTCCTTTTTGCCATGGCAGCTGTGAGATGTTTGAACACTGGGCAAGTGTCCCCTGGAATTGCCATTTTTCCCCCAGACAGGACCCCTCAATAACAAACACTGACACGGGCAGACAGGAGGAGAGTGTTTCCTAAAATCTGAGGTGTGCACAGTGAGGTCACTTGCAGAGATTCAGGCGCTGGCTTCTGTGTATGCGCCTTGGCGCCTGTTACCCATTGGTACCCGCCACCTCTCACCCCCCTGGCAGCACCCAGACAGAAGGCCAGTGCACATGGAAAAAGCAACCGTAGCGAGGGAGGCGGCTGCAGCACAATTCCAAGCCTGGGGAACACTGAACAATGGTTTGAAATATTTTTAAAACAAAAAATATGAAAAACTTTAGGCTCCAGCTACACTGCAGGCTTCTTGCCCAAGAACTGTTTGGGGCAAGAGTTCTTGTGCAAGAGCAGGTCCGCACGGCCATGTCCCTTGGCCTAAGAGGGAGCGATAGCTCAGTGGTTTGAGCATTGACCTGCTAAACCCAGGATTGTGAGCGCAATCCTTGAGGGGGCCGTTTACAGGGATTTGGGGCAAATCCATGGTGGATGGTTCTTGGCTTTGCCATGAGGGCAGGGGACTGGACTAGCTGACCTTTCAAGGTCTCTTCCAGCTTACAAGATGGTGTATCTTGTTATAAAGAGCATCTATGGCAGCATGGACACTCTCTTGTGCAAGAAAGCTCTAATGGCCATTCTGGTGCAAGAATTGCCTGTGCACACTGCTTTCTTGTGCCAGAGGGCTTATTCGTTACGGGGAGAGGAATAACTCTTGTGCAAGAAACCCTCTTTTCCACTGGTTTACTGTAAATTTCTTGTGCAAGAATGCGCATGCAGGGTAGACGCTCCGCTAGTTTTTGCACAAGAACAGTCATTCTTGTGCAAAAAGCTCACAGCGTAGACATAGCCATGCAGTGTGAAAAACCTCACAACAACAAGCCCCACCCCAGCAGGTCCCACTGAGATTTGAATTCAGATTGCAGAGTCCTGAGTGCTGCCACTTACACCGTGGGACCTACACAGTAATTACTGAATGGGCACCTGGGATACTCAGCTCTCAGGCTGGCCTCTGCAACCTGGCTTCCCTCCTGCTGCTTCATCTCTCTGGCTACGACTACACGGCACATTTATTTTGGAATAAGCTGTTCTCAAATAGTGATTCCAAAATAGCGTATTTTGAAATAGCACGTCTACTTTTGTGTGTGGACAGAACCTGCACAGCCCAAGAAATGTGATTGGCAGTTGGTACCCACAATCTTTCTGTCAATTGCAGTGCAGGGCTCTGAAGACATGGACCCAAGGCAACCACCTTGGTTACCTTCTGCTAAGGCCAGGCGGAAAAGAATGGCTCCTTCAAGCTGGAATTGAACAAGCAACCTAAGGATCACTTGTTAAGCACACACTACAGTCCTCTGCTCTACCAGCTGAGCTATTGAAGGGTGACTGTAAAACACTGGTTTGTCCAGGTTGTCCCTTCTACAAGTCTCAGGGCACTTGCTCCCCCAAGTAGGTGGCATTGCTGATGAGGGGCAGAGGAGCACAGGGGCTGTCACAGGTACTTCACATGGAGACAGACCCCTTGAGTGAAACCTCAGCTAGATCCATTCATGTCACAGCAAAAGCAAGAAAGTTGGGTTCTTCTCGTGTGTCTTCTTTCTTCCAGAGTCTCGAGGGGTGCAGTAGGGGCAGGTCCACGAAAAACAAACCACTTGAATGAACCTCGGTCTAGAAACACCCCTGAGGGTTTCCTTGCCTGTACTTAAATGTTGACAAAAAATTTGTTACTAACTCCTTGGCCAACTCCAATTGCTGTGGGGTTACAAAATTCCCTCTCGTTAATTCTGTGCCCTCAGGAAGGGAACAAATTGAAGAACGCAGGGCCCCCACCTGGGGACTCCAACCTAAACCTTGAGACAGAGTGGTTTCCAATCCAGATGGTTAATGTTTACTACACAGCTGCCTTCCTTCAACCTTGACCAACCTCAAGACCAACTCCACAGTCCCTGCTGCACTTCTCCCTCCACCCAGCTGTGCCAAAACTCAAGGCCAACTCTATAGTCCCATGGCTAGAGGAGATGTGCATGTTAGAGTCTCTGCCCACTGAGCTGTAACCTTCTGTGCCCAGGGAGCCAAACACCAGCAGGGCTGGAGGGAAATGGGGAATGGCTGCACTTTGGGAGTCAAAGGTGTTGTCTGGGACTGTAGAATAGAACAGTTTCACCAAGCTGCCTGAGGAGGGCCCCATGGCTTAGCTGGCTAAAGCCCCTGTCTAGTAAACAGGAGGTCTTGGGTTCAACTCCCAGTGGTGCCTTTGGGTAGCCTTTGCTCACATTTTCCTAGGTCCTTGTGGGACACAGAAGAGGCCTCCCCTGGCCACCCATGGAACTGCTGGTTCAGGAAAAGGCTGATTGGAGAGGAGTGTTGGAAAGAAGGAAACCACAAGTGAGAAGCACCTGATGCCCATGTACCCTCACTCTCCATGGCGGCAGGAGCTGCAGAGGTTGCACCCTCAGGCTCTCTAGGTGCTCACACCCCAGGGAATCACAAGGGCCTGTGGCGCTGGCTCTCCTGTTCCAGCAATTGCAGTCAGAGCCCTGCCTTGCCAGTGCCAGTCACAGCAGCCTCTGCTCCTGCTCCAGGCTTGTGGTTTCCTTCTTTCCAAGGCTCCTCCCCCATCAACCTTTTACTGAACCAGCAGTTCCATGGGTGGCCAGGGGAGGCCTCTTCTGTGTCCCACAAGGACGTAGGAAAATGTGAGCAAAGGCTACCAAAAGGCACTCCTGGGAGTTTGAACCGAGGCTCTCCTGTTTATGAAGCAGGCACTTTAACCAACTAAGCCATGGTGCCCACTGCAAGTACCCCTTTAATATGATGAGGTTTACCAGTAATTTCTCTCGACATACCCGCACCTTAACAGCATCTGTTATTTTGAAATAGCGCCATAATGCAAATATGCAAATGACCCACGGGATAGTTAAATCCCAGCTTCATTTACTATTTTGAATGTCTTCATTGGCATCCCTCTCTCGAAAGAGGGTGCAAGTGTAGACATGCCCAAACTGCCTTGTGGGCACCAAGGGTAGCCGCAAGAAGAGAAGACCCTGTGTTTCTGCCTGGTTGCGAACCAGGAACTTTTCATGTATTAGGCAAATCCACGGTGCCCACCCACAAAATTGCTTTAAAACTGTTCTACTCTATGGTCCTAGACAACACCTTTGAATCCCAAAGTGCGGCCATTCCCCATTTCCCTCCAGCCTTCCCGCCGTGGCAGTGTCTGGCTCCCTGAGCACAGAAAGCTACAGCTCCATGGGCAGGGGCTTTGGCTTCCTAGACCATGGGATCCTGTTGCAGGAAGGGCTGCTCAGCAGGGATGGGGTTCACCTGCTGAGGAAGGGAAGAGTATTTGGATGCAGACTGGCTAACTAGGTTTGATGGGGGCAGGTGCCCAAAGCCCACAGGTAAGTGAATAACATGGAAACCTAAAAGATGAGGCAGAAATAGGAGAGAGAGCACAAGCTGTAACTGCAGAGATAAAGGAGGGACGAGGGACCACTGGGAAGCAAACTCTAATCTTTGTCTTAGACCGTGGTACAGACGCACAGGACTATGGGTAATAAGCAGGAAGAAGTTGGTATCACAGGTACTTGGTGGGAGACTACACACGACTGGAATTTTGGCATAGAAGGGTTCAGCTCGCTCAGGAAAGGCAGGCAGGGAAAAAGGGAGGAGGAGTTTCCTTATCAATGAAACATGCACACACTTGGCCTGAGGCAGAGATGGACACAGGAGACAGACTTGTCCGGAGTCTCTGGGTTAGGTTAATAGGGGTAAAACCCAACGGTGATGTCACACTAGGCATCTATTACACACACCTCCCCAGGCAGAAGAGGTGCATGAGGCTTTTTAAACAATTAACAAAATCATCCAAAGTGCAGCTGGTTTCACACACACTCAGCCTCACTTACAGCTGGGAGGCAGTTTGCAGTGAGCTGAAAAGAAACAGAAGAGGGGAAACTGCTGCCTGGCAGAACAAGTCTTGGGATTCTTCTGTGTCCAGATGTGCTAAGCAGCTGGCAGCCAAGCTCCCAAGTGCTGGTCTGTTCCTGCCCTCCCCAGGCAGGCGAATCCCCTCCTCTGGGTGTTACAGGCTGGACTTTGCCTGCCTGACTTTTAGCCAGGGAACTGCTCCCTGTGAGGCAAACGTGACACCCCCTGCACTGCGGAAACCAGCCCATTGCCTGTTGGGAAGAGGGAAGGAGCCCCTGGAAGCACTTAGCCCCTGGCTGGCACTGCCTGCGGAAAAGAGGAAGGAGGTAGGGGACACTTTTGGGAGAGGGGGAGCCTATTCAGGAATAATGGGCTCCACCTAAACTGTTCCCTCTAAGGGTGCATCTAGACTGGCAAGATTTTGCCCAAAAGCAATTGCTTTTGCATAAAAACTTCGCAGCTGTCTACACTGGCTGCTTGAATTTGCACAAGAGCACTGACGTTCTAATGTAAGAATTCAGTGCTTCTTGCGCAAATACTTTGACGCTCCCGTGCAGGGATACACCCTCTTGCACAAGAATACTTGTGCAAGAGGGCCAGTGTAGACAGGCACCTTAATTTTTTGTGCAAGAAAGCCTGATGGCTAAAATGGCCATCGGAGCTTTCTTGAGCAAAAACGCGTCTATACTGGACACAGATGCTTTTGCGCAAAAGCACTTTTTGCGCAAAAGCATCCGTGCCAATCTAGGCGCTCTTTTGCGGAAATACTTTTAACGGAAAAACTTTTCCGTTAAAAGTATTTCCGCAAAATCATGCCAGTCTAGACGCAGCCTAAGAGTTTCCATCCATGAGGTGAGTCAATTTTGTCCTGTGCACCGATAATGAGATCATGTGCACCTGTTTGGACATGAGCCCCGTGGCACCTTCCAGTTACTAGCAAACATCTTCAATGAAGGGTCAGTAACCCACGAGCGGCAAACTAGTCAATTTCCCAGCTCTACCCCTTGCTCCCGCGCAGCTGAGAGCTTGTCCTGGGTCTCCAGGATCAGCCTTCCCAGTTACTGCCCCAACCCCCTCCGGCACCGAAACTGCTTCTCATACCCCCACCTCACACGCTCTCCTGCTGCCAAACTCCCTTCCGGATCCTGCCCTCCTAACCCCGTCCTGCATCCCACTCGCTGGCAGCCCTGTCCTGCACACTGAACCCCTCAGAGTTGTCCCCACCCCAGAGTCTAAGGAGGTCCACAAAATCCACTAACTCTGCATCCCTAAGAAAGTAAAGCTGAACCTCAGTCCTCCCTGTCCCTTCCCCTCACGCCATGGGGGCTGGAACGCCAGAGAAGTGAGGTGTCTTAGTTGGGGGCCACATCAGAGAGGGCTGGGGGCCTTTGGAGGAGTTTTTTGTTTCTCACTTTTGTGGCCCCCGATTTTTCTGTGGGTCAGTGGCCTCTGCCCCAAAAAAGGTTCCCCACCCCTGCCATAAATAAAGCAACACTGAAACCTTTTGTTCTGGCCGTAATGTTTTCCTTTATTTAAACTGAAGTTTGATCAACTAACATGAGACAGTTCAAATGCTTGATCTGTTTAATTATTTAAATTAAACTGTTCTCCCCAGCTGCCTAGCAAAATGGGTGGGCTGTAATAATGTCATTAGTGGCGAGTGTCCATTAGTAACCAAGAGTCCATGGAAAGGTTTGGGGAGGGCAGAGGCTCAGCAAAGGGGTGGGGTCTTGGGGAAGGGACGGGATAGATCCTGGCTTGCCCTGACATTTAAAAGGTGACCTTGGGGGCATGTGGCACCCTGAGCAGCCTCTGATGTTCCCTGCATGAGCCCCAGAACCAGCCCTGAGTGACGGGGGCAGAGGGGGAGCAGCTCACACATGCCAAGGGGCTGGTGAGGGGCAGGACATGAGCCCTGCAAGGCAGCAGTGACATCACAAGGGCCTTGTGCAGCACCTCAGCTCATTGGCTGGGAGGCAGTGACCTCACAGAGGGTCCATGGCAACAGCCAGGTGGGACAGGCTGCTAGGCTGGGGCCATCTCAGAGACCCCCATGGCCTGGCTGCCTGCAATCTCCTTTGTGAGGTTCCCCCTTGAGGGCAGAAGGGATTGAGGGTCCCATGTGGGAGTGTCTCTGTGGAGATTTCCCCTTTCCCCAGGCTGCAGTGGGAGGGGGCTGGGGCAGGCAGGGTTACAGGAGGGGCTGGCACTGAACTGAAGAGAGATCTGGGAGAAGCAAGAAGAGGGCTGCAAACATCTGATGAGAATGGGATTTGAACCCAGGCATGCAGAGAACAATGGATTAGCAGTCCATCACCTTAACCTAGTGGTCACCAACCAATAGATTGGGATCTATTGGTAGATCTTGTGGCCTCTGACAGGTGACCCTGACTGGTTTGGCCAAGAGACTATCAAGCACAGCACTTTAGCTGCACCTCCCCCCACTGCTGTGCACCTCCTGCCCTTTGCCTCGGAGCTCCCTCCTTCCCCCGGGAGCCTCCTGCTTGCTGTACAGAGCAGGGAAGGGAGGAGGGGGCACTGATGTCAAGGTGCCCCCTCTTCTACCCCGTATTCTATCTTCACAAATTGGAGGGGGGGGCACAACAGGGCTTGGGATGGAGGGAGGTTGCTGGCTGCTTTAGGGAGTGGTGCTGGGCCAGGGCAGGGGTGAGCCCGCCTTAGCCCCACTGCACCACCACCCAGAAGCCACCTGAGGTAAGCAGTGTCCAGTGGGAGCCAGCTCCAAAACCCTGCCCCAGTCATGAACCCCCTCCTGCATCCCCAGCTCCTGCCCCAGCCCTGAGCCCCCTGAACCCAAATTCCCTCCCACAGCCTACACCCTGGACCTCCTCCTGCACTCCAACTCCCTGCCCCAGGCTCAGCTCAAACTCTCACACTCCAAATCCCTTAGGCCAAGACCAGAGCCAGTGCCCCAACCCTCTGCCACTGCCTGGTGAAAGGGAGGGAAAATGAGAGAGAGGGAGGATGGAGTGAGCAGGGGCAGGAGGGGCTGGCACTGAACTGAAGAGAGATCTGGGAGAAGCAAGAGGAAGGGTTGCACACATCCAACAAGAATGGGATTTGAATCCATGCATGCAGAGCACAATGAATTAGTGATCCATCACCTTAACCACTCAGCCACCTTATCTGAGTTGTGGGGGGCCTTGTTTCAAACTACCCAAAGCCAGCACTGCCAGGAACCTTTGTGCCACTCGCTGGATGGCCAGGGACACCCAGGGTTGGAAGGTTTTGGCTTTTCACAATCTTCCCTGGGCTGTTGTACAAAGCTCAGTGCTGGTAACAAACCCAAACACCCGCTGGCTACATCTACCCTGCAGGCTTCTTACACAAGAACTGTTTTGTGCAAGAGTTCTTGTGCAAAACGCCTTGTGCAAGAGCACGTCTACACTGCCATGTGCTTTTGCACAAGAATGTCCGTGGCAGTGTGCACGCTCTCTTGTGCAAGAAAGCTCTAATGGCCATTTTAGCCATAGGGGTTTCTTGCACAAAAAACCCTGTTGCCCATTCATACTACCTTCTTGTGCAAGAAGGTTTATTCCTCATGGGGAGAGGAATAACTCTTGTGCAAGAAACTCTCTTTTCCTACGTTTTGCCGTAAATTTACTTGCGCAAGAACGCGTGTGCAGTGTAGATGTTCCTCAAGTTTTTGCGCAAGAAGGGCCATTCTTGAGCAAGAAGCCTGCAGTGTAGACGTAGCCCCTGGGTGCCCAGAGAGGGGCTGTCTAGTCACCGTCTGGCTCGGCGTGCTCTCTGCAATGGGAAGATGTCCACGGAGCAGGCAGGTGGCAGCGGCACACGGCTCTGGTGGGCCCAGCATCCAGAGGAGCGTTTCCGATATGAGTGTTTACTGACAGTGTCCATCTCTGGTCTGATTTCACAGTGTGGTGAGACACTGGCACCCACAGCAGCACGGATGGGGTGGCTGGAGGGAGTGGCTGGCGGGCAGCTGGTAGGAGCAGCGGCAAGTGGCCAACGGAGTGGGTGAGCCTCATTTGCATATCTAATGACCCACCATTTTTGTGGAAGAGGCTCTTGTGCCAGAAGGAACATCTACACAGCCCCTTCTTGTGCAAGAAAAACCCTCTTGCGCAATGCCGCTACACTTAGCCTCATTTGCATATTTCTGGTGCAAGAACCCGCCAGTGTAGACATAGCCCAATTGTTTTCACTGTCAGGGGGCTCAGTGGCCCCTCCCTCTTCCTACTTGCTCTCCCAAAAAAGACAGACCTGGATCCCCTTTCTTTTCCCCCAGCAGTTGCCATGCTGCAAAGCTGATACCAGAGACAGCAAAACTAGTAATCTGTGAGGTTCTGTGGCACAATGAAAAGTGTGTTAGAGCTCTAAGGTCTAGTGCGCAGTGTGAACTGAGTCAGTTCTTCCTCAGTTGTGGGTTTAAATCGCACCAGAGTCACTTGAGCTGCTTCCTCATTTCCAGGGCAGCTTTTACAGAATAAGCTGACACCAGGATGGGCTTTAGTCCAGACAGTTCCCAGCAGACCCCAGCGAGGGTGGAGGTAAGGGCTGTTCTGAAAGGCTGCAGGTGCCCACAGACCCTTTTGTCCCTCCATGTCTCCTACCAGTACTTTGCAACACTCAAGCTATGTCTACACTACACTGTTCTTCTGAAAAAGCTAGGCAAATTGTGAACCCTAGTTTGCATAGCTTTTTCTGCTTCTTTTTTTGGAAGAGGCGTTGCCAACATTTGGCCTATTTACACTGGGCCAAATGTGGGAAAAAAATGTTTTTTTGTAACAGCTCTTCTTCTTCATAAAATGAGGTTCACAGAGACACCAAAAACGCATGTCTGCTCTTCCGAAAAAAATTCGGAAAAGCAGATGTGTTCTCTGGACTAAAGCGTTGTCTCTGTAGTGTAGACACAGCCCTGATGTAGCATTTTATTTCAAGTTTCGGGTGCAGCGTAGACAGAGAGTTGATATATAATACGCAATTTGAGCTACGGAAGTTGTCATTTTGACCTTATTTCGAAAAATGCTTTAGTGTTTACACAGCACCAAATTTCGAAATAACCTGCTATTCCGAAATGTCCCTTCCTCCTCATGGAACGAGGTTTACAGGGACGTTGGACTAGCGAGCCCATTGTATTTCAGAATAATGGGGCACTGTTAACACGCAGGATAGATATTACAGATGCCTTAGTACCCTGAAATAGCACTGCATTGTCAAGGTCACCTTATAGAACCACAGCAGGGGGCAGGTTTGATGCTGAATTTTCAGCCTTGTGCTTGTGGGACTCTGTTGCTGTCTACACCCACACATAGGCCTGACCCTGCATCTCTAGAGCCCCAGCCCCTCACAGACAAGACACAGAGCTGCCAGGGGGGCAGGAGTTTTCAGACTCACAGCAGGGGGCACAAATCCCTCTCCAGGGGAGCCTGCAGGAAAGGAAGCCAAGGAAGGTGGATTCTGAGGGGCTTGTAACAACCAGCCCAGCCCCAGCAGGTCCCACTGAGATTTGAACTCAGAGTCTCTGCCTCTTACGCCATGGGACCTACACAAGACAACTGTGACTCAGCTGGGCCAAACAGGAGCCCTGGCCTGTGCCCACTGGGACCAGCTTTGTATTAAGATTTTCTCCTGGGCTGCAAGGAGCCTCCCTGGGGTGCCCTGAGACAGGCACAGGACTCTGCCTCCCTGCAGCCAGCCCCACCCCACAGGATTTGGCAGAACAAGGGGGGGAGGTTCTGCTCACCCCACTGAGATGTTGAGCTTTTCTCCTGCCCCCCTCAGCTCCCCTTCCCTCCTCTGCCCCATTCCCTCCTTAGGCAAGTCACACCAGGGAAGCAGCAGAAGGAGACAGCCCCATACACCAGCTTCCAAGGGCAGGGGAGGCTAAGACACAAGCCTCCCTCAGGTGCCTGGCCTGACCCATCTGGCTTCCCAAGGCTGAAACCAAGGGGCATTCTCAGCTGATGTCACCCCTCTCTGTCACATGGGAGTTGGGCTTATCCCAGGCAGCAGGAGCCACACTTATCTGGACACCAGCAATACAAGAAGACCTTGTGTTTCTGCCTGGCTTTGAACCAGCAACTTTTTGTATGTGAGGCAACTGTGACACCCGCTACACCACAGCTCAAGTGTGAGACTGGGATGACTGTTCTGTTCCTAGCTCTTTCTAAAACTGCTCTGCAGGGGAGGGGAATGCACCTTGTGAACACTCCACCTCTTGTTCTCATGGAAGCGACTAACCCGAGCTGCCAGCTCCTCATTTCCTCACCAGCCCCTTGATATTTGTAGCTCAAAGCTGGAGCTGCTGTGGAAGGAGGTGAAGCTACAGAAGCTGACAGGGGACAATCAGCGGGCGGAGGGTTATTTTTTCTCCTCCCTGGGCTGATGTGGCTAGAACTGAGGAGAAGAAAATCCTCTTCCCTTCTCCTCAGAAGATGGAAACTGCAGTTGGTTCTCTCTTTGTTCTACTGAAGCTGGACCCCAGGACTAGACTTTTTCTTTCTAAAACCCTGGTGAAAGCTGAGAGTGCCACTTCTTTGCCGACAAGGAACGGCCCCATTTCCATCTCTCCAGAGACAGGAGAAGGGCTCTGGCCTGTTCTCTGCAAAATGCTCAGCCTGTTTCATTTTCTGCAGGAGCGAGTGGGATCCATGCGCCCTGTTCCCCAGTGACAAGTGTGTGTCCTCTCCCCCCTTTCCACAGACAGAGCAGGCCAGGGGGCTAAGCACCTCCAATGGCTTCCTACTTGACCTCCCACAAAGCTGGGGTGAAAAGCTGCTAGACCCCAACCCTACTGGGCCAAGCCATGGCAGAGGTAGCAGGATTCACTCCCCTCTTCTCCTGCCTATGCTTTGGTGCTGAGGGGCCGGCCCCTTTCGTCCTGCCCCAACTCTTATTCCCACAATGCACTTTGTGCAGGAGCCATTGGTCTTTGTGCCAAGGTGCGTGGCTGGGAGCCAGGACTCAGGACCCTTCCCCAAATCCCCCCTCTCACCTGCTCACACTGTCTGGCTGCCTCCAGCACGCGCTGAGCTCAGGGGCCAGGTGGGTGACCTGCCCTGCAGCTGTGATGGCATCAGGCCCTTCCCACCCGCCTGCTCAGTCTGGAGACAGAGCTCCAGTGGGCCTCAGACACCCAGCAAGAGGAACAAAAGTCTATTTGTTAAACCTCAGTGCATGCATGCCAAAACACATGAAGCACCAGGATCTTGTAACAGCCAGCAGAGCCCCAGCAGGTCCCACTGAGATTTGAACTCAGATTACAGGATTCAGAGGCCTGAGTGCTACCCCTTATACCATGGGACCTGTGGGGTAAAGGTATGATGGGCACCTCTGACTCTCAGGCTGGCCTCTGCTCTCCTGGCTTCCCTTCAGCTGCTTCATCTCTCAGGACTCTCTGTCCTGCCCCAGCTCTGCTGCTTTCAGGGCAAATTCGTTGTTAGGAACAGTCACAATCTGGGGGTCAGTGAGGATCCCTCCCACCTGAGATGTGTGTTACACAAAAGCCTCGTTTCCTGCTCAGTTCCCAACACTGGATGCAAACACATGGTTGCTATGGGGGTGTAACAAGTGCCCCCTTAAAAACCTCATCAATTTAAATGAAACTTTGACATCTCCAAGTATGTCACACTTTGGATTTCTATTGAACAGGGATTCTTAAAATGACCACTCACCCCTAACGAGTTCCTGCGTCAATGCATGTAAACCAGAGAAACCCGTCCCTCAGCTGGAACCAATTCAAACCTGCTCTGTGTGTGTGTCTGGTTTCTGTTTCCATCCATTCAACAAGGATGTGATCTGATCTGGATGCCCATTGGCACGTCCTTACTCTCCTTTGGCTGTGTCCTGCAGAAGAACAAGAACCATGTCCAGCTGGGGATGAATGGCCACAATCGATCTTACAGAGTTTGATTTAGCAAGTCCAACTAAGACTCACTAAATCAAACACAGAGGCCACCCCCACCAGTTTCCAGGACTTCTGCCCTTTGCCCCCTTTGGCTTCCCGTTGTGGAGACATGGCCAACTCCAGCTACGTAGGGAGGGATGGCAGGAATAGCAGACACATTGGCCAGGCACCACTGGGGGCTGCCTCCCTCACCTCCTCCATACCCAGCAGGTGCTTGGCCAGCTTAGTCATGGTGCCGCTCTCTGGGACTTTTCTCTCAGCTCCTCCACATGTTGCCATTGCCCATCCCAAGGGAGGGGGGACAAGAGTCACTCTGCACAGTTGCAGGAGCTGCAGAGGTTGCACCCTCAGGATCTCTGGGCACTGACACCCCCCAGGGAATCACAAGGGCACTTGGTGCTCGCTCTCCTGTCCCAGCAATTGCAGTCAGAGCCCTGCCTTGCCAGTGCCAGTCACAGCATCCTCTCAGGCTTTAGGTTGGAGTCCCCAGGTGGGGGCCCGGCCTCCTTCAGTTTGGTCCCATCCTGAGGGCATAAAATGACAACAGAGAATTACTTTGCCCTGCAGCAACCTCTTGGCCAAAGGGTTTCAACCAAATATTTGCACAAGTTTAAGTGCAGCAGCAAACACTGTGACGTGTGTTTCTGTGGTGTAGTGGTTGTCACATTTGCCCAACATGTGAAAGGTCCCTGGTTCAGAAACACAGTGTCCCCTCTTATTGCGGTTCCCCTTGATGCCCACAAGGCGGTTTCAGGGCCTGCCCGCCCGGTGCAGGGATGGGCGGCAGGTGTGCTGGCTTTCAGGGGCATGTGGGAGACACCTAAACAGGTGAAGCTGAGATGGGAGGAGGCAGGGCTGGGGCTGAGAGTTCTCAGCGGTGCCTTGCCTGGGACCAGGTGGTTGCGGCCACAAAGTCCAGGGCCCGCACCGGAAGTGCCACTACTGCGGCTGTGCACCTTGGGGGCAGTGTGGCTGTCGCCTTTGTTGCAAGGGGACACAAAGCCACATAACATCCTGCCTCATGCCTAGACCTCAGCCACCCCATTCCCCTCACTTCTTCCCACCCAGCACCCCCAGCTTGCTTTGACACCCTCCCTTGTTCCTGCTCCCCCACCCTGCTCCTTCATCCACGTTCCTTCTGCACCCTTTCTCCTGGCCACACACGGCACTCCTTGGCGCTTCTCAAGCCAGGCCCTGCAAGGAGCCACCAGGGCAGGAACCAGCCCTTGGAGCTCAGCTTGCACCGCATCTGGTAGCTTCCCACCACATCTCACCTGAGAAGAGGTGACTTGTTCTCCTTCCTTCTTACCTTACGTCTCCGTTCCCTTCAAAGGTCTCCGCTGCCGGGGGACCCGCCTCCTCAGGGCGCTGCCCCTCTGCCACTTGGCTGGGAGGGGGAGACTCCACAGTCTCTGCACCTGGGCTGAGAAGTCTCACTGGGACTCGTCTGTTGATGGCGTTAGTCAGCCCGATGGCCAGTTGGATCCATTCGGTAGCGCTGCCCGAGAGGGAGCTTTACAAGTGCCCAGTGTTCATTGGTGTTTTCTGGGGCTTTGTGTAGGGGATTGGGCTTGGCCATCTTTTCCATGGGAAATGCCTCTTCCTTGGAACAGCAGCTCCCAGGAGTTCATGGAACTTCTTCTTCTAAGCTTGAGAAAGGGACAACTAAGGGGCGATGGGACAGAGTTTTATGTAATGATGACAGGGGTGCAGAAAGCAAATAAGATTTTTTTTTTCTCCTACTCAAGATCCCGGGTGAGAGAATGAAACTGGTAAGTAACCAAATTACAAATAAACCAAAAGGAATCATTTTTGTGCCCCGTGGAACTCCTTGCCAGAGGATGTTGTGAAGGTGAAATCTACAAGAAGGTCCAAAACAGAACTGGATAATTTAATGCAGGAAAGGTCAATCAATGGCATTTAACCAGGATGGACAGGGCAGGTGTCCCTAGCTGGTGTATTCTAGAAGCTAGGAATGGGCGACGGGAGGGATCACTTAACAATTGTCTGTCCTGAGGATTCCCACGGGGCAATGAAATCAGCTGCTGTCATGAGACAGGAGCCTGGGCTAGCTGGACAACTGGCATGGCCCAGTCTGGCTGTTCTGATCTTCTGTTTGGTTTCTGTTCTTGTCCCCTCTGGGCAATGGAAAATGGACCCCTGTCCTGAAGGGGACAGAAAGGGACCTGTGAAATGCTAGTGTAGGTAGAGGAAAAAAGCTCATTTATGTGTCCCTGAGGGTCTAGTGGTTAGGATTCAACGCTTTCACTACTGAGGCCTCGGTTCAATTCCCAGTCAGGGAAGCCCATCTCAACTTTCAAATGACCACTGCCTACTGATTGATCTTACCTCATGGTTCTAGCAGCTGTGACTCAAGGGGTTAACTTTGGGCACCTCTCCCTCCCTGCCAAGACAGCACCTGTGACTTTCACAAGCCCTTCAGAAGGGGCAGAGCTGGGTGACTCAAACTGCCCCTCCCCTCTCCTATGTGGGCAGCCCTGCAGGAAGCTCTGTGGCATGCACAGTGCTTGCCCAGGGCACAGTCAGGTCAGTGCAAAATCCACTGGTTCACTTTGGTTGTTGAAGGAGACAAGGCAGAACTGGCTCCACCCCCCACTCAGTAACTGGGGGGGGGGAAATGACCCACCAGGCCTGGGCACTTGGAAGAGGCAACAATTCCCCAGGGGCCAGGCCAGAGACTCCCTCTTACACAGAGATGGAGCCTTCTCCTCCTGCTCCTGCCTCCCTGCTTCACTCAGCTCTCACTGTTGGGTGCTGCCAGGGAGGGGCTTCACTGCTAGAGCTGCATGGGCAGGTTCTGGCCACAGGGACATGTCCCAGAGCAGGACGGATGCTCAGACGGACACTGAGTGTTGCTCAGAGCTGGGGTGATACAGGGAAGGACAAAAGGGTCTAACAGCGCCTGCAGCCTTTCAGAACAGCCCCCTGCTCCATCCCCAAGTACCCAAGTACCAGCCCTTCCCTCCACCCTCACTGGGCTCCACTGGGCACTGCCTGGACTCAGGCCTCCCGGGGGCCAGCCTAAGGGCTCTGGAAAAGACATGGCAGCTCCATGGGCAGAGTCCTGAGTCCCTGGCTGGGCAGGGCTCATTAAGCAGCTGTGGGGCTGGGCTGTTGCACAGCTTAGAGCAGGGGTGGGCAAGAACTGGGAACCACTCCCAGGGCTGCACTTTTCCATGCTATTAACGGAGGAGGTGGGGGGGGGGGGGGTGTCTGGGATGCAGGTTGGTGCAGACAGGAGCTTGGAGCAGAGGACTGGGGTGCAGGAACGGTTGCAGGGGGTTGGGTTGTGACCTGGGGCAGAGGATCGGGGTGCAGGATCTGGGAGGGGTGTGGGTTCAGGAGGGAGGCAGAGGGTTTGGTTTACGTGGGGTACCAGTGGGTTGAGGGAAGGGAGGGGCTGGGGTGCCAGAGGCAGGCTCTGGCTGGGTGACTTATCTGGTTCACTCCTGGCCAGCAGCCCAGCACATTTCTCAGGCAGCCTGCCTGCCCTGCCCCCACACAGGCTGCAGGGGCCATGTGGGTCAGTGAATAGGAGCCTGAGTGGAGGGGGGATGGTGTTTCACATGGCCAGAAACCAGCCAATGGGATTGTGCCAGGTGCAGGGACACTAACAGCTTCACTCAGCTCTCAGGGTTTGTCTACACAGCGCTCTTGTTTTTCAATAGCTTGTTTCAAAGTAGCACAGCCACACTACAGAGAAGCCTCGACTTAGAGCCCCAGGAGGCACTGGGCAGTAATTACATTGAATGGCCCTGGGCAGGTGCTATTTCGAAATAGCTGCAGTGGAGCATCCACACTCCGGCTATTGCAAAATAGCTATTTCGGAAGAGGCGTTATCCCTCGTGCAATGGGGTTTACAGATTTCGAACTAGTCCGTGGCTGGCTTTTGAGGTGAGTGAGTAGGAAGAGGGAGGGGCCACTGCAGGCACTTGGCCCTCTGCCTGCAAAAAAAAAAAAAAAAGTAACCTACAGGTTACTGGAAAACATGGGTACCAATCCCACTAGCTGTGGCATGCTAAACAAGCATGCTATTACTTGAGCTAATTCCCCTGGTCTGTGTAGATGCAAGCTTTTGGTGACTCTAAGTCAAGGTAGAGCATCCCCTGGCAGCTTCTTGTGCAACAACTCTTTTGCAGAAGAGTTCTTGTGCAAAAGGTCTTGCACAAGAGCGCGTCCACACTACCATGTGTTTTTGTGCAAGAGATGTGCTTTTTGCGCAAGAGCATCTATGGCAATGTGCACACTCCCTTGCACAAGAGAGCTCTGATGGCCATTTTAACCATAGGGGCTTCTTGAGCACGAAATTCATGTTGCCTGTCTGCACTGCCCTCTTGTGCAAGAGCTCTTGCACAAGAGGGTTTATTCCTCCTGGGGAGAGGAATGACTCTTCTGGAAGAGGCCCTGTTTCCTGACGCTATACTGTAAATTTACTTGCACAAGAACATGCGTGCAGTGTAGATGCTCTGTAAGTTTTTGCACAAAAAGCCTGCAGTGTAGACATAGCCCCGGAGAGGGATTGCATCAGAAATCTCCAGCTGAGTGAAGACACAGCCTAATGGTGCAATTAGTTAGATGCCAACACTAACAGCCTCACTGCTGGTAACTCACAGAGGCCCTTGTTGCCCTAGAAAGGGGTGTGGCCAAAACACAGGCACTGCTGTGAGCAGGATTTGAACCTGCACAGGAAAACCTTATTGGGTTTCAAATACAACACCTTAACCACTTGGCCACCCCAGCTGCAGACAGTAGCACCTCAGGGAAACTAGTAAATAATCCCAGTGCGCAGGCCTAATGTCACCTGCCATAGAATTCACACAGCAAACCATTTCAACAGTTGTGCAGAGGAGTCCTGGCTGTTCTGGTCTTAGGCTGCTTTGGAGGTGAGTTCTGCTTCTAGGTCTTCTCCCCTCCTTCTTGGTCTTCCTCTCCCTTTTCCTTCCTCTTCTCTTCTGCCCTTTTCCTTCTTGCTGGTCTCCTTGTTGGACCCCAGTTTATACAGAGAAACTCAATACTGCTTAGTTCTACCTTAACCAATTATTTTAGTATAATTTCACTCACCAATCATAACATACTGTCACAGAATGACCTAACCAATCAGACCCCACCGCCTTAGCTGATTTACACCTAGCAAAATCAATTGTACAGCAGACAGAAACAGATCCAAACCAGACTATCACACAGACAAACAATATTACTCGGCCGGGGGGGAGGGGGGGGCAGCACAAAATGGAATCTATGAGGCCAAACTCCTTCGTGCTTCGCCAGGACCATGCACGGGAGGGGCAGCGCCCCAGGATCTGAATGCGCCCGGATCAGTCCCACACCCCACCGGCCGACTCTCTTCCCCCTGCTTCCCCCCTGGACATCTCCGCTCACCCCCACCCTCTGTCAGCCTGGCGGTTCTCCCCCACTTCTCCTCCTGATCTCCCCTGGCCAGCCCTGCTGCCCACACCAGCCCTGCTTCCTCCGGTCAGTTCTCCCCCCCCCCATCTTTCCCTGCCATCCCCTCTACTACCCCCTCCACCCAGCCAGCCCTGCTTCTGCAAGCAGAACCAGAGTAATCCAATAAAACCCTGCACCACCACATCGTGTACTGAAAAGGGGCTCATTTATTTTCCGAAAACCAGAACCATCTTTGGATTTTTTTTATCCGTATTCTCATTCCGGATGGTGAATGCACCAGGCTCTTGCCATTCTGACACATTGTAGTGCCTTTAAACCTCACTGTCACTGTCAGCAGTGGGGATATTTAAAAGGCACTCTTTTTATTCAGGATTTCTGTGCTCTAATCAGTCCCACTCCCCACTGGCTGATTCTCTGCCCCCTTCCCCCTGGCCAGGCCAGCCTGCCTATTCTCTCCTGATGTCCCCTGGCAAGCTCTGCTTCCCCCAGCCAGTACCCGCCCCCCCCTGCGATATCCCCCTTAGTTTAGGCCGAGTGAAGAGCTATAGGCCTTCCAATAGGGTTATAGAAAAGCCACAGAGGACCTTTCCAGGGGAGAGACATCAGGATCCATAAGCACAGACAAGGAAAGGTAAACACAACTGTGAAGGGACTTGAACTCTCAATCTTCTGATCCGAAGTCAGACACCTTATCCATTAGGCCACACAGTCTTGATTTGCAGAGGGTGGGAGTTCTTGCAATGTGTGGATAGGGAAAAGTCTACCTAGTCCATAAGCTTTTATTATTTTCCTTGTTTAGGGGTTTAGAAATCACGTCTGAGCTGGTGAATCATAAGACGGGGTTTTCAAGTCTCTCCTTCACATCGGTCTTCTCTCCTGGCCTCCGGTCTCTCGCTCCGTCTCTCTCTCTCTCCTGCTCCTACTGCCTCCCCTCCTCTCTCTCTCTCAGCTCTCCTCCGCCTCCTACCTTTCTCTTTCTCTTCTCCTCCCACTCCTGCCTCTCACTCGGGGGACCGCGGAGCCCAAACAGTCGACTGGGTGCCGCACTCCCCGTGCTGCATGGGGAGCGCAGAGCCCAAATGGTCGCTTGCACCACTTGCTCCCATGCGGCGGCCTGGCTGAGTGGCGCAGAAGTCAGCCGAGTGCCACGGCCAGGTGGCGGGGCCTGGAGCCGTTGTCACGCCGCACGTCACCACCCTACCCCCCTTTCCTTCCTGCCGTGGCGCTCGGCTGACTTCTGCACTGCTCAGCCAGGCTGCCGTGGGGGAGCAAGCTGTTTGGGCTCCGTACTCCCCATGCAGCACGGGCCGCCCAGAGGGAACAGCCAGCATTTCAGCAACAGCGGCGCCCAGAGGGAACAGCCAACATTTCAGCATTACAGACTCTCAGACACTGAGCTACTATATATATGATAACCGTGTCTAGACAGCGTTTCTTTTTTCGAAATAACGCTATTTTGAAATAGCGCCATAATGCAATTATGCAAATGAAGCCCCGGACATTCAAATCCACGCTTCATTTGCAATTTCGCTCGTCTGGATTTGCATTCCTCCCTCGAAGGAGGAGAGCAGTGTGGACAGACCCTGTGTGAAAAGAAGGGAAGAGGACACTCCTGTCAGTGAGGAGCAGGGGGCATGGATCCCACTCGTTCCTGCAAAAAAATGAAACAGCTGAGCACTTTGCAGAGAACGGGCCATAGCCCTGCTGAGAGAGGCTCCATCATGCACAGACTGTGCAGGGCCAGACTGCTGGGAGGAGGCTCTGGCCATGGACTTTCCTCCCCTCTCTGTTACCTCCTGCACCTGGGGCTGAAAGGGATGGGGGCTGCCGGACAATCCTGCCCAGCTGCCTTCCCCGGTGGAAGCAGAAAATGCTCATGGAAGGGCTCACACGTTGTCCCCAGTGCACTGGCCTGAGGGCCTGAATTCTTGCT
Source organism: Pelochelys cantorii (assembly GCA_032595735.1). NCBI lineage: Eukaryota > Metazoa > Chordata > Testudines > Trionychidae > Pelochelys > Pelochelys cantorii. The sequence goes on along the minus strand of CM064345.1, from coordinate 56,395 downwards.
GCCCCTGGGTGCACCCAAATGCCCCTTCTGGGGGGGGGCGGGCAGGCTCCCCAGCTTACACCCTTCCTGTCACACTTGGTGCTGTGAGAACAAAGCTTGCAAAGGAGTTTGAATTTCCTCCATCTCCCCTTGCTGCTGTGCTAATAGAAATCCTGAAACCGGCCCCGTGTCCTGTCACTGGAGAGATAGCCCTGTGATGAGGTATGAGAAAGTTTGATGTATGTAGCCTGGCAAGCTCAGTTGGTAAAGCAGCGGACTGTTAATCTCAGGATCATGGGTTCAAACCCTATGCTGGGTTGTATACTTCTTTAACGCATATTCTCAGTCTACATGCAATTCACTCTCAGCTTTCATCATGGTTTTAGAAAGAAAAAGTCTAGTCCTGGGGTCCAGCTTTAGTAGAGCCAAAGAGAGAACAAACTTCAATTTCCATCTTCTGAGGAGAAGGGAAGAGGATTTTCTTCTCCTCAGTTCTAGCCAGATCAGCCCTGGGAGGAGGAAAAATAACCCTCCGCCTGCTGATTGTCCCTGTCAGCTTCTGTAGCTTCACCTCCTTCCACAGCAGCTCCAGCTTTGAGCTACAAATATCAAGGGGCTGGTGAGGAAAGGAGGAGCTGGCAGCTCGGGTTAGTCGCATCCCTGAGAACAAGAGGTGGAGTGTTCGCAAGGTGCATTCCCCTCCCCGGCAGAGCAGGGTGTTAGAAAGAGCTAGGAACAGAACAGTCATCCAAGTTCCACCCCCGCCAAAGTGTGTTTCTGTCGTGCAGTGGTTATCACGTTTGCCTACCATGCAAAAGGTCCCTGGTTAAAAGCCAGACAGACACACAGGCTCTCCTCTTATTGCAGCTCCCCTTGGTGCCCAGGTAAGCACAGCTCCTGCTACCTGGCCTGTGCCTGGGATGAGCCCAACTCCCACATGACAGAGGGGGGTGACATCAGCTGAGAATGCCCCTTGGTGCCAGCCTGGCGAAATGAAATGGATCAGGCCAGGCAGCTGCTGCAGGCTTGTGGCTTGGCCTCCCCTGCCCTGGGAGGCTGGTGTATTGGGCTGGCTCTGCCTGCTGCCTCCCTTGTGTGACTTGCTCAAGGAGGTCACGAGGCAGCAATGGGGCAGAACAGAGCCCCACCTTGTTCTGCCAAGACCTGTGGGGTGGGGCGGGGCCGGCTGCAGGGAGGCAGAGTCCTGTGTCTGTCTCAGGGCATCCCAGGAATGCTCCTTGCAACCCAGGAGAAGGGGGCTCTAGGTGGAAGGAAAACAAGCAAAGCTGGTCCCAGTGGGCATGGGCCAGGGCTGCAATTTCACCCAGCTGAGGCAAGAGTGACTGGTGTAGGTCCCATTGTGTAAGGGGCAGCGCTCTGGACTCTGACTCATGCAATCGGAGCTCGAATCTCAGTGGTGTGGCTTGGCTGGGTGCTTCACACTCCATCTTCCTTTCCTGCAGGCTCCCCAGAGAGGAAGTTGTGCCCCCTGCAGCCCTCTCTCTTGTCTGGCAGACTGTGAGAGGCCCTGGTGATGCAAGGTCAGGCCTATGTGTGGCTGTAGACAGCAACAGAGCGTCACAAGAGCAGAAAGCTGAAAATTCTGCATCAAACCTGCCCCCTGCTGTGGGCTTCTAAGGCGACCTTGACACCCCAGCGCTATTTCGGGGTACGTAGACATGTGTACTAGCCATCCTGCGTGTTAACAGTGCCCCCTTACTTTGAAATACAATGGACTCGCTCGTCCAACGTCCCTGAAAACCTCATTCCGTGAGGAGGAAGGGACATTTCGGAAAGCAGGTTAGTTTAATATTTGGTGCTGCGTAGACACCAAAGCATTTTCGAAATAAGCTCAAAATGGCAACTTCCGTAGCTCAAATTGCGTCTCATATGTCAACCCTCTGTCTATGCTGCACCCTAAACTTGAAATAAGATGCTACATCAGGGCTCTGTCTACGCTAGAGAGACAACGCTTTAGTCCAGAGAACACATCTGCTCTGCTGAAAGCTTCTTTTGGAAGAGCAGACGTGCTTTTTCAGCATCCCTGTGAACCACATTTTATGAGGAAGAAGGGCTGTTCTTAAAAAGGGGTTGTTCCTGACATTTGGCCTAGTGTACACAGGCCAAATGTCGGAAAAGCCTCTTCCAAAAAAAGCAGAAGAAAAAGTTACACAAATTGGGTTTTGAAATTTGTGTAACTTTTTCCAGAAGAGCAGTGCAGTGTAGACATAGCCTGAGTGTTGCACAGCACTAGTAGGAGACAGGGAGGGACAAAATGGTCTAACGGCACCTGCAGCCTTTCAGAACAACCCCCAGCCCAAAACCCAAGAACCAGCCCTTCCCTCCACCCTCACTGGGGTCTGCTGGGAACTGTCTGGACTAAAGCCCACCCCAGTGTCAGCCTAAGGATTGCCTGGTCTGGAAAAGCTGTGCCCTGGAAATGAGAAAGCAGCAGAAGTGACTCTGGTGAGACTTGAAACCACAACCTTTGAATGTCTAGTTGGGCTCACATTAGCCGCTGCAATTTAGAAGTCCAGCATGTTTTCTATTGCACCACAGAGCCTAATGGAGCACTGAGCTTGACTCTCTGCTTTGCAGCATCACAATTGCTGGGGGAAAAGACAGGTGAGCTGGGTTTGTCTCTTTTGGGAGAGCAGGTAGGAAGAAGAAGGGGGCTACTGAGCCCCTGTCACTGACAATAATGGATGAGAACTTAGCTGCAGATGGAGAATATGAGCATTGATCCCACTGCCTCTTATATGCTAAGCAAGCACTCTACTACTTGAGCTAACTCCCCTGCCTGCAAAAGTTTCTACTGCCCCACCCACCTTGTTCCAGAGCCCTCAACATCCCTGCAGCTGCCCAAGGAGCCTTTCTGAAAGGGCCACTTGTGAGACTGACACCCGTGGGCCGGCTAGTGCGGAGGTTTAGAACGTGGTGCTCATATCACAAAGATGCATCTTAAGAGCAACCCCCTTGTTTCAAACCATAACGGGTTTGCTATTCCGATGTTCCTGTAAACCTCATGGCGTGAGGGATGTTTTGGAATTGCAATTTATTTTGAAATAAGTGCTGTGCAAAGTTGACTTAAAATAAGCTACACAATTTGCATCACTTATTTTGAGCAATGGGACGCACCCCTAGTGAGTTAGAGCCCAGATCTGCCCCCAGCTCCCTGCCCCACTCACTGATGTACTGATAATGATACTTTGTTGTTGTTGTTGTTGCCTTGGAAACTCCCCACAGACCTTCCCCTGGCAGCCCTGGGCAGCCTGCTCACATTGCAGAGCTTACTTTGAGGTGAGAGTGCTGTGTAGACATCCTGTTGAGGGACAGACTGCTGGAGGGAGGCTCTAGCCACCTCCTTTCCTCTTCTCTTTCAAGCTTTGTCTGTACTGCAGAATTTTAGTGCAAAAACTCTTGCTACGTCTACACTGCAGGCTTCCTGTGCGAGAACTGTTTTGCACAAGAGTCCTTGTGCAAAAGGTCCTCCACAAGAGCGCGTCCACACTGCCATGTGCTTTTGCACAAGAGATGTGCTTTTGTGCAAGAGCATCTATGGCAGTGTGGACACTCTCTTCTGTAAGAAAGGTCTAATGGCCATTTTAACCATAGGGGTTTCTTGCGCAAGAGATTCATGTTGCCTGTCTACACTGCCTTCTTTTGGAAGAGCTCTTGCAGAAGAGGGCTTATTCCTTGTGGGGGAGGAATAACTCTTTGGCTGCATCTACACTGGCATGATTTTGCACAAATACTTTTAATGGAAGAGTCCCCTTTCCCACCTTTCCCTCCCCAGCAAGACAGCACCAGCCATTTACACAGGCCTTTCGGAAGGGGCAGAGCTGGGTGACTCAAACTGCCCCTCCCCTCTCCTGGGTGGGCAGCCCTGCAGGAAGCTCTGTGGCACACACAGCACTAGCCCAGCGCACAGTCAGGTCTGCACAAGATCCATTGGTTCAGTTTTGTAGTTAAAGGAGACAACACAGAACTGGCTCCAGCCCCCACTCAGTAACCTGGGAAATGACCCACCAGGCCTGGGCCCTTCGGAGAGGCAACGATTCCCCACTGGCCAGGGCAGAGCCTCCCTCTGACACAGTCATGGAGCTTTCTCCCCCTGGTCCTGCCTCCCCCTTCACTCAGCTCTCACTGCTCGGTGCTGCCAGGGAGGGGCCTCACTGCTAGTCAGTGTTCCTGTTCCAGGAGCAGGGTGAGTTTTGTCTTGTGCACCAATACTGAGGTTGTGTGTGTCTGTTCGGGTGAGAGCCCCCGCGGCGCCTGCCAGTTACTAACAAATATCTTAGCTGCACGTTATGGGAGAAAGATACTAACCCAAGGGATAATTAACACTGGGCTGCGGCTAGTCTCTGCCTCCCGCAGGGCCACTAGGGAACAGATGGGGGACAAGGCATGAGGCAGATCCAAGGGGCTGGCTAAATCCAGTGTGAGAAGCACATGGAAAAAGACCCAGCAGCAGGTGAGAGAACAGCATGAAGACATCAGGATCAGGACCAGCGCAGTATGGCTATGTCTACATTGGCAAGATTTTGCGCATAATCTTGCCTCCTGTCTACACTGGCTGCGAGTATTTGCACAAGAACACTGACTTTGTAATGTACAAAATGAGTGGTTCTTGCACAAATACTCTGACACTCCCGCTCAGGGATAAGCCCTCTTGTGCAAGGATTCTTGCGCAAGAGGGCCAGTGTAGACAGGAACGTTAATTTCTTGCGCAAGAGAGCGTCTAAGCTGGCACGAATGCTTTTGCACAAAAGCACATCTCTTGCCCGAAAGCACATGCCACTGTAGATGCTCTCTTGTGCAAATGCTTTAACGCAAAACTTCTTGCGTTAAAAGTATTTGCGCAAAATCATGCCAGTATAGATGTAGCCTACAAGTAAATCCAGGAATTAAACAAAAGCCAGGACAAGATGATAAAATGAAAACCTCCTTCTTCTCTACTGCAAAACTAATTTTGAACTTTTCAACAATAGCCAACCACTCAGCCTGTACTCTCTTCCTCCAGCTTCCCCATAGGAAAGAAGGAACAATCATCCATAGCAAACAGCAATTACATTAAAGCAACACTGTCAGCTTGTGTCATGCTCAGAAAAGAACACTGTCACTCATCCTCATGGCTAGTAAGGCAAATCATTTTCAGCTGCATTTCTCTAGTTACTAACTATAGAAATGATCCCTGAAAGTACAGTCTTAACAACACCCTCTTCGCTACACACCCACACTCATGTGCATTCACTTTCTCCTTGTGGGGAATGTTTTCACACAACACTTAGAAAACTAAAGAACAGAAATAATCTCAGCAAACTGCTTGTCCCATTCAAACACGCTCCACCCGATTTAAAAATCTCTATATTTGAATATGCTTCCTGCCCCTGTTTACAGAAACACGCCTCCTGATTAGCATGTGGAGCACCTGGCAGCCAATCAAAATCTCCTGCTGTTTCTTCCTGAAACTGCAGCTCCTGGGGCTCCTCTAAGTCAGTGGTAACAAACTGCCAGTCCGCAGACCAGCAGGGTCCAAGAACCCCTGCCTGCCGGACAGAGGTGGAAAGTAACAAAGTAGAAATACTTGATTACACTACTCAAAACCTTATTTGCGTATTTGTGTTTTACTCAAGTAATTTATTTTTGTGATACTTTGACTTTTAATCAAGTTGGGTTCTTTTAGAAAATATTGTACTTTTTACTCCACTCCCATTTCCAGAAGCGCTGGGTTACTCACGACTCGCATCATTCTGATTTGCTAAAGCCCAGCTGCATGTGCAAGCACCCGGTCATCCAAAAAGTAGCCAATCCACAAGCACAATGCCCCTGCCAAGGAAGAAGCCTTTTAATAGCTGCACCAACAGCCTGTTATTCAAAACTCTGCAGGCCCTGCCAGCCTGAGACCTGAGCTAGCAGGGCAGCTGCCCAGGGCTCTGTGCTGAGGGGGATGCATATGAGAAGTCTCATGTGACCTGATCTGGGGCCAGGCAGCTAAACAGGAGGAAAACCCAGCAGCCAAGGTCAGGGAGGACAGAGACACTTACTTGTGCCAGGTAAATCCTCTGCTCTGGTGGGAGCAGCAGCAGCGCGGGTGGGTGCCTGGGGCAGGGGTTCCCCATTCTCCCTGGGACAGAGGCCCCTGTGGAAGCCCTGTGGGGAGAGGTGGGGCAGGCTGTGCTGGAAGAGGCTGGGGGTGGGCAGCTGACGGGGGTGGGGATTGAAGAAGTGTCTGTGTGGGCAGTTGGGCAGCCAGCTCGTCAGTGAGCAGCAGAACACACGGGCCCATCGCCCCACAGGTGAGCTCCCCAGCTGCTCTTCCAGGGCTGGGGCTGACCAGCCTGCATTGCTGCCAGCCCGGGCTCAGCTCTGCCAGCGACCTGCCCAGTCGCCTTCCTGCCAGGGGCTGCAGACGTGTCTGCTGGGGTAGGGAGGAGGGACGTGTCCACTCAGCCAATGTGAGGGGGGGCGGGTATGTCTTTGGGACAGAGAATTTCTATTCCTTCTCTTTTGTTTTTGTTTGGCCCCAGTGGTCAAATGGACAAGGCAGTGGATAATAGAGGCAGGTAGTTGTGGGTTCAAGTCCCACCTGGAGCATAGAACGGTAACCTTTTGAGTGTTTACTGGGAAGCACTGGCTTGCTTTTCCCTATGGGAACTGAGAGATGGTTCCCCAAGAAGTGCCACATCCCATAGGACAGCAGTTGTCTAGTCCCACCAGCTCCAGGAGTGACTCAGACAGAGCAAAGTGGCTGGAGCAGAGCAGGGTCTGTCTGGTGACAAGGCAAAGCCTGAGGAGGGGCAGCTCTGGCAAAGGCTCAGTAGGAGCAAGGGGGGAGCTACTTTGGCCTGGCCCTTTTACAGAACATACTAAGGCCTTGAGCATGGGGCTGGCATCGGGGGAAAGTTCCCTCAGCGATGGAAGGGGGAGCAGGCTGGGCTAGGACGGCGCCTTTCTCCCTGCTCTTGTCCCCAGACAACATGGCTGCCGGGCCTGGGTGCGGGCAGACTGGCAGTTGCTGCAGCAACACAGGGGCAGGAGGCCCCACTGATGTGTGGGGGGGAGGCAGCCCCACCAGCAGGCACAAGGCTGGCCCAGCATATGGGGGGAGGTGTTCGACTGCGTTTCCCTGCTGGGTTGCCAGGTGTCCAGTTTTGAACCAGACAGTCCAGTATTTGAGCTTTCTGTTCCAGAAACAAACAGAAAATAGAAATGTCCAGTATTTTCATAATAATAATGTAGATTGTGATGTAATGTCAAGTGTGTCCGGTATTTTTGTTGAAACCATCTGGCAACCCCACACGGAGCCCAGGTGACAGGACACCTCCTAGTACTCACTGCTCCTAGCAACTCCCTCACACAGCTCCTCATAGCTCCCCCCACTATGGGGCAGGCAGGAGAGGATGGTTACCCCCAAGTGACAGAGGGAGGGACAAAGGCTGAGAAAGGCAAAGGGCCGTGTCTGACCTCACACAGCCAGTCTGGGACAGCGCTGGGCACAGGATCCAGATGCCCTGATGCTGAAACCCCCTCAGTCTGGAGTTTCACACCCTGACGGATCAGAAAAAAGTGTCTCAAAGGAGCTACAGCCCCACAGCCCTGCCTAGGGATTGGCTCAGCCAGTGGGTTAGAAGCACCGGGACACAGAGAGGCTCAGGAGCTGCTCAGAGAGAACCCCTGGCTCATTTAGTGGGACTTAAGGTGAACAACAAAGCCCTGAGTCTCCTCCCTGCTCAGCCAATCAGAACCAGGACTCTGAATCACAGAACACAAGAACTGGCAGGGACCTTCAGAGACAAAGTCCAGTCCCCTGCCCTCACAGCTGGACAAAGCACCATCCAGATCCATGTTTCTCCAAAACAGGGAGCTACCAGGGGTGGGGTTTGAACCCACGCAGACAAACGTCCATTGGATTTTAAGTCTAACGCCTTAACCACTCGGCCATCCTGGTGGCAGTTAAAAAGCATAGACGTGTGAAAGTTCTCTCCCCAAACAGCCCAGCGACTCGCTCTCAGAGCATCTGCCCGTCCCATCTCTGTGCCAGGGCTTCCCACCGCAGGCTTGGGGGGTCTGCTCTATGGGGAAGGGGAGGGAGGTTCTCTCTTACCTGCCCCCCCCAAGCATTGCCCACCCTGGTGCATGTGCTGGGCTGGGCAGCGGCTGGCCAGGGGAACTGCCCTGGGAGAGGTTCCCGGGGAGCAGCTTTCTACAGCCTGGGCTGCGGGGGCCCAGCAGTGCTGCACCCAGTGCTGGGACTCAGGGGATCTGCTCAGAGCCGGCCCCAAAGGCCCCGCAAGCAGAGGCCAGGAAAGGAGCCAGGCTGAGGCTTTGCAGAGAGCAGGCCGGGGACCTGGCAGGAGGAGGCTCCAGCATGCACAGAGCCTGCGCAGGGCCAGCCTGCTGGGAGAGAAGCAGGAGCATCCAGCACCATTCAGGCCAGCGGCAGCTGACACTGGGGGAGCTGTAAGACTCCAGGGCAAAGGCCTCCAGCCCCCCAGACCCTGGGATTAGGTGGCCCTGGAACCAGGCCCCCTGGAGTAGCATTGTGGTCTGGGGGCTCTGACCCACAGGAGGGCTGGCCCCAAAGCCCAGGGCCTGGAAGTCTGGTGAGCAAGTGAGACTCGCCCGTCAGTCCAAGCTGCTTTCTGCCCCGGCTGCCGTTCCTGCCTGTTCCAAGCTGGTGGGGCAGGACGGGTGCTTGTCAGTGGGGCCCTGATCTCAGTCCGTCCCTCACAGGCCCTGTGGGGTGCTCGAGGGGCTGAGCCCGTCTGTCCAGACCTGGCACGGGGATGGAACATGGGGCACGTTTCCCCCTGTGAGCGTGTGCGGGGCCAGGAGGGAGCCACACGGGCCCAGCTGAAGGTTTTGTGCTGGGGCTGGAGGCTTAAGCCCGAACTGTCGGCCTCAGTGGGACTTGCTCCTTCCCCCCCTCCTGCCTTGTTGGCTCCTTTGGCCAGCAGCGCACAGGGGACAGCCGGGAGAGCCAGCACCAAGGGCAGAGGAGGCCAGTGCACAAGCCCCTCAGAGGGGACAGGCCTGAGGACTCTGGCTTGCCCAGGATCATGCCGAGGGGCTTTCTGTGGTGCCGGGCGGAGGAGGGATGCCAGGCCCAGGCCAGTGGGAGGAGGGGCAGCGCCTGCCAGGGCAGCAAGGGGAGCTGCAGAGAGCGAGACGCGGCGTTTCTGCCTGGTTTCACTCAAGGGTCCTTCTGCGGGTGAAGCACCCGTGACACCCCTGTGCTGCTGGGTTCTCCTGCCCCTCCCCTAGGAGGCCGTCCCCTTTGGGGGACTCTTGCCCTGGCACTCATAGGTGGGCCAACATAGGGAAAGCAGCCTGCCCCAGGCACCCTTCAATAGCTCAGCTGGCAGAGCAGAGGCCTGTAGCGGGTGCTTGGCAAGTGTCCTTAGGTTGCTGATTTGACTCCAGCTGAAAGGAGAGATTCTTCTCCCTCCCCCTGGCTGCAGGCCTGGCCTTAGGACAAGGCGGCTGCCTTGGGTCTGTCCCTTTGGGGCCTGGTGCTACACATGACAGAAAGTTTTTGGGTACCAGCTGCCAATCTAATGTCTTGGGCTGCGCAGGCCTTGAGTCATGGCAAGAGCTGGAGGGGAATGGGGACTGGCTGCACTTTGGAATGGGAAGCTGCTGTCTGGCCCCATAAAGTAGAACAGTTTAGAGTTATTTTCAAGGAGGACACCACGGCTTAGTTGGCGAAAGTGCCTGCCTCGTAAGTAGGAGATCCTGGGTCTGACTCCCAGTGGTGCCTTGTTGCCAGACCAATGGGTCTTTTCTTCCCACCATTCTTCAACATGTTATCTGGAGTTGGTTTTACCTTCAGCTGAGCTTGGTGGTGCTCTCACAGTGGGAGTAGGATAGTAACAAAGAGCAGGAGGTGCCCTAGGGGGTTGATTTAGTGAGGCTTAGCTAGACTTGCTAAATCAAGCTCTGGAAGATGGATTACAGCAGCAATCTCCACCCGAGTGAAGACATGGCCTAATGGTGCAATTAGTTAGATGCCGGCACTAACAGCCCCACTGCTGGTAACTCGCAGAGGCTACATCTACACTAGAAGTTTTCTCCGTAAAAAAATATGTTAATGAGGGACTCAATTGCATGAGTCACAATCTCATTTGCATATTTTCTGCCAATGGGATTTTTCTGCAAAAACAAGCAGTGTGAACATTTTTTTTTGCACAAAACCCCCTTTTTCCACAAGATTCTTATGCCCCCCAAAACAGGTATCCTGATCTTGCAGAAAAAGGGGGTTTTGCGCAGAAAGAAAACTTCCATACTGCTTGTTTTTGCACAACAACCCCAGCGCAAAACTAGTTTGGCAGAAAATATGCAAATAAGATCATGACTCATGCAAATGAGACCCTCGTTAGCACATTTTTTGCCAAGAAAACTCTGGTGCTGGTCATAAAATGGAAGCACGTTATGTTTAAACAGCTGCCATATGAATGTACCTGAAAGTCACAAGGATCAATGATCTGTGTGAAAGGCAGGAGGCCATTAATTAGAGCCCCATGTATGTTGTGTGCACAAGGGAAGGTAGGAATGTGCACCAGGCAGTCTGATAATGGTGTTTACTGTATGTTTGTAACAGGCTCCTGCCCATCTCCGGTAGATTTGGGCACCTCCTCCACCAATTGCAATACACACTAGGCCGTTCCTCTCCAGCTGGGTGTGGTTCTTGTTCTTCTGCACAGCACAGCCCATGGAGACCAAGGACCTGCCATTGGGCTTCCAAATCACACCCTTGTTGAATGGATGGAAACAGAAACCAGACACACAGTGGGTTTGAGCTGGTTCCAGCTGAGGGCCGTGTTTGCCTGGTTTATGTGCATTGGCACAGGAAAGCAGTAAGGGTTCGTATTCATTTATAGAATCCAAAAAATAGAAACCTAGATTGCAATGGAATTGGAGAAATAAATGTTTCCATTGAATGGTCAGCTGGATTTGAATGAAGGCTCACGTGATCTGCTGTCAAACACTCTACCACTGAGCTACACTCCTACACAACCTTATGCGATCAGTGTTGGGAGCTAAGAAGGGAACAAGAGGCTTTTGTAGCCCACAAGTCTCAGGTAGGATGGACCCCAGATTATGAGTGGTCCCAACAAGGAATTTGCCCTGAAAGCAGCAGAGCTGGGGCAGGTCAGAGAGTCCTAAGATGAAGTGGCTGGAGGGAAGCCAGGAGAGCAGAGGCCAGTCTGAGAGCTGAGAGTCCCAGGTGCCCAAGACACCAGCTGTAGGTCCCCTACGGTGAAAAATGCTGCTGCCCCTTTGCCACCTCTGCCTCTGTCAGCCGGTGGTCAGGGCAGTGAGTGGTGTGTGTGAGCTATACACCCGAGACTTTAACTGCTAGGAGTGGGGTCCCTTAGCAGTGGGCAACCTGGAGGAGGTTGACGGGTGCCCCAAAGAGTTTAACGTCCGTGTCTTTACTGCTAGGATCGGGATCCTTTGCAGTGGGCAGCCAACAGGCTGACAGACGCCCCAGAGTTTAACAGGGAGAGCTTTACACCTCAGACTTTGACTGCTAGGACACAAAGTCCCGTCGCAGTGGGCAGCCTGGGGAGGCTGAGAGGTGCCCCAACGGATCTGTCCCCTGGAAGCGACACGATCCAACGCTCAAGCTCTCTCTATATCTGTCCCTTATGACCAGCTGGAGTTCTTTTGTTTGTGTTCGGTTCGGGTACAGCAGCACGGGTTCAAGTCAGAAACTCAAACCACACTTGCTTATTTGTAGGAGAAAGAAAAGAAAGAAGAAAGAAAACTTGGTTCAATATATATATTTAAACTTATAAAGTGAATGAGGGCACCATCTTATTTTACTTGTTTACAATAGAAGTGAAACAGGTTGAGTAGAGAAACTTATAATAGAGTAACTAAATTAAAGTGTACACATAAGAAACACATTGCAGGTATAATTCTCACCCCTGCGTTCCAGACTTGGCATGGCCAGAGTCTTCCTCTCAATCCCTCGGGAAGAAGTAGGGCGAGGTTGGGCGTCCCACAAACCCCGGGAGGTGTCCAATACCTGCCAGCAGGTGTAGATTGGATCTCAAATGGAGTGGGCTACTGAACCCCTCTTTATACCCCTTGAGTCACGTAGGCTTCTTCCTGGTCTCAAGTGGCCAATTAGGAAAATGGCTTTGAATGCCAAGTTTCCCACGAAAGGTGCAACGCATAATTCACACCTGGGACAGTGCAGACAATGGGCACTTCTAATATGGGATGGGCGAAGATTCCTCTCCTGGGACAGTGCAGGCGTGTCAATTACTGGTGCCTAGCCATCAGGGCAGCGGGGGGGGGGGCCCTCCGGTTATCAGCTAGCCCATTTACTGTCTGGTTTCTGTTTATGGTAGAATCAGGGACAGGCAGCACACCTGCATTCCCAGGGCATCAAAGGCTGACTGCCTTTCTCTTGCTCCCTGGGGGGGGGAAAAACAAGATGGGGTTCATGTCTGGCTACAGCCTCTCACTGACATTCATGGGTGTCCTTTTGTGCTGCCCAGTCTCTGTTCCCAAGTGAACAGCTCTACCCCCTGGGCCTGTCTCCATCACTTCTGCTTCTGCAAGGTGAAGGGAGGCTGCTGGGCCCAGCATCTTTCTGCCCAACCAGGGCTGGCTTTTGGGGACAGCAAGTGGCCACTGTAGGCACTTGGCCCCTGGCTGTGTCCATGGGGAGGTGGCTCTGCTGAAAGCCAGACTGGTTTTCCTATTGTTAGGCAGGACCCTGTGATCCATGCTCCCTCCTGCAGCCTCTGTTGCCTTCTCCAGGTGTCCCTTCTGAGCCGTCTCAGGGTTTGGGTACCTTGTTCCCCTGGTTAGGGGTGTGGCCAAAATACAGGCTTTACTATGAGCAGGATTTGAACCTGCAGAGGGAAACCTTATTGGATTTCTAATCCAACACCATAACCACTCAGCCATCAAAGCTCTAATTGTTAGCATTCCCAGGAAACTGGTAAATAATCTCAGTGCCCAGGCCTGACGTCACCTGACCCACAGAATTCACACAGCAAACCATTTCAATGGTCATGCAGAGGAGTCCTGGCCACTCTGGTCTGAGGCTGACTTGGAAATGAGTTCTGCTTCCAGGTCTTCCTTCCTCCTTCTTGGTCTTCTTCCTTCCTTTCCCTTTTCCTCCTTCTTCCTCTTCTCTTTTCCTCTTTTCCTTCTTCTTCCTGGTCTCCTTCTTGGACCCCAGTTTATAAAGTGAAAATTGAGTCCTGCTTAACCGATTATTTTAATATAATTTTACTAACCAAAGATAACATACTAGTATGATTTACCTAATCAATCATACTCCACCACCTTTATTGATTTTCCCCCAGCAAAATTAATTATACAGCAGACAGAAACAGTTACAATCCAGACAGCGATCACACAGACAAACAATAGGAAAGTGAAGAAAATAATCGTAGAATGCCGATTGCACAACCACAACTACTGGTAAGCAGTTTTTTGCCAGACAAAATGCTGTTAACTAAGTTTTCTCTACCCATCCTGAGATCTGTTTCTTACTTGGTGACAGTGGGTGTCATTAGGATTGGACCCCCTTCTCACGGTCTAGTGTGATGCTATTTAAATGTCATTTAGATGGAATGTGACTCTATGCTTTACAGCTCATTGCTGCCGCTCTTCAGTCTAGCTACAGAAGAAGGCTTTAATTTAGGCCCACCAAATAGCTACAGGCCTTGCAAGAGGGCTACAGAAAAAGCATATTGTTACAAAGAAACTTTCTAGGCATAAGGTAGCAGGACCCCAAGCACACTAAACGCAACTGCGAAGGGGCTCGAACCCTCAATCTTCTGATCCAAAAGTCAGATGCCTTATCCATTAGGCCACTCAATCTTAGCACCAGATATTGTGACATGTGTAAGTAGGGAGTAGTCCAGAGCGTCCATCCGGTTTTATTATTTTCCTTGTGTGGGGGCTTAGAAATCATGTCTGAGCTGGTGAATTATTTTTAATTTGTGTAACTAAGGATTGCAGCCCAGGGATTTTTCCTGAGTCTATGTCACTTCATGGCTATCTACCATCTAGGCTATCTCTATACTGCACCTCTCTTCCACAAAAGCGTATGGAAATGAAGCGCTGATTAGCATATAGCCATGCTTTATTTGCATAATTAATTAGGGTCCATTTTTGCACAAAGCGGTGCTGTGAAGACTGGGGCGCTTCTTGCCTCCTGCTGCCCCTAACTCCAGTTTGGCCCTGGGCCTCTTTACTTTTAAGGCCTGTTGTTGGTACCATGGTGTAGGGGTAGCATTCAGGACTGTGAATCTTACAATCTGAGTTTAAATTTCAGTGGGACCTTCATTGGCTGGTTGCTGCAAAACTCTCCCGTTCCATGTGCTTTAGCTTCCTTGTCCTCAGGCTGGCGAGAAGAGAATTTTGTGCCTCCTGCTGGATGTCTAATGCCCAGTGGCGCTTGGTGTCTTGCCTGGCTGGTTTAGCAGGAGGTTGGGATGTGCTGTGGCCATGGAACCTACCACCCTGGCTAGAGATGCAGGAGGGCTGAGTTTGTATTTCTAGCTGATGTTCTCACGTCTGTTTTCAGCAACTGCCAGGCTCTGCCTAGTGCTCCCTGGCACTAAAGGGAAGGAGTCTCTGGACCAGGCCTCAGAGAATGTGTGCTCCCTGCTTTTGAGAAAGGTAAAGAAACCTGTTCTACTCCCTGCGCTAGCTCTAGGCTGAGGTAAATCGACTCAGCGCACCTTGGTTGTGGAGCTATTGCCTTGGGCGTAGGAACTGTCCAGGAGAGCAAGCAGCACAAGTGAGAGGCTGGACTAAGGTTCACTCAAGTGGTTTGTTTTTTGTGGATCTGCCCCACCTGCTCCCCTAGAGACTCTGGAACAAAAAAGACACATGAGAAGAACCCAACTTTCTTTCCTTGTGATCTAGCTCAGTTTTCACTCAGGGTTCTTTCTACATGAGAAGTACCTGTGACAACCCCTGTACTGCTGGGTTCTTCTGCCCCTCATCTATGATGCCGTCCCCTTGGGGTAGCACGTCCCCTGACGCTTGTAGAAGGACCAGTCTGGACAAACCAACATTTCTCAGGCCCTTTTTGCTAGCTCAGCTGGTAATGTGGAAGGCTGTAGTGTGTGCTTGGTAAGTCATCCTTAGGTTGCTGGTTTGACTTTGGCTTGAAGAAGAGAGCCTTTTCCCTAGAACCCACCCTTTGGTTCCCTTGAGTCCATGTTTTCAGAGCCCTGCACTCAATTGACAATAAGATTGTGGATACCAGCTGCCAATCACGTTTCTTGGGCTGCACAGGCCTTGAGACCCTGGAAGGCTGGAGGGAAATAGGGAATGGTTGCACTTTGTAATTTAAAGATGTTGTCTGGGACCATAAATTAGAACAGTTTTAGAGACACTTTTCTTTTTTCAGAAGAGGATTTTCCGACATTTGGCACATCTACACAGACCCAAATGTGGAGATAACCTCCTCTTTCGGAAGAGCCCTTATTCCTAATAAAATGAGGAATACAGGCCTTCCGAAAAAACACGCCCACTTTTTTGGAAAGTGATCCGAAAAAGGGGACCGGTTCCCTGGATGCGGCAGAGTTTTTCCGGGACATGACAGATATCCTGGAAAAATTCAGTAAGATAAACTTAGCCAAGTAGGGCACCATGGCTCAAGTGGCTAAAACACCTTTCTCATATGTGGGAGATCCTGGGTTCAACTCCCCTTGAGGCCTTGTTATAGTCTTTGCTCACATTTTCCTATGTGCTTCTGGGACGCAAAAGAGGCCTCCCCTGGCCACCCAAGGAACTGCTGGTTTAGGAAAAGGCTGACTGGAGAGGAACGTTGGGAAGAAGGAAACCACAAGCCTGGAACTGGTGCAGAGGCTGCTGTGACTGGCACTGGCAAGGCAGGGCTCTGACTGCAATAGCTGGGACAGGAGAGCCAGCACCACATGCCCTTGTGATTCCCTGGGGGCATCAGCACCCAGAGATCCTGCAAGGGCAACCTCTGCAGCTCCTGAAGCCATGGAGAGTAACTCTCCTCTCCCCTCCCTTGGGATGGTCAATGGCAACACATGCAGGAGCTGGGAGAAAAGTCCCAGAGCGCAGCCCCATGGCTAAGCTGGCCAAGGCACTTGCCAGGTATAGGGGAGGTGAGGGAGGCAGCCCACAATGGTGCCTGGCCAATGTGTCTGTTCTTCCCACCATCCCTCCGTATGTAGCTGGAGTCGGCTTCCTTCAGTCAAGCTTAGTGGTGTCCTGACAGCAGGAGGACAACAGTAGTAAAGAGCAGGAGAACTGCACATCAGTTGGGGTGTCCTCTGAGTTTGATTTAGTGAGTGTTAGTTAGACTCGCTAAATCAAACTTCAGAAGATTAAACACGGCAGCGGCATCTCCCCAGGAGTGTAACAGTGCAATTAGTTAGATGCTGACATTAACAGCCCCACTGGAGGTAGCTCACAGAGACTCTGCTACTGATCATAAAATAGAAGCACATTATGTTTAAACAGCTGTCGTAAAAACGCATCTGAAAGTCACGAAGATCAATGATCTGTGTGAAAGGCAGGTGGCCATTAATTAGAGTCCGGAGGTATGTTGCGTTCACAAAGAAAGGTAGGAATGTGCACCAGACAAGCTGGTAATCGTGTCTCTTGTATGTTTGTAACAGGCTCCTGCCCATCTCCAGTCACATTTTCAGTCCCGTGTCAGAGCAACTTCTCCCATAAATGCAATACAAACTAGGCCATTCCTCCCTCACTGGATGTGGTTTTTGTTCTTCTGCACAGCACAGCCTATGAAGCTCTGCCTCTTACTCTGAACCCCTGGGTACCGCAAACTGGCCACTGAGTCCTGCTCCATGGTCGTCCCAGTGCTCTGGGAGCAAGTGATGTGCCTGTAACACCCTGCCTCCCCCTGCCCAAGGGGTGGTGCCCAATAGAACAGGCCCTGTAAGAAATGTGTCACTTTCACCCCTGGGAGCAGCTCAGCCATGCAAAGGGCTGCCTGGGGCAGGACATTAGCCCTGGAGGGCAGGGGTGGGTTTGGCAGTGACATCACAAGGGCCTTTTGCAGCCCCTCAGCTTATTGGCTAATGGAGGTTGGGAGGTGATGACCTCACAGAGAGTCCATGACAATGGCCAGGTGGGACAGGCTGCAGGGCAGGGGCCATCTCAGAGACCCCCATGACTTTGCTGCAGGGAGTCTCCTTGAGTGTTGCCCTTGTGGCCTTTTTGGAGCCTTCTCCTTTCTCACAACTAAGTGACCTAGAAGGCAGACGTCTCTGTGGAGAAGGGAAGATCCTCCAAGAAGGCCCTTGTTAATACAGCAGGGGAGTTAGCTCAAGTGGTAGAGTGCTTGCTTTGCATGTGAAAATTAGTGGGATTGATGCCTACATTTTCCAATAATGGGCGAAATCCCAAAATTTCTTTTTATCGGCAGAGCCAGCCAGGGGGCTAAGTGGCTCCAGTAGCCACCCCCCGCCCCCCGCACTTCCTACTTGGTCTCCCCAAAAACCAGCCAATGAATGGCATTTAACCAGGATGGACAAGAAAAGTGTCCCTAGCTGGTGTATTTCAGAAGCTGGGAATGGGCGATGGGAGGGATCACGTAATAATTGTCTGTGCTGAGGATTCCCTTGGGAGAATGAAATTGGCTGCTCTCCTGAGACAGGATCCTGGGCTAGTTGGACGACTGGATGCTTTGATGTTCTATTTGGTTGTTCTTGTCCCCTCTGTGCAAGGGAGAATGGACCCTCCCCTCCCATCCTGAAGTGGACAGAAAATGGGCTGAGCTCAGAGGCTGGGCTGGTGACCTGCTCCACCGACACCTCCTGTCAGTCTGCTCCATCACTCAGTGCATGCCAGGGAGCTGAGCGATTGTGTCCTTGAGTGGCATTCTCTGCCAGCCAATCAGCTTTGTGAGGAGGTTCATGGAGGCGGGGCAAAGAGCTCTCTTGTTAGGCCAGCAAGGAAGCAGCCAAGGCCCCACCCCCAGGGAGCCAGCTGGAGACCATGTGGAGGGAGCCGCTGCCTCTCCCCTGTGTAGCAGGCACTTTCCCAGGGGACAACGCTGCCCCCTGGGGCCTGTCTCCACCACTTCTGTCACTGCCAGGCAAAGGGAGGCTGAGTCCCAGCAGCTTCCTGCCCCCGTG
This sequence comes from Pelochelys cantorii, assembly GCA_032595735.1. NCBI lineage: Eukaryota > Metazoa > Chordata > Testudines > Trionychidae > Pelochelys > Pelochelys cantorii. Next base: position 38,291 of record CM064345.1, on the reverse strand, counting down.
TGGCTGGCTTTTGGGGAGACAAAGTAGGAAGAGGGAGGGGCCACTGGAGACACTTAGCCCCCTGGCTGGCTCTACCTGTGAGAAGAAAAATGGGGATCTTTCCCCATTAGGGGAGAATATGGGGATCAATCCCACTGCCTCTCACGTGCTAAGTAAGCACTTTATCACTTGAGCTCATTCTCCTGCTGTAGCAACAAATGCCCTCCTGGAGGCTCTTACCTTCTCCACGGGGACGTCTGCCTTCTAGGTCAGTTAGTCCAGGGAAAGGAGAAGGCTCCAACCAGGCTCCTCCTCACACTCGTGCTTGTGACCCTCATTCTCTCTCTGGCCTCAAGGGCAGATCCCTAGAAGGAGACTCCCTGCAGCAAAGCCATGGGGGTCTCTGAGACTCCTTGCAGCAAAGTCTCTGAGGTTTCCACTGCCCTGCAGCCTGTCCCACCTGGCCATTGTCATGGACTCTCTGTGAGGTCACCACCTCCCAACCTCCTTTAGCCAATAGGCTGAGGTGCTGCAAAAGCCCCTTGTGATGTCACTGCCACACCCACCCTGCCCTCCAGTGCTAATGTCCTGCCCCAGGCAGCCCTTTTGCATGGCTGAGCTGCTCCCAGGGGTGAAAGTGACACATTTCTTACAGGGCCTGTTCTATTGGGCACCACCCCTTGGGCCCGGGGGGAGGTTCAAGGCAGGAAGTTGGGGGAGGGTTTGTGACAGGACAGTACCTGTAAGAAATTCAAGTGTGGATTGGAGTGTGGGAGGCTCAAGGCAGGGATCTGGGGAGTGTGTGAGTGGGATGGGGGAATCAGGGCAGGGATGAGGATGTGGGAGGGTACAGAAGTCAGGACACAGGATTAGTGATGTGGGGGGGGTGCTTGGGGCTGGGATTGAGCGTTGAGGGGATCAGTTGGACTAGAATCCTGCTCTGGGCTCCCTGAGGCCCTTTAACACACAAGGGCTTTCTCTGCAGCACACTGAGGCAAGGAACCCCTGAGCAAGTGACATGAAATATCCGTAGTGTGGATGCTCCACTGCTGCTATTTCAAACACACTCCTCCTCAGAGCCACTGAAAATCATTACTCCCCAGTGCTTCCTGGGGCTCCAAATTGACACAGAGCATGTCCCCATTAGGTCTCTGGCAGAGGGGCCACTGACAGTCAAGAGAACTGAGGGATTTTCTGATGGCGGCAAACCTCTTTCTATGAGGAAGAAGCCTTTTCTCTAAAGATGCGTTTTCGGGGAAAGGCGAGTGTGGACAGGGAAGAGGGAGTTCTTTGGAAAGAAGAGGCCGTCAGGAAATAGCACAGGTGCCCTGGTGGCCACTCCAGCCACAGTAATCACAACTGAAATTCAAGACAGCGCCCATCAACGTGGACATTATCGTTCCAAAAAGCAGCTCAGTTTTTCAATGCACTTCTGCTGCGTAGATGTTCTCTTTCAAAATAAGCTTTTCCAGAAGCTGTATGTTTGCTTCACCCCCCATTTTCACTGGCTTGTCTGTGAGCACACAGCCCCCTTGCAGAGAGACTCGTGGGCCCTGGTGACCAGCCCTGTGTGTCTTTCCTTGTTCCCAGACTCAAGGTGTTGCCTGTTCTGTAGGAGCAGATGCTAAAGTGACTCTAGTGCAATTTGAACCTACAGCCTTTACCTGACTGATCTGGCACCCACCGAGCACTGCAGCATAGAAATCCAGCAGGCTTTTCCTTCTGCCAAAGAACCCCACCTGCTAGGTGAGCCCACATCTCCTCTCTGTGTCTGAAGGGGGAGAGGTCACTGGAGTCCCTTAGCCTCCTGTCTGGCTCTGCCTGTGAAAAAAAGGAAGATGCCCCTGGCAAATGAGGTTATGGATCCCACATGCAAAGTGAGCACTTCCCTGCGATTAGACATTTATTTTAGACCACCCATCTCACTCCAGAGCCCACAGCATCCCTGCAGCTGCCTCCAGCTCTTCTCTGAAAGGGCTGCTAATTACTTCCTTTGATGTGGGCTGGTTCATTCAGCCACTCTGCATTTGGTGCTAATAGCATTAAGTTGTTGGGCTCACTCCCCTTGGTGAGTTGGTGTTTAGAAGTCTTAGCAGTATGATCTTCAGTCTAATGCTCTCCCACACAAGCTACTTTGGGCTGCTACAAACAGGCCTCTGTGGAGAAAAAGGGGGCTAATCAGATTAAGATGATTTGTCAGTGCCAAGACTAACTGGACATTAGCCGAGAGATCCCTACTACATGTTCCAAAGACAGGGATCAAATCAGGGACTTTCAGACCTTGCATCTAACGCTCACCTAACTGAGCTACTTTGATGGCTGGTAGCAGACCTCCCTGGCCTGTAATTCTCTGTCTGGGATGTTTGGCAGCCATGCTGCACAAAATGGACATCGTTATGCGCTGCCCAGGAAGGCAAGACTGGCCTTTCCACAGCACCCCTCCCCCACAGCCCAGAGCCAAGGTTCCCTCTAAGCCAGGCCTGGGCAATATAGGCCAGCGGGCTGGATCCAGCCCATCAAGTCACTGCTTGCCCCACCCCCCCACACCGCCGAGAACAGGGACTGCTGGGCCATTATTGTCCCTGCTCCCAGCACAATCCCATTGGCTGGTTTTGGGCCACGTGAAGCACCATCCCCCCTCCACTCAGGCTCTTATTCACCGACCCAGATGGCCCCTGAAGCTTGTGCAGGGGCAGGGAAGTAGCTGCCTGAGAAATGTGCTGGGTTGCTGGCTGGGAGTGAGCCAGGTAATTCTCCCAGTCAGAGCCTGTCTCTGGCATCCCAGCCCCTCCCTTCCCTCAACCCACTGGTACCCCACATAAACCAAACCCTCTTCCCCCTTCTTGAACCCACACCCCTCCCAGATCCTGCACCCCAATCCCCCACCCCAAGTCACAGCCCAAACCCCTACAACTGTTCCTGCAGCCCAAGCTCCTGTCTGCACCCAACCTGCATCCCAGACCCTCACCTCCTCCGTTAATAGCATGGAAAATGGCAGCCCTGGGAGTGGTTCCCCATCAGAAGTCATTGCCCAACCCTGCTCTAAGCTGTGCAGCAGCCCCGCCCAACAACTGCTTCATGAGCCCTGCCCAGCCAGGGGTTCAGGACTCTGCCCATGAAGCTGCCATGTCTTCTCAGAGCCCTTAGGCTGGCACCGGGGAGGCCTGAGTCCGACAGTGTCCAGCTGAGACCAGAGAGAGTAGAGGAAAGTGCTGGTACTTGGGGGTGGAGCTGGGGGCTGTTCTGAAAGGCTGCAGGCGCCATTAGACCCTTTTGTCCTTCCCTGTCTCACCCCAGCGCTGAGCAACACCCAGTGTCGGTCTGAGCATCCGTCCTGCTCTGGGACGTGTCTCTGTGGCCAGAACCTGCCCAGGCTGCTCTCGCAGTGAGGCCCCTCCCTGGCAGCACCGAGCAGTGAGAGCTGAGTGAAGGGGGGTGGCAGGACCAGGAGGAGAAGGCTCCATGACTGTGTCAGAGGGAGGCTCTGCCCTGGCCAGTGGGGAATCGTTGCCTCTCCGAGGGGCCCAGGCCTGGTGGGTCATTTCCCCAGGTTACTGAGTGGGGGCTGGAGCCAGTTCTGTGTTGTCTCCTTCATCGACCAAACTGAACCAATGGATCTTGTGCTGATCGGACTGTGTGCTGGGCTAGTGCTGTGTGTGCCACAGAGCTTCCTGCAGTGCTGCCCACACAGGACGGGGGGCGGGCAGTTTGGGTCACCAGCTCTGCCCCTTCTGAAGGGCTTGTGAAAATGGCAGGTGCTGTCTTGGCAGTGAGGGAACGTGGGAAAGGGGCCCTGAGTGAACCTCTTGGGTCACAGCTGCTG